>PTEX01000035.1:4179880-4304935 GCA_003342815.1 Eudromia elegans | reverse complement strand
AAAAAACCCCAGAAGTAAGAACACTTTAATAATTTTATTTTCATGTGCCAGCTGTGCAAGAGTGAAAGATGTGTTACATTTTTTGCTAAGAAATGTGAAATGTATTCCCCCTCACTCCCTGACTTCACTCTCTTGTGTTCTGTTCTTGCGCTCTGTGAAGCATGTGCTGATTCTGAGGAGTGCTGAAAGTTCAAATCAGGAATAGTGCAGGGCAGGAACCGAATGTGACAGTGAAAGGAGGAAGTTGCCTATTGAGGGCATTTCGGGGTGTAGTCTGTCTGTCTGTGTTTCTTAGTGCAGGGAATGAATGCCTAGTATCATTTTTGTCAGCCTTCTCTTAAGGCAGATGTTTAGAAATGAACATTTCATATTAATGTTGTTAAAAAGTTTTGTCTTAAAACTGTAGTTTGGAATGTGTTGTATGTAAATATTACTCTTGTAAACAATATATGAAGTGTTGAAAGTAATTTAATTCTGAATACAAATGATCTGCAGTGTAGGTAGTCAAGATGATTAGAATATAAATGCAATTCTTCCAAGGTATAAGCCACTGGCTCTCTGAGGTTACCAAAACTGTCTGACTACACTGTTTCCTGACTATAGTTTTATGGTGTTATGTGTGTTATATATGGTGTTATGGTGTTATATTCTGAAGGTCATAATTGGATACCAGATTTAGATGACTTCTTAGTCCTTATGGTAGTTTCAAAGTTCCTCTTAGTTAAGGAACCCCAGGATAAACAATACACTATTGCAGAGCAATTCTAATGCATTGGAGTAGGTAACACACATGGTGGCAAGTGGCAGGTTTCCTTCCTGAAACTATTTTGTTTCTGCTATGGCTTTTAAATGGCTTTTTTGTTGCCTGGCTTATTTAATCATGGGAGACTATAATATTCTAACATTTATTCTCTGAATTTGTTCTCGGCAATCTCTCTAATATTGTTCTGTGTAATTGTTCCTCCTCTGCTTTTTCTCACCTTATGTATTCATGGAATATATGCTTTATTTTCATTTCAGCCTTTGCTTACTTTTAGTGCCCTCACAACTTTCAGGGGTGGGAGGTGAAAGGATTGTGAAAGACGATGTTGTTAACCTTAGTTTTCCAAATTGGCATGTGCTCTCTCTTCTCTATAGTGAGCCTGATCAAGGAGTTAACTAGAAAATAGCAGAAAACTAGTTGTTTTTGTAGAATTTTTTTCCTGCAGTTTAGCTTCCTTATTTAGTTCATCACCAGGTTAGAAAATTAACAGGCATGGAAGTGTGTGGCCAACTATAACAAGGGGCAGAACCATCCTCTTCAACAGCAGCTAATGTTCAGTTGGCTTAGCTGTAATGTGAAAGTGTAGCTGTTTATGGAAGGTACTTGGGAATTTTCTTGTGTGATGCAAATTAGTGTCGGGCTCCGGAGAGGTCTGTTAATTGACGAACATAGATAATTGCAGCAGTGTGCTGAGAACTCCTGCTCCATTTTGGACAAAGGACTTGCATTTGGATGATAAATATGGTCTAAGGGTTTTTTCACTGTTAGCGAATAATGTTTCTAGCTCAGTCTTGCCTATACGCCTCCCTGAAATATGCAATATTCTCTTCTGAGAAAAGGTGCTGACAAGCATCCCTATTTTTGCTTACAGATTTTCTGGTCTTTTCTCATGTGGTAAAACTCTTATCCCTTACAGAGACCAATGTCTTTAAGGCACTGAGAGTACAATTAAGACCTGGCTTGCTAGACTTTAAGGTTTTATCAGAATGTTAACCTTTAGCATAATCCTTGAAGACTTTGTGAGTGCACATGTGCATGTGTAAATTTTTGGCTTGCTCTAAGACTTAAGATTAAAGCACGTTCCTTTAATCATTCTGTTTTTCTGAGTTGATGGTTTCAGTATTTGTAGAACTGAAGGTTTTGTGCTATGTACAAGAGAGCACATTTCCTAGAGGATGTTCTAGCACTCAGCTGGTATCTTTAATCCTCAGATACTGTACCCAGAAATCACTGATACTCTTTGACCTGTGTATTAGTGATAGGTGAAGGATCTCCGAGAATGTGAGGATATTTTAAAATACAACAGCTGGCTGATATTTTTGTTTAGTAGCAAAAGTGGTAATTGGTCTCAAATTTATCTTTTTATTTGCAATTTTACGTTTCTTGCACGTTGCAATGGAACAATTACACAGATCAACAATAACAACTTTGAAACTAATGAGCTATTTGCTTTCATGGTTGTATTTCCTGACTAACTGTGCATTGAAACACTCTGGAAGGTTAAGTTTACGTGCAATTCACTAGTCAGAATGATAGGAGATGTGTCAGCCGAGACAAATTTAAGAAAGCAATTCTTCTAGTGAAGGCATGCAGTGCTAACAAACAGCACCTTTTCRGTGATCTGACGTTAAATGCCTGGACAAGACAGTAACAAAGGTAGGAACAGTTTCTTTTCAAATGCAAGTTTGGGGATTCCTCTGCACCCCTCTAATTCTTAAGACTTATCGAAATGTGATCAGTTGCCTGTGAATTCTTTTGTCATCAGACTCTTAAACAATCTGACTCGGATTTTTTTTTAAATAAACTTTTAATAGTAGTCTTCATTGCTTTTTTTTATTTATACGACCATTCTGTTAACTTTTCTGCAAGTTAAGCTAGATCTCTGAAATAAAAGCAAGATGCACTCCATTTCTTAAAAATAATAAAGCACTAAGGCGAATACAGTTCTTGAATACATAAATGCAGTAACAACATAGTAACTGAAAAATATATTATGGAATACTTCAGCAGTTAGGGTTAGTAGTGCTATTGCACTTGCTCTTTCTTTATATCAAATCACTCAAGCGATGTAAGATTCATATTTATATTAACCATGCTGACTTTCTCCCAACTTTAGAATAGTATTTTGCATTTAAATGAATATCATAGCTAAAGGAGGTTGTTTCTTTTAATCACCTTTTGAATAATTGAGTGGTAAATGTTTTTGTACTAAGTCACAGACAYCCTAATGCTATGGTGTGATGTGAAAGGGTGATACTGTCATAGGTCTGTGTGGTCATCCTCCTGCACAAATTGAATCTTATGTATTATGTGTAATGCAYGCTCTTCCTGTATTATTTTAGACTGAGTGGTGGCACTTCACTATCAGAAATGTGCTTAGTATATGGCAGAAACACTGATACTAYTTTAAATGTAATTCTTTCTTAATGCATATATATTTTTCATTTCTTCCTTTCCTCCTTTCAAATATTAGTGTTAAGTATACCATAGTTTTTTCTTTTGAACACTATATAATAATACTCTCTTTAGGTCTCATCCTATGGGATGCAGCATGAAATTCACTACTATATGCAACTGCACTGTACTGTGGTTCTGACTGAATTTTATTTCTGTGGTGTTATTTTGGCATAGAACTGGAAAACACTGAATTACTCTCCTCTGTTCATCTATTAGGCAAATTTAGAATCAGCAAGAGTTTGTTCGAGTAAAATGTGCATATTGAAAAATGGTCACTAGCATGCAAATCTGGCAGTAGGTGTTATTGGCAGTTTTTTTCTTCTATCTTCACTTTTAAAATGCAATGTMCATTGTAAGTCTGCATTGCAAATAGGAAATATGAAGCAGTTCCCCTGTATGGAATTTATTTACAAATTTGAATTTTATGTTCCTTGTTGGCAGCAAAAATCAGTGAGATGAATACTAGACTGTTGGTTATAGTAAATCAGACATTTTATTTTATTGTTACTTAATTTGGTGTCTGGAATGTGTGAGTTTACCATCTCTGAGAACTGGTGGTTTATTTTCAGAGTATRYAATATTAAAAAAAAAAAMAMCTGCARTATATCAAGTGTAAAAGCAAAGSTGGAAGATCAGTGTAGAGGAGTAAGGGCACATTGTTGTTAACCACTGCAAAGCTTTTGGAAAAGCTAAGGTAGAAGAATATTGCTTGGGTAAAGTGAATGCTCTGTAAGGGAGAGAGACCTGAGGAAAGGCTGCTGCTTTTCCACTTCCCCCTCCAGTTTTCCTGGCTGYTGCTATTCAAAGCCTACAGAGAAAGCAACGGTATCTATCTTAAGAGCTAAGACAGAGCTTAGAGCTAGATGTGAAATAGAGGCCTATCAAAAGCAGCAGAGAGAGGATGAAGAGTTGAGGAAAAAGTAGGTGTGTGGAAGGGTATTGAGGAGAATGCAGTGCCGGGGCAGCAGGGATAGATGAAGGATGCATTTTTTTTCCCAGGGGGTAGATGAGAAGCATAGGAAGCAGAAGGCTAGGGCCACCCTCAGCGGTCTGCAGGTTTGCGTGGTAGCAGCAGCACAGGAGGAACGCGGTGGCTTAGACTTGCTACTGGTTGTGATTATGGCTTAACACTACTCATGTACRTTAGAACCCTGCGACTCCCATCGGGCCATCTCCATTTTCCTATTGCTAGTCTGGAAAGATGCATATGGAGGAGCTCAGGGAAAGCAGTGACACCTGTTTGTAGGCTCAGAAGCAAAGGTGAGGTACAAGAGCTCTCTTCCCCTTTTTTCCATAATGAGTGGAAACGAGAGTACCTGCAATATGGGCGTGCTCTCTGATGGACAAGTCATACATCAGATTAATGAGGAAACATGGTTGCACACAGTTAAAATAAACAACTGTGAGCCGTTGGTGTTTTACTTGTTTGTACAGTGAGACTGGGGAAGGAATCCTAGTTCAGCTCCATGGACAGGATAGAGAACAGGAGCAGTGTCTGCTGTGATGAGAAGCAGGGGTAGGATACATAGTGGAAACACTGATCCAGGACTCGGGGGCRGAATTTGACAAAACAGCTGCTATTAGGATGCTGTCTTCTAATGCATAGCAATGATTGGTAATGCACTCACTTAGCAGTAGCACACTTGTTTGCAGGGAAATTTCTTTACTTTATGCCTCAGAATATGGATAACTACAAATCTAGTCAAAGGAAATGGAAACCTTATCTAGTGCTGTTTTGAGGTGGCACTAAATGCTATTTTTCTTCTTAAAATTTACTCCAATATGCTAATTAGTTGACAAGTAAACTCGATCAGTTTAGAAACCTGTAAAAATCCTTAGGTCAAAGGCTGAAAGAAAACTCCTTATGCTAATATTACAGTATTTCATATAAGAATTATATGTTAAACTGACAATGACACATGAGCTTGTGTTCAAATATATTTTTGATTTGCYTGATTTAAATAACCTGTCATAGACTTTGGTTCAGACCAAAAATTGCACAGATGCCCAAACTGTGGATGATGAAGCACGTATCTTGTAAGGTCTCCTTCTCAACAGTTTGGGGAAGTAATATCCCATTTCTTTCACATGGCGTTCAGGAAAATGCTCAGCATTTCTCAAATCCAAGCTGTGAATATATCAAAATGAAGACCATAGCAAGTAGGGGTCACTGCTATTGCCGATGCAGTGATCAAAACCCAAGTGTGTGACAGAGTGGTAACCATTTTGCTAGTTGTTTCTCTTGGAATTTTGAAATATTCTGCAGAAAGGAGCTGATACCTGAGAAATGTTCCAGTTTGGAACAAGGACTAGTTGACCAGCTAGTTCATATTTGTGTTGCATYCTAGATTGCTTCCCCTTGATGCATGAATAATATTTCCCTCCTATGAACTCCAGTGAGAATATAGCTGCAGATTCTAACTTCACTGTATGTAAACACAYTTCTGAAGCAACATTGTCTGTTACRAGATTTTACTATATTTATTTTTCGTGTTCTTTTCACAGTGGGAGCTGTCTAGGAGGCCTCGTTACTGTGATATGTTACTTTTTCAACCATGGAGAGGTAGGTTTTTTTTTTTTTTTGACTAAGCTAGCTGTCACTTCATTAGATATAGTGATATTGCTTGTCTAATTTGGGGTTGATATGAAGGATTGATAAGAAAGGAATAAGGTATTACCAAATATAGAGTAGTAGTGACTTGAAAATTTATAGCACTGTCTAATGTGTCCTTTTAGGCAGAAAAACGATATTTGGAAGGAGAACATCTGTATCCTGTATGTCTGTTTGGGACGTGTAGTAAATGCCATACTTGAGCTCTGGTATAATTTGTCTGGGCTAATTCTTCAAGAAGAGATAAGAAATAATGAAACCTATGAGAAAATTAGCGTTATCTAGCCTAACTTGATCAATTAATTAATGATCTTCTGCTAAACCTTGACTGGTAATATTCTCATTATTTACCAGCAGAATACTCCCAAATTTGTTGAAACCCTTCAGTAGGTCAAATTAAGTATGCTTTTATAGAATGTGTATTTGTTTCTTTGAAACCTRTGTTTTAAAGAGAAGAAACTGTGAGGGAAGAAAATTTATATTAATGTCTGTGGGACTGATATCTTAGTAGTGCAGTGACTTTAACTTTCAAAATGTCAGAAGTTTTTATTTCTGTCCCCATTCCAAGCATAACTGGACTAAGTCTACTGCATGAAAAAGTCTCAAAAATGAAGGAGGTTTGTGTATATTATCATATGTTTTATCAGAAATATATAAATATAAAAAAGACTATAGAACTATTTTCAAATGCTTTACTGATATTTAGTGTACTCTTGATAAAATACATAGGATTTAGAAAAAAATACAAATATATAATAGTCTAAACATATCTAGGAAGCTATTTGAATCAGGAAAAAAAAGCTTGCGACTTAACATGTCCTCTTCTGCTCCCAGCCAGTGTTGTTCTTATCAATATTTTTGTGTGCCCTTGGGCAGTATTTTTCTTTATTTTTTTTTAAATACACTTTCTATTTTATTTAAAATATACAGAGTGGTGAGGTTTGTTGTCTAGATGGAAATGAGATATGCTATGATTTTGTTAAAAGTTAAATCTCCATTTTGTTTTCTTAGTTTACTGAGATGAACTTTATAGAGATCTCTGAATAGTACCAAAATACAGCCATACATTATAGAATGAAAAATTCTTTTACTTATGGTGAGCTTTTATTTTCTTAAAAATCTTGTTGGTAAAATATCTAATTTTTTAAGTCTAATTTGAAATGTTTTTCTCTAAATATCCTTTGTGCAGAGTTTTTGTCTATGGATATTATTTTTGTCTATGGATATTATGGATATTATGCCTGGAAGAAATCAAATAAATGTTAGTGTTTCCAAACTTTTTTTCTTATTCTGTAAAGTGCTTGCAGACTTTTGCATGGGTTTCTGTCCTTACTGATACCCCTCTGGAAGTGAATTCAGTGTTTTTATCCTTTGCTAGGAGGTACTGGTAGAGCATGTGCTGTTTTGCTGACCCTGTAAAGRTGATGAACTGTAGGTTTGGAAAGGAAGTTCAGTCAGTTCTCCACTATACGGGTGGCTGGACCTGGGGAGACACCTGTGGGTATTTGGGACAAGGACATCGTGGTGTCCCTGTAGGCACAGCTGTCTTGGGGCTTATGTGGAGCCTCAGTATTGCAGCTGCTTCAGTCTCACCYGCGGGTTTAGATTTCTGGGAAGGAAGGAGGGCTTCTGCTACAGCTATTCAGGTAACCCTTTGGGACTTTGAAATGCTTTTTGGTCTGTGGGAATCATTTTGCATGTGATTCAACAGCATCTGCTGTGGAGTGAGACTGGTTCCTAAAAGATTGCTTCCCTTAAAGCAGAGGGCTGAGCTGCAAGAGTCCACGTGGTTTGAGAGTCTTGCTAGCTCAGATTTCATGCCCTGTGAAAGAGGCTAACCTGGAGCTTAGCTGCAGTATGTTTTAATTTGTGTGCTTGTGTTAATATGTTATAGTGATGCCAAACTCTGACACACCTTACATGCTTATACCTCAAGAACGTTAGTCTGTATAATTGGTAAACTGTCCACCCATGATTTAGTGTTACTTTTCAAATATAGAAAAATAAGATGGGTTGCAATAGTCTATATACTGTTAAGATAAAGCTTCATTTTTATGGTTGCACATCCTCACCATTTCTTTTCCTTTTTCTTCCTCTGTTGTCAAAGATTTAGTAGATCAAATGTTGATATACTCTTGAAAAGTAAAAAACATAATCATGATGGTTCTAAAACAGTGTAGTCTTTTTTTTAAGTGATCATGTCTTTCAATCAGCTGAAGATATAATGTTATCTTCTATACTGATGAAAAGCATATTTTAATGGCCATTGGGATGCAAATATTAGAATCCTGTTAGACTCTAAGGTTTATGTTTGATAAATGTGACTGTCTTTTATCCTTTTACATTTATTATCTTTTATCCTATTTACATTTATTATTACACTTTTTAACATGTTTGTAAAATGGCAAACAATAAACCATGTTGCAGTGCTACTTCTCATGACTTCTTTGGTGAAGCAACACTAAAAATGTTTCTAATGTTATAGGATTCAGAAGGGATGTCTCCTTGTTGAACTCAATCCCTACTATCTCACCATTGCATATTGTCAGCCCTTATAAATTTATAATGGTCTATGTTAGAATGAATACGTTTTTGTGCTGTACTAGTGAAGAACTTCCTTGTGACTTTTGGCCTGGACCTCTTGATGATCTTTCTAAACCCATTTGTTTGTATGTTGGCCTCTACTAGAAACATTTTTTTCTCTTTCCACAATGCTTATATTATAAAATGTTTACAGACACAATTTTATCCCATCAGCCTCCACCTAAGTTTTTTTTGATTAAGCCAAGCCCTTCCATGGTTCCACTCTTCAGACAGGATCTCCAGGATCACAGTTCTTGTACCAGTCCTCTGTTCCACCYCTTCTGATTGATCTTACTTTTCAATTTGTGAACAGAGTTGTCTTTTCAGCAGTCTTCTCAAGGGCTTAAATTACCATCCATCTAGATATTTTTCTTTCAGCCGAAATACTATAGTATTTTTCTATCAGTGTTTTTTATGATCAAGGCTATGCTTTATTGTTTTTATTTGTTCCTTTATTTTTTTCTACTGCCAGTCTTGCGTTGCATGTAAAAAATGATGTATAAGGATTTATGTGGGGTTTTTTAACCATTTTAATTGCTTTGTTTGTTTTGGAGTATACCGTACCAACCAATCACAGACATGACACAGGCATAAAAGGCATTTTAGATTGAGAAGGAGAGTAATTTTAGGCTCCTGCTGGCAGTGCTAATATGTTTCCTGCCTGCAGCCTCAGTGGCACCTATCCTACAGTGACAAAGCCCTCAGTAATGGATAATGTAGTAGACAAAGGAGAATGGGCAATACTGTTGTGTAGGGCAGTGTTATCTAAGAAAAGCTGCAGGAATGTGTAGTTAGTCCTTCAAAGAATACTGAGCAACTTTGCAAGAAATGCTGAACACAAAGCTGTGAACATGACTCTTGCAAAGGTAAATGAATACAAACCAGATGATGGCAAAGAAATGAGGTAAATGCAAAGATGATGTTTTTCCAAAGTATTTTTTTCCTAAATAATGGCAGAAACCCCCACATGTAATAGCTACATAACGGTAATCAAAACTTTTCTCTAGCTTTGGCATGGATTTTAAATGATTGTATTTCTTGTGATTTTTTGTTTTACAACAGATTATATAAAGCATAATATTCTTTGGATAAATTGCATATGCACTGGAATGGACATTGTATGTAAAACTGAAAAAAATTTGAAACACATTATTTGTGTAGATACATTAATTTTAAATGGGAATGGAAAGTAAAGTTATGTGCTAACACTTAAAAGTTTTAGTGTTCCTTGATGGTAAGCCTTTAAGGAAAAATTGAATATAAAGTCAAGATGGCAATTAAGTATCTGAGCCGTTTGCCATGGACCCTCCAAAATTAATGAAAAAGCTATTCAGTTGATCTTATTTCCTTATTCTTTGCTACATTAGGGATRGAGTACTCTTCTTTAAAGCGTAAAGGGTATAAGTCAGTATAGCTCTGGAAGAGCTTAGATTCATTGCGGAAATTAACTGGCTGGCAGGACACCTACAAATTCTGTACTTTCTGTGTTGTTGCTGCTGGAAATATAATTTTTTATAACCTATAGAACTCTAGCATAATGAAGAATAATGAGGAGCGTATTGATTTATCTTTGCATCCTCTTGCCACACACACTGTCCATGTAAGTGTGGCAAATTACTGCCTGAATTTCAGAATGGTTTTGGTTACCTAATGACTTTGTTTACCTGAATTTCAACAGAAACAGYGACAAGCAAGTGCTGTTGTGGCCTTTCTTCTGTGATGCTATCTTGCTGTAACATATATAATTTTGGAAAAGCAATAATCTCTTTAAATTTTCATATTTCAGGAGAATGAGCCTCCAGTAACAGWCTGAAAAACAGTACATCGTAGACTTCAAGTCTGAGAGCTGCTTCCTTTGTCCTTCCCTTTTCTGCTTCCTGGCATGTTGCTTTTTTAGCTTATGAGTTAAAAGCTCATCTTGTTTGGTTTTGCTTTATAGAAGTGTCAGTAGTCCTTCACTTTGAAATAGAAATGCATTGCTTTCTGGAAATATAGCAGCAAGCATCAGCTAACCCACTTCTTATTTTTAGTGTACTCGTGTCATGTGGACTCCACCTCTTCGTGAAAGTTTCTCATATCCATTCCTTGTTCTTCAGATGTTGCTTTTGACCTATATTCTCAGGTACCGTTCAGTTTATACTTAGCTATATGCAATTATTTTAAAAAAAGAATGTCACAGAGCATTACTTGCATACTAGGTTTTGCAACTAGGATCTTTCTTGTATGTTATCAGCTATTGTTAGTTCTTGTKCCTTTGGATGCTGCAACAATGGTATCGTTAGCACAGAAACTCTCGTGRCTGTTTACAGAGCAGACACTGCACCAGAACTGCAGGCATATTACTCATTTGTTAAGAGGTAGAGCAATGAGGTTTCAAGATTTGACTGTAATACAAATTGCCTTTAACATGCTGGCAAATGCGTATCTGAACTACAAATCAGAATTGTTAGTGGACTGCTTCCTAATGAGAAGCAAGCTGATATTCCATCGCCTTAGTTTTCTTCCTCTTAAAGAGTATTGATTTGGTTGCACTTAGAATATGTCTGTGCTATGCAATAAAGGATGCTATAGGCACCTATAAGTKCACCCATACAGTTTTCTAAGGGGTTATTAGCTCTAGCTTTTAGAGCAATCTCATTACATTAATGCAGAGATGCTCTTGAGGTCRTATACCTTGTTTCACAGTGGCTTCTCCTAGCTTGCAACTGGCTTAACTGACTATTTTGCCTCTAATTTGAAAAGTAAGCAYGATGCTTGAGGGCTTTTTCACCCAGCTCCTTGCTTTTAGATTGTCAATGTGCTTGTGATTTTGCTCAACTTTGTATTTACACCTTAGATATTCTTTCTTTCAGATCATGATTATTTGTGGTCATTGCAGATTAAAAGAAACATATATATTACTTAGTTATTACTAACCACCCATTTTTAGATAGGACTAAAGATATATACTGTCTAGAAAAATATTTTGAGCAACAGTTTATAAAGTGATTRCTGGATTCTGTATTAGAATGGCTCCTATTCATTTAATGCTTATTTCTAAAGTGTAAGGTCAAACAAAAAGGAAGAAAAATTTCCTTTCAAGTTAGGGCAATCAGAGCATATGTATTCTGTACATATAATTATGATGCTTCTTGATTCTTCTAGTCTTCACATTTTGCTRTATATAAAATAGTGCTGAAGCTTTCTTGCTGTTAAGAAGTGCATATCTAAGATAAGCATTTCAGCACCTAGTCTGAAAATATATTAAAATAGTTAAGGATTTTGGACAATTTAAACTTTCTGGTTCTCAATTATAGTAGCTGCTTCARGAGCAAATGTGCTTTAGGTATAATGGTCTGTTGCTGGAACCCTCTTTGGAACACAGGCTAAAACTTAAATGCTACTTTTAAGTAAAATAGTAGTCTCATGCATAGCCTGGCTTCCAGTATAGGTTAATGTTGAGGCTTTCTAAGAGAATTAATGTTGCAGAGTTTTTCAAGACTGCCATAATCTCTTGTGTTTGTGGGGTTTTGTTTTTTTATTTTTGTTTTCAGCGGACTTAAGGAGTTTCTCATCCAGTGGAGGCCGCTTAGTGAAATTTGAAATGTGACTTGTTCAAGAAAAAAAATTCAAAGCTAACACAGAAATAAATAATTAGCACTCTAAGTAACACTTGGAGAATGTGCTTTGTTGAGTTAAAGATGTTTCAATATTGACAGACAGATAACCATTAAAGATTTCAAGAGCTGCTTCTGTTTTTCTCTTCTGCTCTGAAATCTTCATCCCAAGAASAGACATTTGCAAGAAGTTGTGCAAAGTTCATATGGAAAGAAACATGTGAAATAGGATGTTAGAGGAGTGCAATAGCTGTCAGATACAGGCAGTTCTGAGAATAGTTGTGAAAGAAATGGATATGACATGATCAAGGCATAATATCTCTGCACAAGGCATAGTTCAGCCAGGTATATTACATAACGCCAAGATAGATAGTCTGATAGATAGTCACTCTTAAGATATTCTTCAAAACTATTGAAGCTACACCTTTTGGAAACTGCTGGAAAATTGGTCCTAAATTTGCTTCAGCTATGTTATCTATAGCGGATCCATACTGCTAGCTAGTGTTCAAGGTAACCKTGTTTTTATTCTGTTCTCTGCTGTACTTCTGAATAATATGCAAAWATCTGTGTAGTTTAACTTACTGATACCTATTCTGTCTCTCTTTCCCAAGGATTCCGAATATTAATACAGGAAGCTTGATTGCACTGTGTGTTTCTAATGTCTTTTTCATGCTTCCCTGGCAGTTTGCTCAATTTGTTCTTCTAACACAGGTAAGATCGTATGCAACTTCAGATAACATCTTTGAATTATTTAGGCAGATTGACTGTCTTCTGSAGACGGGCACTGAATTTACAACTATGCTGATGGTTTCCTTTTAGCCAGGCTTCGTTCTCACTCTCAGGATAGATTCGTACCATTTGTAACATCAATGCTTTTGCTAGTGRTCTTAAAAATTTACAAGTTGACCATTTACGTCACTCAGTCTTTGGTTTCTAGGACTAAGCAATTTAGATTTGCCTTAAAAGCAGCCTTCAGCCTAAGAGAGGTACATTAGAACATGTGCAGAATAAGAGAAAACTTAACAAATTAAATTATAGAATAAATTAAATGGTCTCACATCACTTCAGGTTATTCAAAATTAAACACGTTTTTTAAACTAAGCACTTTTTGCATGGCATGTAGTATCTGGCATGATTTTGCATGATTTTGATGATTCTGAGTAATGGCATGATTTTACTGTCTTACAGAATTYAAATAGTTGAGGTATTTTTAGTGTTTACTATATTTTAGCACTTGCAAAGGTGAGCAAGAGGATACAGACATGCAGCTCTCATCCTTAGTATTTATACTGCTTGAATTGCAYTATATTGTAGCCTGTAGTTCAGAATCCAAGCATATTCCTTTGCTTTTTTATTCCAGTCCAAGTTGATACTGCTTGGTTTGAGTTGATATTTTTGAATAGTGCGTGCTTCAATACACACATTTTCTAATAAAAAAGAGGAAGCCATATAGATATATAAAAATACTTTAGAAAACTTGTCATTATAGAGTTCTAGTTATKTTGATTTTGATTCAGGAACAGCAAAAGAAGGTGAAGTAGACACCTATTTAAGATTTTGGCTTGAAATTTGGAGCTATGGGCTCAATTMATGAATTTCTTGTTTTACTTTAAGCAAGCTGCCTAATCACTGAATCCTATTTTCCTCATTGGCAAATTTTCAATATTTCCATGCTTCATTTAACTGTAATATTTCAGCAATGTTAATTAATACTTCCTAAAATATAGTACTAAAATAACATGTTTTATCTTTCCTTTAGATGTCCTTCATTTTTTTGCAAACTGTAAAATTATTTCTAAAATATTTGAATATATAATTGTAAAAATTGATGTATGATTGTTCACAGTTAGTTTTTCTTTATGAATACATATAGGGAGAGTACAGAGCCTTTAAATTGTTTTAACTATCTTTTGCTTTTCATTCTAGATAGCATCTTTATTTGCTGTGTATGTTATGGGTTATATTGACTCCTCCAAATTACAGAAGATACTCTCTGCTCATATGGTAATCTCTTTTTTCTTTTTTTTTTTTCAAGTTAAATTCTGCCAACCAGCTTAGAGCCTCAAAAGAAGTTAGCCATCTTAAATGTTTTGCKTAATTACAAGATGATCGAACAAATGCACTAATAAGGGGTGGAGGGGCCTGCATTTGAGTGGTTTGATCGGACATATACTTAGATTACAGAGTCARAAACTAGAGTTTTCTGGCACACTAGCGTCRTTGAACTYGGGTAAATTAACAACTTACAAGAATTGTGGAAATACTTGTCTCTTCTCCACGCTCCCCCCACCTCTTCTATGATTTTTGAGGATACAGTCTCAAACGGTAAGCTAGAAAATATAGGAAGTAATAAAGTAAGAACAATAAAAAGTKGAAAATGCAGCATTCAGCTCATCTTTTTTCATGGTTAGCAGGAACCCAAATTGAAATATTAGCTAGTCAAAAACTGGATTCTGAAGACTACAGTAATCTTAAATATGTGAAAATGTTGTGGTTGAGCTATTTGAGGAAAGTGTGTGTCTCTGTGTGTGTGTGTGTGTGTATATATATATATATATATATAAAGATGAATGTTTATATATATATATTTAAGTATATATATAAAGAAGTTAAAGTAGAAAAATACTCCTCTGAGGAAAAAAATACTGTAAAAAAAAGATGAGAATATCAACAGATTGTGCAGCTAATAAGCATAAGCCATTAGTGYTCAACATAATATATTTGATTTTCATTTTTCAAGTTAAGATAATGATAAGTATTTGCTCCAATTTCTTTGTGAGAGTTTATTGTCTTAAATACGTAGAAAGAAATGTTTATGGAAGAAATATATCTGTTTTTAAAAATAGATTTTTGCTTAAATTGTTTTAAGGAAACTCAGTGAGCAAAAAGAGAATGTCTACCATAGCATTATGTACTCACAGTGATAAAATATTCCAGATCATACATAGAAGACAGTAGTAAGCTCTGAACAACTCATTTTGGAAATAAATCAGAGATGCCAAATGGTTGTTTCTAGTCAGACTTGTCAGAAAAAATTGCAAATAAGCCTCTTGGTTTTGTAATTTTTTTTGTCAGAAACAGGATGAAATACTTATGACTTTCTGTCAAGAGACATCAAAATTTCATAGTATCGTAAAAGGTCCAATTTCAGATATGCAAGTATGTGATATTATACAGAAAACCTGGTGAGCCTGGCCAAACTGCCAGTCTCTTTTTTTTTTCTTTTTTTTTTTCCTTTTTTTTTTTCTTTTCTTTTCCCCTTTTCTGTTGAATATAAGGAAGCCCAACCGTGAAAAATCATTTAAATTTCAAAAAGGCTACATATTTTGCAAATAAATATGTTGTTTTACCAATAAAGAGGAGAAAGCCCAGACGTTGACCRTTGATACAGTTTTCTAAGCTGGAAAGTCGGATTCATCTTGCTTTCTCTTAGGAGACAAACTTAGAAAAATTAAAACAAATGCTGCAGAAAATCAAGACACTGAATAAAAGTTCTATTTCAAGCTATGAGTATCACCATTATTGGCTGAAATAATTATGTGTATATGATGAAAGTGTCAGATTAAAATTCAGATTACATTTCTTCTTTATTGAATTTGGTGATGATTATATTTTAGTGTGTAAGAAGTAAAAATAGAAACATTTATTTGAGATTTCTCTAGTGTTCTGAAAGACAACAAACACTAGAGTGATATAATCTRCAAGAATGTGTGTTTTAGGAATAACTGGGATACCATATAAGAGAATTGGTCCTGTGGTCAAATGTTTTTGTCCAAGTSTGTTTACATCTTGTAAGCTACTCTGTTATTCTACATTTGGCTGCCTTTTAACCATTGCAACTTTATAATTAGCATTTTCAGTATGATCCTCTCAGCTGGGCATGTAGCKTGCATTTACTGTGAAACAAGTTTCTCTAAATTTCTAGTTGTTAAAAAGCGATTTATACCCTTGGATTTTTTTTTTCCTATTTTAAATCTAATTATTTTTATTTTCTTATTTCAGGTATCACTTGTAATGTGTTTTATACTGATGTTTGGTAATTCAATGTTATTGACATCCTATTATGCTGCATCTTTAGTAGTTATCTGGGTAAGTTGCTTAAGAAAGAAGGCATGAGAGATGTTAAGAATATAATCCAGTGTTGTTATTTAGTGTGTTTATGTAAAATGCATAATTACTGCATTGCCTAATAGTTCAGAAAGATAATTTTCATTTAGTAAACAGGTTTGAACCTTTTAAGACCTTGGAGATTGACTCAGTAGGTTTTTCTCTACGTAAAGACCCCTTCATAAGGAAACTGAGTAGGGCTTGACTCTGTTCTTTATAAATCAAATATAAATTGTAGAAGGATACGCATGCTGGCTGAGACCTTCATAAAGTGATAACCCTAAATAATTATGAAGAGAACACGAGCAGAGGAGGTTGTTTTAAGGTGTGTTCATATTGCTTGGGAAACTGCAAATACAGAGTAACTGACTAAAACACATATAAWAATGGTTTGGGACTATTTGAAATTGCTGAGCCCAAGCTGTGAAATCATCTATCAAAAACTCATCATTCCATTGTCATGTATCTTTGTTTATCCATAAATAGGAAAAACAATTCCTAAGCTCTTTTGGTTTCCTGTGGTTTCTCTTAGAGGAATTTTGTACATGGGGAAATGGGAGATGATTAGATTCTTTGATCTGGTGTAGTGTGCTACATTCATCTCCATTTCTGATTTTGGTTTTCTTTTTTTTCCCCTATTTATCCTCCTAGAAGCTTGCKGTGAGCTCAGTGAATTTCCTTCTGTCTGTATTTTGTCCTTCAGTAAATGAGTGGTAGCTTCTCACCTATGCTAAGAAATAAGMTACCTCTGCTTCTGGCACTTGCTATATAGATTGTTTGCTATTTAAAAAAAAAAAAAAAGGTATATTTAGCTGCTGCAAAAGTATCCACTTTTGGTAATAAATATAACTGCTATTATATATTATTTATAATATATTTTAAAATATAAATATTGAATTTCTTGCCTGTTTTCTGTTTAAGGGAAAATTTTTATAGTTTGCCTATCGTTGGMGTGTTTGTAGTACACTCAGTCTTAATGTCATGTATGGACTAGATTTCTAGCAGCTGTGTTCATTCTCTGTTTCTCTTATATTTTCTATAAAACTGAGTCTTCTGTTTATCCTAAGACAAGGAACTGTGTGAGACAGAAGGGAAAAAGAACACCCAGTAGCTGCTCTTTTCCCCTGTATTCAGTTTCCTTTTTTGAAAATAGCTTTCTTGTGAAAATTGCTAATAATTATTCAGTTCTTCTGCGATCTCTTGTCATTTGTAATCCTGTGGGAAGGGGATGTAATCCTGTGTTTCTGTTGGCTTTGATTTAAAGCCGCTTGTAACTGCGTAATACACAATTCCACTTGGTAAAGGGAAATCGTATGTAAACTGCAGTAGCAGTTCTTATATTAGTATGRCTGATCTGTGCATGGTGAAAATGTAGAATAATATATTCCTTCTTATTTCAGGTTCAAGTGTTTTTTTTAATAGTTGCATGGTATAAGTTCTTAATAAAATAAAATAATAATCTGGGATACTGTAAAATGTTGTGGCTACYACACCTTACCTAAAAAAACACATTCTTTTTTTATTAGGGAATTCTTGAATTGAGTCCAAAATTCCTGAAAATGAGCAGAAGAGCAGTTAGATTATGGGTAAGGATTTTGATACATTTCAAATTTCAGGGAAGGACTGTTAATTTTATTTAGTTAACTTTTTTTTTTTAACAAAATAGTGAAATAATTTCTAGATTGATTCCTTGTGTTTTAAAAAGTAGAAATACAGCTGAACTGCTGTATCTAGATAAACTGTCTGTATTCCTTAAAATTGTCCTCCATTTAAGGAAAAAGAGAAATGGGACAAATATTTATTTCCTAAAACTGAAATAAGACRTGTTCTGTGGCGACACTTCTGATTGTATACTCCCACATTGACATATTTACAACTACCTTTAAAATAAAGGAAAGAATTTCTAAGAATCAGTGTAAAGGATAGAAGTGCTTGGAGATAAGGAGATTAAGATACTGCATTACAGATTCACTTAAAAATGTGCTGTCTTATTTCAGATTTTTTTGTTTATAAAAATAAGCAGCCTATAACTAAACGGGATATGATTGCAGTTTGTTTAGTTTATGGTTTATTATAGTTTCTAATGCCCCTTATCAGCAAATTCAYAGGAGATAAAAGAAAGATACTTCAAAAGCAAAAAATATAGAAAAAATTAGAAAAGGCTTAAGTACCTTCCAAAAATTTAGGTTTATTTGCAGCCGTTAAATATAACTGAATGCAACCAGCATCCATGTTATCCCTCTGATTATGTTAAAGGAAAGATCAGTTTGTGTTTTGTTGTGTTATTCTCTCTGAAAACATCTGCTGCTGGTATCTGTCAGACATGAGACRCTGAGCCAGGTTGACCTATCCAGTTCAGTTGGTTTTATTAAAAAAAAAAAAAAAGTGAGGGGAGGGGGCACAGCTTCAGTTAGTCTAGAATTTCTTCAGCATCATTCTGCTGTAGGGATAAAACTAATTGTATTTAATTGTATTTCCATGAGTTTATAATTGGTGTCTGTCTTGAGCTTCCATAAATAAGCAAGTTCTTCCAAATAGTTGGATTAGTAGAACATTACAACCTCATAATGTTTACTACTTACCTCAGTGTACACAAAGCAMGTGGAATTCAAAATTAGGCTGCCCATGTTTAAAGGCAGTTGAGTATCTCCTCTAGTGCAGTGTAGGGGGTGGTAATACAGCCATAAGGTAAATCAATTGCGCAAAACTGATTTCTCTTGTAATAGGAAAAAATACCACGCCAGTGCATCTGCTTGGGGAAGCAACTAGAAATGGTTTACACCTCTTGGTGATGACATTTGAGAAGTTTTAACTGTTTAATTTAGATTTTACTAAACTTCCTCTGAGACATGTCTGTATCATTCTGAATATATTTTTAAGGTCATTGAAGGATGTGCCTGGATAGTTGGGACAGTCACCTTGAAATATCTGACTTCYTTAGCATTTGGAATATCTGATGATGTAAGTGTTCTTTTTTGTAGCTTAATACCTGGTATTTTAGTTCCTCTTCAGAAAGCTGTTTGCTACTTTCTTAAAGTACTATTTTCTTAGTAGATTTGTGTGACAGTGATACTTAGGATAATATTTTATATGATAGCTCATTCGTGATTCTATTTTCTTTCCTTTTTAAATTAAGTGAAACTGAAGTGGGAGTTAGGTTAAAAACTGACACTGTTTTGCTGGTGATATGTAATAGTGAGAGAYGGTAAGTTAGCATATTAAAAAGGAACTTTACCATAGTCTAGGAAAACACATGTCCAATAAGGTATTTTGGGAAACAGTATAGTAATAAAACTATATAAACCATCAACAAATGACAAATCGGAAAGTAATACCTATTGACTGGAGTCAGTGGAGGCTACAAGATGGATATCAATGGTTCTCTTTAATTAGATTTTTCTTTTAAATAAATAATTAAAAATTAGGAAGTTTTTTTTTAATTGTCTTACTCATGTTTTCCTTAAACTTCAAGATTACTTTTGTAGAAGTGGAGAGATTGCATATTTGGTTTCTCATTCATTATGAATTATTATTTTGAGGTGCTATGACCAAAGGTCCTGAAGAGACAAAGCCTTTTACTAATGATGTAACAAATGTTTTGTTTGTCAAATGTGCCTTTGTAGAGCTTTGTTCTTTTCTGATATCTTCTCACATCTTTTGCAGTAGTTTTTCACTTTCTTAGTTTACTCTCCTGTGAAACTTTTAGGAAGTTTTGAAATCCTTGTTGTGATTAGAACTCCTCATTCTGCTTTAGTCCTTTTATTATAGATTCTGCTGTTTAGATCTGACCTGTGCAGCTGCTACATCAAGGGGCAAAAAGTGGCAAGATCTTATATCTTAAAATGAGTGCACAAAACCACACTCCTGCTGGGCCCACTTCCACTAGTAACTCCCCACCCTTTTCTGCTGCTTTTCACTTTTTGTTTTGTCGAAGCACTCGTACATTCTTCATGTCAAGACTCTTAATCCTCCTGAATAAACTTTGATGCTTTTGTCCCAGTATTGTAAATTTTTTAAATTTCTGTTCTAATTAAGACTCTTAACTTTTATATTTCTATTATTTCACTGCTGAACACTGTCCAATTTTTGCTTATGACTGCCTTTTTTATTTCCTACCAGGCTCATATAGGTAATCTATTAAAAGCTAAATTTACTGGCTACAAGGATTTTGATACATTAATGTATACCTGTGCTGCAGAGTTTGACTTCATGGAAAAAGAGGTAATCAGATCAAATTGGACCACTGTGGGATTGGATTTTTTTATTTTTTTGTTTTGTTTATAACAATTTGAAACCTAAAACACCTGGGAACTGTATTCTGCATAAATCATTTCATTTGGAATTCAAGAGGTTGCCAGTGARGTTAGAGACATAAATTGACTTATGCTGAATTTAGCTAGCTTTATTAATTGATGAAAAATAAAAGARTATTTTGAAATGAATAATTTGATTTTAGTTTTAGAAAATATACTTGCTTGAGTGAAACCTGTGCTGGTTCAAGAGCAAGTGGAAATTTACAGTTTTGCAAACTTGAGATTTTATGTGGATATCAGTAATCATTGTTGAATAGAGCAGAAAATGTGATTAGAGCTATAAAGGCCCTATGTGGTAGATTTGAATTACAGAAGAGCAATGATGCTTCTTAACTTGCTGTCAGTGAACTTGGGTAATTAATTAGTATCTAGATATGTATTTAGAAATTGTATAGGTTCCTCAAATCATAATACTCAAATTCAGGTGATATGCAATTTACTTTTAACCTGGAGGAAGCTTGCCAAGGAAATAGGAAACATTTTCTCATGACCCTAGAGTAAAACTTCTACTGACATTTCTAGATTTGAAGTTTTTGTCTCCTTTAAGCTTGTTTTGTTTTTGTAAAGGTTAAAATTACATTTACCTTGAGGACAGATGTCTTTTTATTATTTTCTTTAAAAAGGCCATTGTTGTACTTACAGAAGAATGGAAAGCAATTAATACAGTTATTTCTGTTATAGACGCCAGTGAGATACACAAAGACTCTGCTACTACCAGTTGTCCTGGTGGTTTTGATGGTAATCATAAAAAGGGTAAGTGATTGATTTAATGAGTGACCTTTACCTTGATTTTGCTTTTTAGGTTTTTTGGAGGGACCTTTATTTATATTGAGGTAGAAGAAAAACTGAAAATATAATTCTTTAAAAATATTTACATAAATGTTGTAATCTCTTTAGATAATTTTTTCAAAAGTGCAGTCCTAAAGCCAGTAGCAAAACTTGCTTTGAGGTCAAACTGCCAAACACAAATTTCTATCCTTTAGCTGAGGTGAACCGTACCCATAGTTTATAACTATTTCTGTATATTTCATTATGTATAATTTGTGTAAAAACATCTTACGGTTTATCCAAGAACAGATGGGAAAACTGAAAACTCCCTGACTAATTAAACATGCTTACAAAGAATTTTTAGCTAAAATATTGCATGTTTTTATCTTAGTATAATACCAGCATGGGTTTGCCTAGTTGCAGTTTAATTTTGCAAATGTTGAAAATGCTTTAGAATCCTTTTAAAAGATTATTCATTTCCTATGTTCGTTTTCATTTTCTTCAGGCAATTAAATATCTCGTGTGGACTTTATCTMAGCAAGGCCAGTGTGAAAGGTAAATGTTGTCTCCTTTTTGAATATAAAAAGGAATTTACTGCCAAAAGGCTGTTTGGTGTGATATATGCTAGATAATTGGAATGCTTTATTGTGTTAGCGCTTTTTTGAAGTGTAGATTATTTGCAGCTCAGTAATTTAATGTGTTAGGTAACTGAATGAACTATTTATGACTTTTTATAGGATGCCTAAAACTAAGTTTAACTACTCAAATTAAGTTTTAATAGAGTTTAGAATTGGAGTTTAGACATCCTAACTTTCTTTCCTAGTATTTTTTTCTGCTGTRTTCAACCAATATTTATTTACGCTTCTATTTCTCTTTCTAATGCTCCTCCCCCTTACTTTTCCCTGGTTTTATCCAGAKACTTGAGTTTTATCTTTAAAAAGCAATCCCTACCTTATTCATTTTAATTGCTAAGTATGGATAATGCTTGCTCTATCTGCTTGACCTGTTTGGCGTCAGTTATTGACATTAGGCTTGAGTATGGTGAATTTGTCCCTGACACCTTTTGCTGCATTTTCTTTTCTATTTACCTCTATAGCAATTTCAGTGATCTCTGCTTTCCATAGTCTAATGGCCTTTATAAAAATTTCAACAGATGTGAGCAGGATGCACTATCCTGGCCTCACAGATGTTTTAGCAGGACAGCAGTTATGCATCACTTTGATTATATTCACATCTGTATTTCCTTCTAAGAACCTAAGCACCAAAACTGAGTAAGTGGTTAACTCTGTAGTGACATTGTTCTACATGTTTTATGCTAGCAAAGTTTTCTCTAAATAAGCAGCTCTGTATGTGAAATAGTCCATGGAAATAATTTAAAACTGCTAAAAATAATTTTCAGGTTGCAAGTAGAGAGAGGCATGAGGGAGGATAGTTACTGATTATAGTAGGAGTGCAGGTGGTGAGTGATGCTTATCAGGCTAGTTCAATTGCTTAGAACTGTCATAGATGCTGCTAATGTGAAATGACTGCTTCTGTATGGTTTAAACCAATAATTCCATTTTCTGTTTTCCTTTTTTTATTCAGAGAGGAGCGTTTTAACCATGGTGAGGTAGGGCTCTTTCTGCACAGTTCTACTAATATGATAACATTTTTTAAATTCAGTACTGAAACATAAATGGCAGTGGTCTGAGGCTGATACGTGATTATTTGAAGCTAAGTATTCACATCTACTTCTATTTTCTTGTTCTATGTTGGATGCAGTGTATCATCAAAATAGCAGTGTAATGTTGAACAACAACAACAAAAAGTAGTAGGTAATGGTGAGGGGAATAGTGCAGGAGGGAAGGCTCCTGGGCTTTTGCTGTAGAGGCACAGAGCACTGATCATATGCTGAGCCTTGCAGTTTCCTCATACATACTGAGAAGGTGAATGGTTGTTATATGTAGTCTGATGGTACAATTTTCTGTCTGTCTGTGGTGGCACAAAGCTTGTTTCTGACAAATAATCTTCTATAAAATTCCTTTTTAAATATGTCACAAGGAAAACAGTTCTACAGATGGCTCTTTTAATAAAATCACCTAAATAGTATATTTGAATAGTAGCTTTCTTTTGTGATTTCTTTATTTGCAGTTAAGTCAGCATGGACAGTGCAAATTTTTCTTAACAGCTAATGTGATCAAAGCTTTTTATAGAAGAGAAGCTTTTTCTAACCTTTATAGCCCTTTTTGACCTTCCTACCCATTTATTCAAATTCTTTAGTAGAAAACCTATTATAACTCTAGAGCAGAATAAGGAAACAGCTCACTGAAGAGCAGTTTTAAGTATGTACATGGTGGCATTTGGAAAGCTAAATATTTCATTCATTAAAATATGAAACTACTGAACTACTTAATTAGAAAAAATGACTATAGAGTGATATATCAAAAATATTGCACCAGCTTTTTAATTGCCTCAGATCGGTAAGAATGAACTCTTACTTCCCATGCAACCCAAGGAACTCGTAAATAGCTTTTATTTTGTTTGGGATTATTAGCAGTTTATTGTGGATTGTGCTATGAGAAAAATCTCATGCCATTCGAAAAATGTTTTAATCAATCAATCGGATACAGGTATTTTTGCATTCAATCCTTAATGTTTAATGACAGAGCTTCCATGGGTAGCATAGATTCAATGTTCGGAGTGTTGAGCAGTGGCTCTGCTTGTTGAACTTTCTAAGCTTTGACTTCTGAGAATGTTCACCATATCTGTAATTGTGTGATCACTGAGGGTGATTTTAGTTCCTTCTTTCATTTCATGCTTGTTAAGCGTTCAAGATACTAAGCAATAAAATCTGCTCACTTCAATRAAGAATTTGCACAAGCAATGGTACATATATTATTGCCTGCCTCATACTTCAGGATCTTTTGAATAGCTACCGTTTCTCTAGCTGGTTTTAATCTTACCGTTTTTCCTTTCTGTTGTTTCATAACTTAACATATTATGCATGTTTTTAAAAGAGATTACAAAGTCRTTATTTTTATCTGAAATGTGAAGAAATTTATTTTGACAGAGTTGTCTTTTTTTGGATAAGCTTGCTATTTAAGCTCTGCTAAAGAAGAATTTGTATATTGAAGATAAAAATGAAACATATGCAAATACTAGCTTATGCTTCTCTGTGGTATGTTTATGTTTGCAGCTGGTGTATCATGCGTTGCAGCTGTTGGCATACAGTGTCTTAGCAATTTTAATCATGAGGCTAAAACTGTTTTTGACACCACACCTTTGTGTTATGGCTTCCTTAGTGTGTTCAAAGCAGGTAAGATATTTTTTACTATTATCCCAGATATTTGTGTTAAATCAAATACCTGTGTTTGTAGTTGCTAAATCCATGTTAAAAATAAACTAAGTAGTCTATCTAAAAATAAGGTTCCTCTATCCACTCAGCTCAAAATAAAGCAAGAATCTTTAATAGGGCAATTTTCCTACTGCATTATTTCACAAATAAATACAGTGTGAAATGAGCTTTAGCATAGGGAGTCCTATACTAGATTTGTTTTATTTGAGCACTTCCATGCCATTGCAAGCTTTGTATCAAGTGTTCATTTTATCCAAATGGTGTTTAAGCTTGTTTATATTGTGTTTGCACAGCTTTTTGGATTGCTGTCTCTATTTTTGTTTACTGATTTACTCTAAAAAGGTATTTCTATATAGTGTTGCGTGTTGAAAACAGTTCAAACTTAATAACTATGCTGAACTTGGATTTAATTTTTCTAGCTTTAGATCATCCATAGCATAAAAATGTTGTATGGATATGTCTTAGAATTGTCTTTCTGTGTTTCAATAGTTGTCTTTTTGAGAGGTGAACTCAATTGGGTCTGTACTCARTCTGGGTAGCTATTTCAGAAGCTTTGCAGCTGAGCAAGAGGCGGGTGAGCAGGCCATTCTGAGGGAAGAGTTAATACGGATTTATGTKATTTAATACTAATCATAATAATATATAATCATCAATATAATTGTTATCAATGTTATTATTAATAACATTGATCATTATCAATATTATCATTAATATAATCATAATAATAGTAATAATGTTAAATAATACTGAACTTTCAGGCCACTGTTAGGATCAGTAGGATAAAGAATCCAGGGAAGAAATAGATCTTCCATGATGCTGTACAGACTGCAGAGTAATCAGTCTGGTTTAATACTGTGCTACTCACTTTCTTGATGTCTCCCCTCTTGGGGGGCTCTCACGTTTGTTGAGTAATTAATAAGGATTACGCTGCAGCTAAAACTTTCCAAGTGAACTTTCACAAGGTGGGTCTGTCTTATACTAGCAGTGGCAACATCAGCGTACAGAATTTTGAAAAGAAATGACTTTTAAGGCACCAGAAAGGCAAAAGAAGAGATGTTTATCATCATCTGAAATATTGTAACAAAATTATCACAGAAGTGAATTCTGCACAGAGATGATTTGTTCTTAATTCTTGTTTTAATTGTTTATGTTCTTTAAAGAAAATCTGTGGGCTTTTCTGGTTTGTTATATACTTTATATATAATATATCATACAATATAATGAGAATTAAAGCTCATGTATAATTTTGTAGCACATAAACATTCAATTTTATACTACTTCAGTATTCGATGCTGCAGGAAAAAGCCTGATGCTTCTCTGTCAAAACTGTGAGAACCGACAAATGTGTTAATTAAGAAAATCTGAATTACTCTTTTTCTATGGAGAGAAGTATTCTCTGAAAGATAAGAAAAAGCACCTTGTAACTGATAATGATGAAAGATGAGTTGGTAGGAAGGTTTCTGGTTGTSTCCGTTGTTTTTTTCTGTATAGCAATCCAGCTAGTACATGGCAAACTAGCAAAAGTTTGTTTCATTTATTTGCTTGCTGTAGTATCACAGCAATATTTTTTGATTCAACTTGGATATAATTCAAAATGCATTATTGATAACTGTGGTTTAGTTGTGCTGTTGTAACTAAGTTTGTGCTCATTAATGAAATATCATACTTCAGATAATCATTGCCATTTGGATTTTGGAGGATCCCATGTTAACGCTATATAAATATTTTGACCATGAGAGTTTCAGAATAATTTATCAGTGTATTTTTTCCCTTATCAGTAGAAAAGAMTGATTTTAAGATTGTGAAATTCTACTTTTCTGATATGTTTTCAGATATTTRTGTAATATTATCTACTTAATCCATATACCAGAGCCGAAATCTCTTGATATTAGAGGAAAATACTGCATAAGTGCAGCTAGCATTTGAATGGTCTTGGTTTGCAGAATTTGACATTTGTACTACAACTTTAGAAGCTTCATTAATGTCAATTTTCTTTTTTTATAGTGTTAAAAAKTATGATGCACTGCATCCAGTAACTATGAGCAGTTCTTATGAGGTCTTATCAAGCTGTATTGAAAAATGAAAGAATTGATTAATTCCTAGGCAAAAGGCCTTTAACACTATAAGGAAAACAACTAATTTTTATTTCTTTGTATGGAAGATATATTGCATATATTGCAACATGAAATCATTCTTCCATTTTATTCTATTTCAGTTGTTTGGATGGCTCTTCAGTAAAATTCAACCGAAAATATTGGTCTTTGCCATGTTGGCAATGATGACCATAGAAGGATCATCAAACCTTCAAACTCAATGGAACATCATGGGAGAATTTAGCAATTTGCCACAGGAAGAACTTTTAGAATGGATAAAGGTCAATACCAAACAAGGTAAGCTATTAAATAATTTTCGAAGTTTCTTATTTAATTTGATAAGACTTGGCAGAATGACTGCAAAGTTATTGCTTCTGCCTGTGGATTTGCCTAAGGACTGTCCAAAAATCACTGTTTAGTTATGTATCCACCCAGACAGAAATTTTTTCAAATGGAAAAGTAGCAAAATGCTTGTTTTGTTAGACTCCAGCCTCCCCATGTGGAAGGCCTAGCCACTGTTGTAGTTATAACAGAAGTGTTTGTGTGGAAGCAAATTAAAACATTTTTTCACCTACGTGGCACTGACAGCTCGTATTTAATAAAAGTGAATAAAAGTATCTTAAAACTAACTGGGGAAAAGAAAGTTTCCATAAGAACTTTAAAAAAGAATTCCTCCTTTTCAAAATTCATTTATCAGTGGCGTGAGAAGAGACAAATAAACAAATGTTGTCATAATAAATAAATTGTAGAAATTGTAGTACCCATTCAAGAGTGAAAAATAATATGTATTAAATACCCTTCATTATATACTCAGTTATCTAATGATTTATATTGGAAAAAATAAATAAATGTGTGAATTTTGTGTGTCCTGTGATTGCTGTAAGACCTTTTCAAAAGAGCACTTCTCCCCTTCTCTCTCTCCTTATATTTCTGTTCTTTCATTCTACAGGAATACCACTGTAGATATTTTAAAATCACTTCTCTGCTTTCTATGCTCATCTCGAACATTTTCTTCATGCTGTGTTGCAGATGCAGTCTTTGCAGGAGCAATGCCTACAATGGCAAGCGTCAAATTGTCTGCGCTGCGGCCTATCGTAAACCATCCTCATTACGAAGATGCAGGACTGAGGTAAATAGGCTGAGGGGGCGGATTTAGTAGCCATTAGCTCTCTTAATGTTGGTAATGTGTAGTAGGACTGTCATCGTGTTACACAGTAAAACCTTGATATGTTGTCAGATTGAAAACATTGGAAGACTTTGGCTCATCCATCAGAATGTACTGTAGGATAGATACAGCTTAAAACTTATATCCGAATGTGATACTGGAATTGGGATTAGCATGCATTAATATATCCTTTGTTCATTCTATTTCCTGTGATATGTTAGGTAGATTTTTTCTTTTTTTTTCCCCTCAAGAGAACTACTTAATTTATTTCTTTCACCTTTCTGCAATTGAGTGCATTTTTCTTATTATATCTAATTATGGAAGTACTAAGACTAGCTGAAACTGAAATTTGTAACAAAACTTCTGCCAGTTCATTCTACATCATCCTCGAAGCACTGATTTGTGTTCTTTGTTATTTTCAAATTTTTTTTTTTTAAATTAATATAGATGCATGTGGAAAGGTCTATTATTTCAATGTCATAGAACATTTTTTAGTAAAAACAAGATGGAGAGGAATAAAGTAGATGAATGAAGACTTKGATATTACATGCCTTATGCCCTTCGTTCTGTATCTGGTGTTGAGCTTAAAATATAGGACAAAACATGTTTAGGGAAAGTAAGCTGGAGATGACATTAGAAAATGCACAGGCATTAACCATGTCACACGTTGCACAAGTGAGGAAGGAGATTAGGTAATGCAAACAAGCAYGTGGTTTGCAAGCGACAGTTTTGCTTGGTCCAGCACAGACTTCAGAATGATTTTTTGGTCTTGGACTCTGCATTTAGGTATAGTCTGAACAAGAGCCATGAAAATTATCTTTGGCGAAGGGGACTGAGGAAACAACTTGTTGTAACCACAGATCTTGTTTAAAAAGTTGGTTTCTGATACAGAAAAATGGAAGGACTTGAAATCATTCTATTTGTGAAGAAATTGTTGCATCACAGCAAATGATGCTCTTATTTTAAGCTTTATTTTAGAGTAGTTTTCTTGTGAAATAAACCTTCCTATATAGCCTAAAATTTCAGCTTATGGTTGTATTGCCATATTGTTAGCTAACTTTCATGGCATTTCTTTTTTTTGAAGGGCCAGAACTAAGATAGTGTATTCTATGTACAGTCGAAAACCTGCTAAAGAAGTAAAAAAAGAATTGAAAAAACTAGGAGTGGATTACTATATTCTAGAAGAGTCCTGGTGTGTAAGAAGAACAAAGTGAGTAAAATCTCTATTTTTCTCACAGGAAGAGTATGTACATAGYCTATAGTCTGTATAGTATGTTCATAGTCTCAAATACATAGTCTAACATTCACAGAAAGCAGTAGTTTTGAAATGTTTTGTTTAAAGTGCTCAGAATGCTTCAGTCCAGCATCTCCAGGCACTAAAATATGTTAGTAAATGCATAATGTTAGTAATGCATTACTAACACTGATCTTTATTTGGGCTTAGAAAGTTGTGTTTTGTCTATTTTTGGACTTCACCATAGASCACAGAGTGAGTTCACAAATGAAACCAGTTGTAATTCACAGAATCACAGAGTGGTTGAGGTTGGAAGGGACCTCTGGAGACCACCTAGTTCAAACATCCCTGCACAAACAGGGTCACCTACGCCTTGTTGGCCAAGACCATTTCCACGTAGCTTTTGAATAACTTCAAGGAAGGAGACTCCATAACCTCTCTGGGTAACCTGTTCCAGTGCTCTGTTACCCTCACACTGAAGAAGTATTTTCTTATATTCCGTTGGACCTACTTGCATTTCTGTTCATGCTTWTGTTTCGTTCTGTTACTGGACACCACTGAGAAGAGTCTGGCCCCATCCTCCTTACACCTTCCCTTCTGATACTTACACATTGATAAGACCTCCCCTAACATCTCTTGCTGTATTACAAAGAACAGATGTGTTAGTATAATGAAAGTCTAATACGATTAAAAGGTGCAGCATAAAACATAATTTGATAATCATAACATTACCGTTGTAGATCCCTGAATGTTTTGTCATGTTTAGACTGTAGCTAAGAAAAAGCTATGCTTTTTGCAGTAATTTTTCTTTATAACCTTTAAAATACGATTCATTCAGATAATTTGATTTCCTAATGTATTTAAAATAAAATGAAATAAATCTATGCTATTTCTTAGATATTATCTTTGACAAAATGAGGAAATTTTCACTAATTTTACCTTTGAAAGATAACCCATAAGAAATTGATGTTGGTTGTGTACCTTAATAATAATAACTTTAAAAAAAAAAAAGGGTGGGAGGGTGGGAAGAAGATACCACTTTWAAAAAAAAGTGGTTTATTTCTTGAATTTTCTTTGGAATTTTTGCCAATATGAACTTTGCCTTCCATTTTCTAGGAGGTTTTAAGTGTCTCTGGCAATGTATGTTGCATAATTTGAGTCATTTTCTAATATATACTGCCTCTTTGAAATGAATCACTATCGTGTAACTCTAAAAGCAGACAAATTTTAGAGGTTTTAAATACTTTTTTTTCTTGAATTACTAATATAATTATCAATTCTGTAATCTGAGAAGACTTTATAGCATGAAAAGAAGCTTAACATTAGAGAAGATGTAATCGAATATTCATAGAAAAGTTTATTCAACAGAGTTTAAAGAGCTGCATGTTTTCTGATGACATTTCTTAAGTTCTGTTTGCCTATGCAATTGTTTTCTAGGCCTGGCTGCAGTATGCCTGAAATTTGGGACGTGGAAGATCCTGACAATAGTGGCAAAATTCCTCTGTGTAACCTTATGATCAAGGATTCCAGACCATATTTCACCACCGTATTTGAGAACAGCAATTACAAAGTCTTGAAGGTTTCAAAGGAATAACGTCTCAGTGCAATGAACCATCGATCTTTCAATTTTTTTAATCTAGTAACTATAAGAATTCTAAATCAGAAATACCTTTTCTACTAAACTTGAAATGGAAAAATGTGTATTTTATTTTTTACCATTTTAAATGAATTCTGATTATAGAAGTATCTTAAACCTAACAGTTTGGATTTCTATTTCAGGGTCAGTCCCTTGAGATTTGCTATGCAAATGATTATATGTTTGCACATTTTATTTAACACTGATCCAAAAAAGTTGAAAGTAACTGTGGAAAGAAACTCCATCTCAAAACCAATACCATTGTGAAATGGGACTGCCAGAATGTTTTAGCAAAGCAAGATCAGCTAAGAGCAAAGGGATGGTGCTGTAGCATCTGGCATCACATTTCTCATGGCACTAACRTTACCCATCTCTCTTCTATAGACAACGTGATACCTTTCAGAAATTCTTTAAGTCATGTAATTTCATTAGTCATGTCTGAGAGAAATACATTTCTTCTTTGAGAGRATTAAGAACATTGATCATTTTGGATCACTTAAACATATGCTTTAAGCTTGCTTTTAAAATGGACAGGTTTGTAAACAATCTTGAAACTTTATCCTTTAGATGCATCTTTCTTGAACCTTATTGATAATAAAAGACTAACAAGAGTAATATTTGCAGTGAGCAATATTTTAGTTTCTCAGTGCTCAAGGATGTTGGCATTCTTACACATTCAGAATAAGCTGACATAACGTAGGTGAAATTTTTTAGGGAAAATGCTTTATTCAGGAAAAATCTGTCATAGCCTTAGGAAGATGTGAAAATAAACTCTTCACTGCCTTAACTAGACCTTCAGCGCCTGACTTGATAAGATATGACTTTCAAAATTTATGCCCAATTTTCTTTCCCCATCTATTAGATCCCTCCTGCCTGGATTTTATTGTACATCATTCATGCGGTTTTAGTAATGTAATGCTAATTTCTCAGCTTGAAGGATCTTCAGCTCTAAAGAAAAAATTACTGGAGTTGTGACATGAGGATAGTCAAATGGTGGTGTGGACTTAATCATTCCACAACATTAGAATGATTCTACAGGTGTTTTTGTTGTCCTGGTGTCAAACCGATATTATAAAGTGTTTGGAGAATTACTTGTCATTATACTTAGTGCAAGAACTCCCTGTAGCCATTTAACTAACTTGACAACGTTTTRTATAAAGAGCCTTTGGAAGCATTACAATAATTGTGAATCTGCAGCCCAAGATTGTAGTAGCTGAGGGATCCTCTGGATATCATTCACATTTGTTTTTGTTCAGGTCCCTGTCTGTTGACATGGCTGGTCTTTCTTTAGCCCTGATAACATCCAGAAGTATAAGGTGCTATAGAAGTAGCATCTATCACACCCAAAACAGTAACTATTAAATGAGAACTTAAAGTACTCCTATAAAAGCTGATCAGTATTCAAAAACTTGTATTTTTTTTATCTGTTTTATTGAGAGAGAGGAAATGGCTGAAAATGCTTTAGCCTTTTAACTTTTACAGAGTAGATTTTGGAAAAATTTCTATAGGGAAACTATCACAAAAAGGGCTTTCAGGAAGTCACTTTTTAAAATGTTAATTGAATTTAAGGAAGCAGAAAACAATATTTATATAACATTGTGACTAGTGTTACAGCACAAAAAGGTACTGTATTTTTATGAGGTTTATGCCAACTGTTGACATGTACTTATATGTGGTTCAATAAAAAAAGTAAAATGTTTTCTTGTTTCTGATTTAACATTTCTGCCCTTATTTACTTGATTTATCTGTGGAATTGGAAATACTTCTAGCTTTGAGTGCAAAAAAAATCCTCAGTGCAGTGGGCACAATCTGTAAATTTAGTGTCTCATTTGTGATATTTTTGCCAACTGTAACATTTAATAAGAAGATAAAAGGAGGGCACTTTTATGAGACAAAGATGCTAAGACCTATTCAGCAGTGCCTGGCCCTCTGTCATTCTTATCTACCATTTTAAAATATTGGTTTTGTTTTTTGCCTTTTTCTATTCCACTAAAAGAAGTCAAACTAAGTTGGTTTCACTTGGATTTTCAATTGAGATCCACACAGGTCTCACTCCAAGATAAATAAAGCTCTTCAGCAAAAACAAACACATAAGGGAAGAGTTCAGTGTTTTTGGAAATCACCGCTGTTGAAAAACACTTGGAAATGCAAATTATGGCTTGGAAACTGTGTATTCAAATTGCACTGTTGCACAGTTTCCATAAAATATTATTTCACCTCAGATACAAAATGTGAAGGACTGCAGTAAAACAATATGTTTTTAAGACAAATTTAAAGATGCTTCTGTATTGTTTCAGCAGGTGGACAAAAATCTGGACCTGAAAACTCCTTAATTGATACTAGTGGTCTTCTGTGTAAGCTTTATGCTTGTCAAATAGGGTAGGATAGCAGGTATGGTGTAAAAAGCAGGCTTAAGTCTATAAATATTAACAAAAAATAATAAATGTTAAGGAATTATTATTCTTAGAGTGACATTAAGGCTGGAGACATAAAATTCATGCGAACATTGTGAATCTGAGATCTAGTCAAGTGTGTAGTAATTACTTGGATGGTGAAATCTCTTAGTGTTATGTTATACAGATCTTCAAGTGTAGTTAAATGATACAAGCATTTTAAAGCAATTTGAGTACAAAGTAAAACAGTTTGTCATAATCTATCTTCAACAGAGGTTTAAGCTGATCTGTTTGTTTGGAGGTGGTAGGAAGGATTTAGTGCGTTGTATGCCCTATAGCCAGATGGTGCCTAGGAATGGCTTTTAACTACCTTGGCTGCAACAAATGTAGTCTTGCTAGCTGGAAATAGAGAGCTGAGGAGAAATATCGATAGTCAGTATAGAGCAATGGAACACAGGAACAGCTTTCCTAAACTTGCCAGATATAATGTTACTTGTGGAAATGCATAGTGTGGCCATGAACACTAGCAAAAGTGTGTTAGTTGAGTATATTAGCTCATGAGCATAGATGTTGGCCATATTGTTGTTGACTTTTGTATCAAACATGTCGAATTCACAGAATCACAGAACAGTTGAGGTTGGAAGGGACCTCTAGAGATCATCTAGTCCAACCCCCTGCTCCAGCAGGGWCYCCTAGAGCACGTGGCACAGGGGGGCATCCAGGTGGGTTTGGAAGATCTCCAGAGAAGGAGACTCCACGGCCTCTCTGGGCAGCCTGTGCCAGGGCTCTGTCACCCTCACAGGAAAGAAGTTCTTCCTCACATGGAGATGGGACTGCCTGGGTTTCAACTTGCACCTATTACCCCTTCTCCTATCACTGGTCACCACTGAGAAGAGTTTGGCCCCCTTCTCCCTACATTCTCCCCTTAGGTACTTATTGCAGCTGTTAATGAAATTCCATGGGCTAGATCACATATTCCATGGGCTAGATCACATATTCCATGATTAACTTAGAGGAAGAAACCCAAGTCATCTGCAAAATGTTCTCTAAAGTCTGTAATATTGAGCATTTTTTCTTGTTAGACTCCTTACATTATCCAAATTTCAGATTCTTTTCCATCGTTTTCTGAGTCTCGAGTATAGAATCGTTCAGCATTGGTTTGTCTTTTTTGTTTTTTTTGTTGTTTTTTTTTGTGGTTCATTTTGATTTAACTATATTGAAATATACCATTCCTATTAAGTAGCACATATATGTATGTATACATCTTTGATTAAAAAATGGAACACATCATGCCTTCTTAAGAGGAAAATGGAACATAACTGCATTTTTTTTTTTTAAGAAGTTACTAAATGTGGCACAGTTACAGATGAGGAACAATAAGATGCTTATTTAAATAACAAAGTTAAATTTTTAATTGACCACCCTGGTCATACATGGTGTGACAAGGAAATCAGATCAAACAGTGCTAGTGTAATCATGAAAGAATAACATGTATTTTCCAAATAACTTTAAAAATATACTTCCTGGTTTTAATATCCCCATCGTCTCCTCAGCAGATTGGCTTCTATTTCTGATGTTGCCCTCTAATGCTCCATTACTGAAGTCCAAATAATGTATGAAAATGTCAGCTGAGTGGACTCATCCCTGTTGTGGTTCAACAAGATTATTAGTTCCTGTTGGTCTCTTGCCAGTAGATAATGCAGTATACATGCAAAATGTGATGAATGAGTAACTTTGGTGGCTGAGGCTTCAAGTASGATAGCCCACGTTGATGAATGATATCAGAAGAGACCATAATGATGACAACTGAGCCTCTTCCTGAGTATCAGATCGACTTTGCTGGACTTGGGATCAGGCAGTACATCTACCTCAGCTTAATGGCTTCCCTAGTCATGTCAGAAATACACAGGAGGTAATTTATTAGAAAGTTTCTTCTCCTGTTGCTGTTAAGTGAGAAAATACTGCTTGTTGATTTCCTAAATTTCTGCAAATGAGAGTATTTCTGTGGCCAATCTTCCACCTATTCAAGATAACAATGTGTAAATTGGTTGGGCAAGCAGCGCTTGTCTTCCCTGCTTGGCAAGAAGGATGAGATCCAGCTTTTGGCCTGAAACAGAAAAACCTCCAAAGGGAAAATGACCTTTGGGTGTTCCTCTGGAAGGAAACAAGTCGTTTATTCAATTCACATGGCCAAAATTGTTTTTGATATTTGTTTTAATGAATTATTGGTGCATTTATACATCTGGGTAGTGTTATCTTTATATTACTGAGCAACTGGGTGTTCAGCTGCCCTGATCACCAGCCCGTAGAGCATCTCAGGATGAAGTTTGGGGAACAAAGTTTGGGTTACTGCCTCCTTGGTTTTGATTATGAAAAATGCTCCTGTTTATTCGGCTGATTGTTGAAAGTTTAGGGTTTTTTCCTAAAATGAAAAGGGATTGTAAAGACACACTTGAATCTGGAGCCTGTGACAACCTTCAATGTGCAGAACTGATAAATGAGTTTAGGAACAGGTCAGCAGTGATGGTTTGTTTGGTAGGATTATGCTGCCATATGAAGTAGTAGTGAAACAAAGTTGTCATATCCTGTTTCATGATGGCCCAGYCTGTCTGCTGTATGTAGCCAAGTGGAAATGCTCAGGGGAGATGCTTTGGACACCCCAGAACATCCTGCCATAGGTGCTGTGTTCAGAMTATTCAAAATAGCTTATTACCAATTTTACAGAAGACTCTTTAGGATTAAGATGATTGTCAGTGTTGTAACCGGTGCTGTTGAGTGATGGTAACATAATGAGAGAAGCCTTAGCTCCAGAGAGGTGGCGATCCGGCTTTTCAAAAGTAGTGAATGGTTTGTGTGCCTTTCCTGCAGCAGAAGCTACAACACAGCTTCTGGAAAGACAGGTCAGGCAATGCAGTCACTCAAAACTGACTAGGTAAAGCAAAACTTTAACCTCAAAAACTTGAGTGATTCSGGGGAGAGGAGAAAAGAGAGAGGAAGAGGGAAAGGGCAGGCAGAGAGATAAAGGGTGGTTGAGAAGAAAAGAAAAGGAGAGAGAATTCCTACTTACTATCTTGCTTCGTGTTAGCTGCACAACAAGGTTTACAGCGTATCTTGAATATTTACAAGAATCTTCTATTAATTAAAAAAACAATCACAGAACATCAATATATCTGTCCTCAGTGGGTTTTTTTTTTTTCAAGTTGCTGTTTACTCATGGGCATTTCGAATGTAGAACTTGAGTGTGATGGTGGTTTTTTTCCTGGCCCTTGGAGAATCGCATAGCACTTCTGCTCACGAGGCTCCTTTTTTCCCATTTCTAAGACCGACGCTAGAGCAAACTGAGACAAGTGCCCAAAGGAGGAGCAGGAAGACGTYGTATTTTTGTTACTGGCAAACGTGGCTGAAGAGCTTGTTTTAATGAACATGCAAYCTATGAAATCACCCCTTGTGATCAAGAGTCTTTGGAGCAAAGGAYGACACGTCTAGGGTGCTTCGCAATCATAACACTGGAATCGTTTGTGGGTGGCTATGTTATTATATGGAATTGTTTTCTGTCAACTTAGCTGTGTAGTTTCTTCCTGTACTGGTGCTCTTTCCAAATCCTTCATAAATCTTTCTAAGTTGTTTTGGTTGTCGTAGGTAACTCTTATCATTTGGAGCATATGGGTGCTGCCATCTTCCTTATCTTGTGGTGAGCCATGGGCCCCGGTGTTCCCTATTGCGTGACATGATGTTTCGCCCTTTGTTACCTTATTACTCTAGTGCTTTATCTCTCACAGCAGCATTCAAATGCYTTTGTGGAGCAGATCCACTCCGCTGTCTCTGTGACTAAAGGAATTTTAAGCTCCACACGTGCAAAGCGAGCAACTATGATGGAAAGCTATCTGCTCCGTACCACTGTATTTACATTTAACAAATAAATAATACCAAGGATGCAGTCCTGCGTRTTTCTGTCATTCTGTAAATGCCCAGATTTTCCTTTGGAACCTGCYTCTGCAAATCTGCAAAAGGCAAATACAGAAAAGATCCGTGCATAATTTACTGAAATTTTCACAAATAAAAGCAGTTCCAAAAAACTGCAGACCAAAAAAAAAAGAAGAAAAGTATTTTCTGCTAACTTTGGAGGATTGTGCTGTTTCTGAGGGATCAGATTTCACGCTGCAGTCGGTGAGGAAACTGCGGCCCAGTTCCTGCGTGCCCTCATTTCCRACACAGCTCCAATGCCGCCAGGCTGAAATACCCCAAGAGCCTGGAAAGGAGCCCTGCAGGCTGGGCGAGCAGCGAGGGCGGACGCAGAGAGCCCCCTCACGCGTGAGCGTGACGGGCTCRGAGCCTCTTCATCAATCCCTCGTCTCTCGCTACCCTTCTGTATTTTCTTCCTTATGGCACAGTGAGGCTGCAGGCCAGACTTTGCTATTGCCATCTGAGCTAATAATAGAGAATAAATGAGCAGTGAGACCATTTGAAGATGGAAAAGGTGAAATAGCCAAAATCCCTTCCCGGCTCATGCTTATTGAATTATATGTAGCTGCCTATTGCTCTCCCTTTGCGCTGTCAGCGGCAGCAGATGTCCTTTGAAGCAAATCCTTCAGAATATTATTTGTGTTCTTTGAAATAAGCCCCGGAGAAGCAGCTCCATTGATTCCTGGGTGATTAACTGATTCACAGCTGTGAGCAAGAGACGGGTGCCAGGGAGCARCCAGCAAGGCCCGTCCTGAAGAGCCTCAAAGCCGAGAAGGTCGCACGCTGTTGGCCAGTGCCTCATGCTGCAGGCTCTCACCATGGCACGTGTTGATGTACCAGCCCTGCTGTCTTCTGTGTAAAAAGAAGGCTGAATCAGGACGAAAAAAATGTCTGAGCGATATGCAGAGAATTTTGGGGACCACTTAATGAACAAAAGGCTAAATATGCACAAAGATGACCTTGATCGTTATTGGGTTCATCCTGGGCTCATCCTTGTGCAGAAAATCAGATTTCCTTACTGCAGGTATCACCACCGGGAAAACTCCTGTTCAAGTGACACTCCAATGTGTTTTGAGGGGTGTTTGTCCCTGTTTTTGGTCTGCTTAAGCACTCATAAAACACAACGTCCCATTTCCTCAGGCTTTGTTTTGTGAACAGTTTAGTGATTCAGTCTCATCACTGCATGATACWTCATTCTCTACTAGCACATTGGTCTGGAAGAATTTAGAGGACCRTAAAGTAAACTTTCCTGATGCCAGGATTTTCTGCCTTCTGAGGATAACTGGAATSTTATACCCCATCGTTTAAAYGAGCTGTAATTGTGCCTCCTCCCASTGTAGTCTGCCTGATGAAGTTTGGAAGATCGGGGGCAAACAGCCACCACGTTCGCTTAGAGGAAAATTTCCTTTTCTTCTCTTTTTTTAAATGCGTTATAAAAGAGGAATGCAATTAGGAATATAGTACAAGAGGAGAAAAAAAGAAAATTGAAGAAAAGAAATGGAAGAAAGAAAAAGTGTTTTTAACCCTGAGAGAATGGGCTAATGCAAAATACAATACAAATATTAGCATTTGAAGTACAATATTCTAAAGACTTTTCCAGCTCAGTGATTTTAAAATATTGGAAAGATTTAGCCTGGCAAAAGCTGTAATTTCACATAAGCTGCGGGCCAACGTAAGTTCAGCTGAAGCTGAGGAAGTCCCTCCCTGGCCATCCCTTGTGGGAGCATGAACTTYCTTGCACTCAGTACAGACACTTGATTTGAGCAGGAGAAGCAGCATCGTGGGTGTTTTTCAGCACMAACACCAGCTTTTTAAGTAGCTGCTTCATCCTAGGCTGCTGGAAAGTGTTTGTGATTTTGAGCCTCTATGAGCATTTCTCTCTATCAGTCCCTACTGAATAACTTCTGAAGTTCTGCCTAATTCCAGGTAAATTTGACAAGGCGGTAGAGTTCCCAAAGACAGTAATCAGGGTCAGCGTGCTCCAGGTGACCCTGCTTGAGCAGGAGGGTCTCTGGAAGTCCCTTCCAACCTCARCCACTCTGTGAAGTTTCCATAGGCATAGATGACCCTGGTAGGCAGCACAAGTGGGACAAGACAAGAGAGACCAGCATTACCGCCCTATGCTGAGAAAAAGCTGTCAAGATCTATCTGCTGTGGCCGTCTCCGCCCTGACAGCAGTGCTGCTATCTCTTGCCTGTGGAAAATCCAGCGGGATAGAGGGAGATGAGGTTATTGCTGGAAAGGAAGAGGGAAGAGAATGGTTGGGACAAGTTTCATGGCTTGTGGGTCTACCAGTTTTATCCTTGGTAAATGCAACTATTTTGGAGGAGGAAAACATGCACCTACCTTTGGAAAACACCAAGATGACTACAAGGTGTCTGTAGCACAGGAAGGAGRCCCTAACCTAAATTTAAGGTGAAATCACAGCCCCCCAGCCACCTGCTCCCTCCCTCCTCCTGCCTTAAACTTGCAGGCAGTGCTAGAGGAGCAGGGGTTCAAGAACCTATCTCAGAGCTTGACCATGCCCTGAGGGTCCTGCAGTGACTGCTGCAGCTGTGTGGAGCCCCTGCTGAGGCAGCACAGGTGAGCTGAGTGTCRCAGGGGCTCTGCATCCTGCTGCAGGAAGGCTCCCAGACTATATATTGGTTGGGGCACAAGACTCACCTTGGCTGGTGAAGATTGTAGCTCATCCTCCAGGAGCACAGCTGGGAGCTGGAGGTGCCTTAAGTAGAGCTCAGCTGTTGGGTTTCTTTGGGTCCTGAAGCAGGTGGCTCTGTGCTGGGTGGGTTGAAGGTGAGTGAGGGGGCTGGGTGTGATGCTGGCAAGGGAGCATCCTGTGCTGGCCCGTAGCTGGTGGGGGCTGTAGCCACATGGCAAGCACTAGGCCTAGGCTCAGCAGAGGGCTGACAGGTAAGGTGTGGAGTGGGGTGGTTTCTGCAGGCTTGTGTGGTGCAAAGGTTCAGTATGTGCCRGTTGTGCGGACGTGGAGCTTTGGGTTGTGTTGTGCTTCCTGGGGTCTGGGGAGAACTCTTATTTCAAAGGTCATCCTCCTCTATCCTGTTTTTATTTTCTGTTTGTTTGCTGCTTGCTTTGGAAGGGGCTGGGTCGCCTGAGGTATGGGTCTGTATTGACCTCAGCACAGGCAGCGTTGCAGAGCGCCCAGGCCTGGCTGAGGTGAAGCTGCCGGGAGCCGGTGTCGGCTGGGCTGAGGGCCGGTGCACGCCGTGGGCAGCTGCAGTGAGGGCTGYGCTGCGGCAGGGCGATGGGAAAGCCCCTGCCAAAGGCTTGGGGTTTCCCTGGGCTCATGGCTCAGCTGCCCGGGGGTCTCCTCTAAAAGGAGAGTTCCCTGGTTCCTGGGGACTTGGCCAGGGGCTTCTGCAGCGCAATGTGTTATTTACTGCTCCTGTTGTGAGAAGTGGTTGAGCTAGTAACAGCCTCCTCTATTAACCATCGATATTCAAACCAAGCAAATTGGACTAAGGGCTTAGCGAGGCTTTGTGGATGTCAAATTTGGACCAGTTTTGGTGYTATTCTAAAGATATGAGTTTTGCTCTGTTTTTTTTCCTCTTCTTCCCAAGAAGTCTGATGTAGTTTTGGGCAAATCATGTAAACCTGTGTGTTCGTGGGGTCAGGACTGAAGTACTCTTCCATTTTTGCTCCCTTCACCAAGCCTGTGGGAGCCTGCCCTAAAGCAGGGCTGAGCGCTCACAGCTGCCCGTGAAGCCATCGGGGTTTCTGAATGGAAAATAAACTTGAAATGGACAATGCAGAGCTCCTCCTCTGTGTCTGGAAAGGTGGAATAATGATGCTGAGCACATCATAAAGGTGCCAGGGGTGGATGTGTCTAGAGGGAGGGCATGGTGCAAGGATAGGTGTTATATGAAAACCTAATGCAGAACACTTGAACAGTGTGGGGGGAAAAAAGTCTGTCATACTTCACTATTTTAACCTTATCCTAGTTGTTTAGTGTATTTGGGCAGTTTATTCCATATATATAAAATATACCTTGTGGTAATAATTCTGTTCTATATCCTGCTATATACACATACAGGAATAAGTTAACTCTGGTTGCACAGATAGCCTTAGTTTTGACTCATGCTGGTTTTTGAAGTATTAGCTCTGACATTTGTGAGTTTTCTAGTGCCTGGATATGCATGCAGTAGCTCTCATATGCTGCCCAATTAAAGACTGTGCCTGGATATGCATGCAGTAGCTCTCATGCTGCCAAATTAAAGGCTACGTCTATCTGAAGTGGTGAGTCACTTCCAGATACTCTGAAAGGCTGCGGATGGAGAGTTTGAACATGCTTTGTTTTCAGAGTACGTTTTATACGRGAATTGTTTCAGAAGTTTTTACAGTTTGAAGCCCTGCCTTCTTTCCGCAAGCAAAGCCAGCGCCAGGCGTCTGCAAGCAGCCCTGTAAGGGGCTGTTGTTGCCAGGAAAGACAGTCTGCTGGCTCCTTCCCTCTTTTTTTCMCCCCACTGCTCTCTTTTGTGAGTCCGGATTTCCATGAAGACACGCAGTGAGGAGGATATAGGAACAGACTGAGATAATATTTATTCTCAGTGCTGCAGCTAAAGCTAACAYGGCCACATCCATCAAAGCGATGGTGTGCTTGAGCTGGCAGACAGAGGAGTCAAGGCAGAGGGTGGGAGAGCAGAGGGCTGCTGCTCCTGGTGACAGCATGTGCTTACAGCACCTTAAAGTGCCTGCGGAACATGAGCACAGGGTGGAGGTGCGAGGCTGGGGGCTAAAACAGCAGAAGCTGAGGAAAACCAGTGTGCTGTAAAYGCTCCTGACAAGGCTTAAAATAAGCTTGGTGTACATTAGAACATTGCACCCTGAAGACTTGGGCTCCTTGGATGTGCAAAGTGGGGACTGGTTCTGATGTGAGGTTGAACACTTGTGAGACTGAGCGGTGTGGGGYTCCAAGGGCCTCCTGGATGGGGACTGAATAGTGCGTGTGTGTGTGTGCACACCAGCTGAGAGGTCTCCTGCAGTAAAAGGGCAAATTCCATGTTTGATCTTAGGAGAGAATCTTTCCCCACATTAAAAACAAAAATTTCAATATTTCATTTGATTCATTTTTATTAATTTTATTCAAGTTTATATTCATCTTTTTTAGATTGAAAAGGGAAGGTACGTGACAGATGAGGGCCCTAGTGAATATACATCATCATCTGAGCATTCACCAGCTCTGTGTTTGTGCATGGGAAGGGAAGTGTGATATCAGTATGCATGGTAGGATAAAGATACATCCATGTCTGAGATACCATGTGCACTRTAAATATTTTGTGAGTCTTATTTTGCTTTCTCCTGCATCTTTGCTCAAATATCAAGAGAATATAATAAGTATGTGGAAATCTAGAGGTCCCTTCCAACCTTATGCATTCTATGATTCTATGATCTTATTCTTTTTTGTAAGATACAATAGGGAAAACCTCAGAGTGCGTGTCAGGCTAAAAAATAGTGAGAACAAAGGCAGGGCATATTGTGCCTTGACAATACTAACATTGATGCCGCTCTGAAAATCCATGAGGAAAAATGAAGTGAATGAAACATGCCTAATAAAAGAGGAACAAACTTCTGTTCTTCAGTTTACTCATCTTCAGTTGGTACAGTCAGGGATTTGAAGAGAATTCAGGACAGAGCAGTCAGGAGGGTTGAGAATAAGTATATCCTAAAGTGCTTTAGACTGAGTTATCCGATTCTGCTTGACAGCCCGAGCGAGCAGGCTTTGCAGGTGCCAGCTGTATTGCCCACCAAGAAGGSTATGGGAGCTTCCACCTGACAGTTTTATCACTTGTATTTAGCATCGATCTGCAGTGTCTGTCTTGGGAGAGAAGGAGTTTAACTGAGTTCCAGAGCTTTAGGCTTTTACAAGTTGTTGTCCCAAGCGATGAAATGCTGAAAATGCAAAGGCAAATGTATTGAATGGGACTTGGCATCCTGTATTGATAAGACGCGGTATCTTCCTGTGCTTAAAGGCGTGCACAGATGCTTGCAGGAGAAGCTGGAGTTTCTGCATCCTGGCCATGGCGTTTGGAAACCCTGAATAACAGAGTGCATTAGAAAAGAAAGAGTGCGTTAGAAACTGAGACCAACTCTGTGCAAGGAACAAAGCCCAGACTGCAAAAATACATCTGTGCTGTGGCTGAACTGAATAAATGCACATCTTTAGCTTCCATCAAAGGATGGTCAACCAGGATTTAAAATGTCTTAGATTTGGCTTCAGTTACGCTGTTATCTACATAAATGCAGATGCTACAGACCTGAAAAATTATCCTTAACTCTTCTAGCCATTTCTTACTCTTTGAATAGTATTTCCTTGGGTTGCTTCAGAAACTTACCTTATTTCTGTGTAAAATGCCTTTTGTTAATATACATGCTTTGCACACTGTACAACAAAATGATATGCTAGTACTGCCCACCAGTAATGAATTTTAACTTTAAATGGAAATACAAAAGTAATGTAACTTCTCCTTCCTCAATGGAGTCCACTTTGTTTTTCTTTGGTTTTAGTCAGATTTCAAATCTCATCTTTCCCTGACTTTAAGTGCTTAGAGTAAACTGGCTAACAGGAACTTCAGCTATCTAAAGCTGTGACTAAGCAATTCTCTTCCTAGATTCATTCTCTTGCATGCATAATTTAATTTTGATACTGACAGTGAGTCAGAGCCTCAGCTGGAGGTAATGTGATTAAAAAGGTAAGCAACTAAACAWGAGTTTTCTTTAGGGAAATGAGTAGTTTTTTGTTTAGGGTTCTGAATGAAACTAGCATTTTTGCCTATAATATAAAAAATAAGATTCCATCTTTTCTCTAGAGCAGGTTTATAGCTGGATGAGGGACTGTTACAGACAAGCTTGAAACCCACAGTGCTTGAGGGTCCTTGTTGCGGTGCTGCCGGTAGACAGGTGAGGATGAGCCAGTTAATGGCAATGATGCCCGCAGAGTCAGGAAATTAAAGACTGTAGCGGACATAAGAGCAGAGCAGCTAGTTTTAGTCACAAAAGTTCAGATAACAGTAGTCAAGCAGCAGCACTAGTCCTGAAAACAGTCGTGCCTCTGAGCTGGGGAGGTCTTGGCAGCCCAGTAAGGTGAAAGGATGCCTTGTGTGCCCAGGGCTGGCATCTGTGATCCTCCTGTGCTGGATAGCAGATGAATCCAGGCCTGGATAAGCTGTGCTGAGATTCCTACAAGCCCATAAAACATCTAGGAGCATCACAAGACCTCAGGACCCTTGTCTGTGCTTTCCATACACCTGCCATTTCARCCCCAACTCCTGCATCACAACCACTTCATCTTGGAGAAGGTGAAGAAACACYCGTGATGCCCTACACCTTGCAGCAAACTGCAGAGAGCAGGAAGTCTTGATGTGGTGCAATTCAAAGCATAGTCAAAGGTTACATAGTTTGCTTTCTGTGATCTAATAAAGTAGAATTAAAATGAAGTATTATAAATAAAAAATGCGTGCGCCTGGATGAATAGAATGACATTTTTAAAAGGACAAAGGATTCTTCTGAATAGTATTTAAAGTTTAGTATTGCAAATTACTTGAATTAATAAAAATGACATTTTTAAAAGGTCAGAAATTGCTTTAAAATGGTATCTAATGTTTAAAGCTGAGTAAAGGAATCTTCTTCTAACAATCACTGCTTTGCTGGCCCTGCTTGGGACYTGCCCAGGCTGAGCTCTGGGAAGGRGGGCCTGCCTCCCTACCTGCAGGCTGAAATGCTTCGGCTGYAGGTAGTGCTTTCCATGTTCTTCGTGTTAGCATGAATGACTCGGTGAACTACTGATCAACAATTGGTTGAGTCGAGCTAGAACGAGCCTTTGGAAAAATCCCCTGCTGCTTCAAGGAATGAAAAGAGGGGAAATCATGGTCTCTGGCCTCTGTTTGGGGTTTTCTCTCACTTTATGGATGGTTGTCTTTCCCAGGGCGGGATGTGTTGCAGCTGCATGGACCTTTTACAGGGTGGGGAAAAGCAGACCTCATCCTGGAGCAGATATAATAGGATGGCTGGGATCCTAAGATGCTTTCCTTCTGTGCCTCGGCATCTCTTACACATTGAATTTACCTCTTGAATACTCTGCCTGTTTCCATTTGTATACCKAAAAATACTTTAGGTGTCTGTGGTGTGATAGACAACTTGGTCCATTGCATGCTGCWGTATTAAGGTAGCTCCCCTGCAGGCCACTTCTTTAAAGCCTTGCTGATTGAAGCAAATTGTTAACTGAGTTCAGGAGGGTGGAGTCTGGGAGACAGGAACACGACCTTACAAAAGGCCCTCACTGGATCAAGTCAAATTTGGAAGTACCCTTTTGAAGGGGGTTCTACTGCTAATGGAGATCTAACTGACCATTAGATGGGTAGTGTTACATTTGTTTTGAAAAATACAACAACCAAGAATCAACACAGGAACACAGCACTCACAGGAATGTGCTCAACCCTCTCCTTCCCATCTTGTTGCCAAGGAGAGCAAGGGAATGGGGAACAACCTTAGCTATAACTTATATAGGATTAAACAGGGAGCATTAAGCTGGAAGCATAATACAAGTGTTTCCAGCTTGGRAGGAGATTGTACCAGCTACTGAGTGGTTCTGGCAGCGAGCTCTTTCCTCTGAGACTAAGGCTTCCCAAAACAAGTTCTCCTCCTTTCTTGGCTCATTTTATTTGTTCTTTACATGGTAAATGATTGCATATCTAGCAGAATCTACATAGGCTACAGTGCCCCTTTGCTTAGTGTTATATTTTTACTATGTTCTTGAAATTTTAGGAGATTRTTGCAGTGAAAACTAAATCATATTGCTGCTTTAATGCCTATTAAATAATTATAGTTACAGAGATGGTATCAGCCTCAGTTGCTATAAAGCTATTAAAGTGGCAAGGCTGTCTTATCATCGCCATCTTTGTTTGATAAGATATCTTGTCTTTAGATTAGCGCTGGCTCTAAAAACGCCCTTTTTGTGATAGCTGAATGTGTTCAGTCTTGAACAACGGGCAGGCCTGGTCTGCATGCTTGTCTCCTGAGGGAAAGTGTACGAGAAATGTGGCCGGACAGGCTGTGAAGCTGCGGCGACGAGAGAGACTCGGCAGTCTGGGAAGACCTTGCATGGGCTTAACAGCAAATTAGGCMAAATAGTCTTTGTAGCCTCGTTGAGATGCCAGTTGTCRGAGTGCCARTGAACTTCYCTTTCATGAKCTGATTAGACAATTGCAATTTTCCYTGTAATTTTTCAAATGCCTTCCCTTCTTTCCACCTTCTCTTATTGTCTCACTCTGGTATTGGAGAGCTTGGTCATTATTGCCCGTTTTTTTAAATAAAATGGTCTCAGTAATAACAGCAACCAAAATATCCTCTCGAAAGTTTTTGTGCAAAGAGTTAGAATCAAATCAGAATTGAGTTTTTCTGAGGTGTGTGTGGGCAGGGAGGGGGAAACAAACAAAACAAAAAAAGCCCCAGAATGTACCTAAAACCTAAGGGGTTGTTTGTTTGTTTGTTTTGTTTTTTACACCAGGTTCTCATGTGTCCGGCAGATGCAGAAAAGCTGACTTTGGTGCTCATCTTGACTGCTGGCCACGTGTCAGGAAAATGACTAAAATTCACTTGCCRTTCTTCTTGCCCTATGCTCACTGAAAATAGTGAATTTGAGGTCACTGCATAATCCAATAAGGTTTTATTATTATTATTATTTCCTTTCTCTTCTCTTCTTCTTTCTTCTTGTAATGAAGCTACTCAAATGCATKGCTAGTGACCAGTGTGAGAGTATATGAACTGAAGGGCACAGAGCCTTCACARATCTTTGGTCCAACTCAGTGGAGGTTCATCAACAGTGAGTTTGATTTTGAGGATATATTAGCAGAAGGTCTACTTGAATCAATTGGTAAGATGATTAGCTAATCTAGTTGTCTTGTATACTGTCCCAGGARTGGATGTACAGATTGATGGCTTGTTTGAGAAGTGTGAAGTAAAGTTTGTCTTTCTTGAAGAAAGTAGGACTGAGTTTGACTTCTGCAGCTCAGACGGGTCTTAGATGAAGTACCCAAGTTTTGAGTTGCTCTGTGTGTCTGTAGGGCTGAAATTTTGGCAGGGACGTGAGGAAATCAGAAACATGAGTTAGAAGTTTAATCCTTCTGCCTGTAGTTTTGTTGGTAATGTCTTGTTGGGATGCAGGTAACTTTGCATGGAAATGTGTGTGCTTGTGCAGTGATAGTGCTGATGTGGGAGAGCATGGAGATGCCCTTGGGGATGCAGACAGCTTGGGGACCCTGTTCAAGCCCCTCCCTACCCTCAGGTCTCAATAGTCTCATCAGGGGATCAGTCAGCATTTTTTTTTTTTTTTTATAGCATCTTCTGTATTGCAAGGTCTCTCTGTTGCTGAAGTGCCAACCACCCTCCAGTAAGTCTGGATTGCTGGTGTGTTTTTGCCTATGAGGTTTTCCTGAGTTTGACAGGAGCAGTAAATGGCTCTCATCTCATACTAGTTTAGATGTACTGATGCAGTACACTGACTACAGTGTCAGTGAGCACAAAGTCTGCAGCAGCTTAAATTGCTTTGGACTGTTGCAGTTTACCCTCTCCGTGTCGCCAACAACATGTTACCCTTCTCTCCCTGTGCCCTATCACGAGTTGTTCTCAGAAATTATATGCTTGGAAAAAAAATAAACAGCTTTCTAGCAGTTTGGTGGCTGTGACGCACCCGATTTGCATCAGCTACACAACTGTAAAGGAAACTTCACAAACACTTGTTGCCCAAGGGACCTTACAAACTTCTGGCCTCCAAACTACGCTCCCTTCTCCCTTAGCATCCTTGTCCAGTATATGGATAAAGGATTAGAYGGGGCTAGCTGCAGTATAGTTATTTTCCATGAAAAGAATGAAGCTGCAGAAATAAGAGAACCTCCAGGAAATGGGGATTGCTCCAGTGTGATCAAGAGCTGGGCCTGAACTCTCCGACTCCTTCAGTTCACAGGGGTTGTCACCCAGATGTTTAAGTGCATATTTTGGTACTGTTTTGAAGTGATGGAAAAGAGAGGCRGGGAGGAGGGAAAGGAAATTAGTCAAACTTTAGAATTCAGAGTTTGAGTGACATTTGGTAAATGCTAAATTAATTTTCAAAAGCTACCCAAGTGTTTTGTTGGGGGCAGAGGAGGAGGCAGAAAGTCAAAGATTTCCCATCTGGTTAACACTGAATGTGTGCATGTAAACAAACTCCCTCAAGCGATCATGAATATGTTTTCACAGTTGCCAGTCTTTTATCAGTTAATGAATAATTTCTACATCTGACTTATTAAATAAAAAACATCGTAGCCTAAGCATGGAGGTGGAAAGGAAGCAATACGTTTAAAACAGAACTGGACTTCACTGCATGTGGGGGGTTTAGACAAAACTTGAACTCTTGCAATATTACTTCCCATTTCCAAAGAGAAGAAACTAAACCAGACCTAATCTTGTATTTTTGCTGACAGTATGAGGTCACCATTGCCTGTTGTGACTACAAGTTCAACCTTACAAAGAAGGGAAGTTCAAAAAGAAAGAAAATTTGAAGGAGAAATTAGCACAGGCTAATTGCTGCAAAGACCCTTGGCAGCCCTGTGTTTGGGTGCAGACCCTTGTGCTCCATGGGCAGCGCATACGAGACATCAAAGAGCCTCGTCCCTGCTTGCTCTCTCAACGAGGGGCCGTGTCTCGACGATGGTTCAACAGAAGCAAAGTCCTGGTGGTTGGGGGATCCCTGTGCTGGGTTCCCACCTCAAGGACTTTTGCTGTGGGGCACTCTCCCATGGTGCTGCTTGGCCATGGGCATCCTGGCGTTTAAACAAGGGCAGCTGTGAGGCGTTTCTGGAGCAGAACATCTCAGTCATCACAGTGCTCCCACCCCTGGGAATGTGCTGAATATGCTGCCTTCAGGAAGGATTAGCACCCAGTCATCCACCACGCAGCAGAAGGAATGCTTGCCAAGCATCAGCAAGGTGGTTTAGGCCTATTTTCTTTTCCTCTTTAAATCCTTCTCAAAATTACAAAAGCAGACTGGAGCAATCTCACAGTGGCTCAACTGTAGAGCTATAGGCAATACATACTGCAGATTAAATGTACAATTGGTAATATCACTGTACTGCTCTGTGAAAATGAGAAATGACTCATTTCTTATTTTCCTGTATGCAAAATACTGTAGGCAAAGATTTGTATCCAGACAACAGTTGCAAGAGGAGAACAGGGACAACAGCCGTCCTCAGAAATGCTGAGGGACCAGCCCCTCAGCGTCCAGTTCTAGCAGGGAAATGGTCTTTGCTGCATGTAGCATCAGGGAGGGAAGCTGTGCACAAAAGCAGGATGGGGCTGGGTGTTTGTGCAGAGCTAACACTTGATGAAGGGGATGGAAGGTTTTTGCTGATCCACCTTTTTGTTTGTTTGCTTTTTGCCTGGGAATGTTACAAGCATTGTAGTATTAATCAGGAACCCACACAGAGCTACTGTAACTGCAGGTACTCTTCCTATTCATCTAAGCATTTAATTAGTTTAAATCCTTGAAAACTATTCAGTGTTAGTGTGTAGTAATGAATTCTACAGAATATGTTAATTATAGTATTGCATTTACAGCTATTGCTCACTAGTGTGATTACGTTTGTAATTGGATCAAATGCTCTCTGTTCTCTTGTTATGGGGCAAAATAAATAGGAGTGTCTCATCTGCTCTGCATCTCTATTTTATATACTGTCTTTTAAAGGCATTGTCACAGTAGCAAATGTTATTAAAGCGGTTTCCAGATCCTTACCTTCTTTTGTGCTAAGCAAGGTTTGTATGAGCTCCTGGTTCCTTTTAAACTCAGAAGTAGAATTCAAGTTAACTGCAGAAGCGCCAGGAGATCTCCTTCACAGTCCTGAAAGCTTCGTCCTGCTGTCCAGCTCTTGTGCTCTTCACGTCTCTCGGCATACTCTGGTTTTCCTGTTCCTTCCTAAAATGAGCTTATGAGTCTACTTTCCTCAGACTGAAAGTGTGATCTCTTTCTTTTCCTATGTCAGTTCATGTCCTTGCTTTTCACTAGGTATCAATGATTTTGCATTTTGTTTCTCCCTAAAATGAGGAATGTAAAGATCTTGTGTATTTTTTCAATCATTTTACCTTTGTTTTTTCCTTTATCTGACATAGCTAATTCTTTCTAGAAGAGACAACATGAAATCATGCAGAACACCAGCTTTGCTCTTCAAAGATTTTTAGCTGAAAAAAGGCTGTTGAATTGTGTTTTTTAAAGTACAAAGTTCTTGACTTTTCATTAGGTGGCATCAGGGATGAAGAATCCAATATTTCTTATGGTAATTCCCTCCAGGAGCTAGAGTCACATTTATATAGTGCAAGTGTTTGACTTGATTATAAGCTTTGGCTTTATCCTGCAGGATTGGGGTATGTCTTGCCTCACTAACCTTATCTTTCTGGCACTGTGTTCTTATCAGGTAGTGTTTTCAGTAAGCTTGTTCTTGCTGTAAGCAAGCTAGAGTTATCTGCAAGTTTCTTGACGTAAGAGACTTTCTTCAGTCCTCGGATTTATTTGGGTCTCTGCTCACAGCCTTCCCAGTTTCTTCAAATACTATTGGGGGAAAAAAAAGATGTGATATTCCCCTCTGTCCTTCCTATTTTGTATAGAGAGCTATTGAACCGATACTTGCTCCATTTCACTGATATTCTGTGATCCCCTGACCACTCTGCTGCTCAAACCAAGTTTTTTTTTTATTTTTTTTTCCCTTCTTTCTTTATTAGAGAGAATAATAATTAATTACTTTTCAGTCTGTTTTTTAGCCATGGGGCCACAATTCGGTTTTGGGGGATTTCTGGAGAGTTGTAAGGGACTTTGTGGGTTTTTATAGGAAAAYCCTAAATGGGAGGAAGGAAGAGGGTTTAATATGTCAAGTTGTCATGCTACAGTCCTGTTGGTAGCTGTAGGCTGCAGTAAACAATTTCCAGAGGGTCTGTTTCTACTAGAAATATCTTTTTATTCTCTCCTTTCCCACAAAACTTTAAAGGGCTTAAAAGGAACTTTAAGACAGAAATGCCATTTCTGCCTATACTTGCCAGGTAGGTGATATAAAATAGCACGAACCATAAGTCAGTTTAATAGATAACAGCAGARGCTTCACAGACCCTTGTAACTCAAACTTCAGAAGAGGCTAATGTGGCAGTTCAGAAGGGGAGGACTGGGACACGGCTGTGGTACACTTTGTGCYGTTAAGTGATTGAGAAGCTCATGAACTGAACTTGGCTAATCACCTAAGGGATGCCGGCCRTTTGAACCGTGGTTATATATTTAAAGGGATTACTGACTCTGTTGCTGAATGTCCTGTGATTTGGTAATTGCCCTTGAGTTAATTTTCTGAGCTACATTAGCTTTATGAAGCAGGGGTGGAGATGTGAGTGGCTTTTGTGCTTTGTACGCCGTATAAAGATTAACATCTATTGCTATATCATGAATCTTAAAGGACRTGTTTCGCGGGAGGTGCTTTTATGTTGAAACTCACCTTTTGCTCRCGTCTCTTGGACAAAAAGCAAAGCAATTGAGCACACTGTCTTTTATCTGAGAGCCTTTAATGGAGAGAGAGATCTCAGAAGCTCTGTGGCCTTGGCCATAGGGCTGGCACAAGTGAGGGCAGCACCCTGGTGTGCAGCTGGCGGAGGCACCCAAACCAGCTCCCCGTGCGTATGGGTGCAGCGTGTGGCCCGTGACTTCATGCTTCTTTCTGTAATACCACACAGGCACGAAGGAAGCACAGGGAGGGTCACCCAAATAAAGGGTTTGGATGTGGATATGCATCACAAACGCCTTATTGGATGGGCTCTATCCAGCCTGCTTTTTCTCCAGACTGGGTATTTAGACTGCAGCTCCCCATGCTGTTTCCTGCTCCCTCCAGAGATCTGATGCMCCCCAAAGGCTGCAGCTTCTCTGGCTGAGTGCAAAGAGGGGGTTCAGCAGAGACTGCCCGAAGTCTCCACAAAGATTCTGGCAACTGGCTTTCAAAAGTCCCTGACTTTTGGTCACAGGCTGGGGCTATGGTGGGAAGTTTTACTGAATTACAGACATTTTGGTTATCAGGACATCTGAACCAGGGGAACCCCAACAGAGCTCTTGCTTAGACAAGACAGTAACTTTTACCTTTACATTGCCTGTAACTCCTAGAGGTGGTGACTCTAGGCATACTTAGTGAGCCAGAAATTATATTACAACAGTGCTCAGCCCATGAAAGTATAAAGATGACGTTATGTGAGCTCAACGTAACATTCCTGGAGCAGTCTGGCAGTGTTCTTGACTAGACTGTGTTTCCAGAGCATTGCATCTGTCACATGCGTTGCCATTTTATGCTGTTCCTGTCTGTAGTGTAATTAAAACCAGTTAAACTTTTACTGGCTACCGGGGAAGTCTTTCAAGATATAAGAATGACCTGTGCTTATTAATAATAAAAAAAAAAAAAATTGTCAGTTTTCTGCCGTGCATTTAAGCAATGCCTCCTAGCCACTTTTTTTTTGAATATTTTCCTAGGTAATTCTGTGTCAATGTGCATTATTTTCTCATAACATTCTGCTTGGCTGACCTGAAAAAAAAAAAAATCTGCAATCTGGGTTTTAAATGTCAGCTTGATTTGAGGTGGCAGTTAAATCAGTTCAATGCTGACTGAAATAGTAAGCATAAGCACGATAACAAGGCCTCATGTATTCTCCTAGAACAGAGCCCAAAAAGATGCTATTGAAACCAGTAAGAAGAGTCCTCATGATTTGTGAGAGACCTAGACCAGTCAAATAATATTTATTCATAACCACAAAGGCCTCTTCTGCTAAAGCGTGTTGAAGTTCATGCTGCTTGATCCTAATGCTTTTTTAAAAAAAGGGGCTTAGGTGGGGAGGGAGGGAAATCATCAAATACTTTCAAAGTGTGTGACTTGATTATAAGGACTTAATTGTSCTCAGGTTATCACAAAGTGCCAGAGGGGAAGAATATTTATCTTTCATAATTATTCTAATAATAACATTGTAATTGTATCTGTTTTCTGACGGTCAGTCCTAGTTCAGAGCAGCTCACATGCATATTCCTTGATAGAGGATTGTAGAGCTGGAGCATGTGTGTATACACATACGTGTACACACTTTTACAGAAGGTGATAAAGCTGTACTGAGATGCATGAGCCTAGAGTTTGGCTCGGAATATAAAGTTCAAATGTGTAATGTTGGGTTCCCAACAGACTGTGATATTTYACTGAGGCCCTGTAATAGCCTTATCAGCAGTGTGTCTCCATGCACTGCTAATTAGGCATCTCACCCGCGTCTTTGGGATTTGAAAGGAGGATTTACTGTAGCCGAGCGGTGTGTTGTAGTGTTGAGTACCCCCGCCAAAGAGTGCTCTTGTGGAAGGCTGAGACAGAGCTGCGTTACTGCCCTGCGCTCTGGGATGAAGCTACCGTGTGCTAAATTCCACTTGAGTTCAGATGGTTTTCCAACCTTGCGGTGGAGTTCCAGCCCATGAGAAAGTCTTGTTATTGGAAGGGAATACTGTTGGAGAAAGAGGGGATCCAGCAGAGGTGAGGAAGTAAACTGGCTCCTGATCCGGGTGTTGAGGTGTTGTTTAGGATTTGGTGAATTTAAGGTCGAATCTTTGCTTAAATGGGTTCCTTAACCACCAGACCGTGGCTGTGTTGAARTTTCTCCCTCTTCTGTTTGATCCATAAGATTTTGTTTGCATATGAGAATCTTTAAATCCAAGTTTTTTCTCAGAAGTCATTTCCTGTGTGATAATTTCTGCTTGAGAATGCAGATTCCCAGATGACTTTGTTTTCTACAACACGTGAAACCAGCAGAGCTGCAGGGTTTTCTCTGGGCCAAATATTTAGAGGAATTGCTGAACATTCCTGAAAGAGTGACTGCATTTGCCTTTCCTCTGTAAATGATCTTTCAGTCATGACAATTTGTAAGTACTGTTAAGCAGAATCACTTTAAAACTATTATTTTGGTGCCATATCAAAATTGAACTCACTTCTGCCACYTGTATTATCCACATAAATCAGCAATTCCCTTGTCCATATTTTTAAAATCTTTCTCTTGCAATAATCCTTCTCTCTGAAGTGAGGAGATTAAGCCATGGACTCTGAATGGGACTTTGTGATATTTTCCTTTTTGATCACTTTAAAGCCTTTCTCTCTATGTTAGGTTCATAAGGTACCTTTTAGCTTTTAGCATGATCAAGGGACTCTTACTTCTCTTTAATTTTCTGTGTAATGCATCTTAAGGGACCACAATCCTTTTAAGTCAAAGACGATTTGCTAATTTATGGTTATATGTACTTTTTTCCCTTTGATAATATTCCATACTGCCCAGGAGGTGCCATTTTCCAGTCAGGTAATACGTCAATGTCAAATTACTGGATCTTAATGACTCTTCTGTAAAACCACATACATATGTGGTTTAATGCAATGGCAAGTCACGTCGTGGAAAGACAGCAGTATGAGCACCAGGTGATGTCCTATCTCACATTTTTTCATGTGAGACTCAACAGTGCAAGTCATGGGATCCTGAGAAGAGAGGAAATAGGATTATAATTCAAAGAATAATACTAGTGTAATTCTGCAGTTATACCAGTTTTAGTTGCAACCTGATAGTCTGAAGATAAGGAATAAAAGGTCAGTTGCTAGTTTGTACCTTTCTAAAACCTGTGATGTGAGCTGGTAGGCTGGAAATGGGAGGGTCATGTGTGTGCCTGAAGCYTTGTCTTCCTAGTGACATCAGTTAGTCTAAAAAGATACTACCTCTCCAAAGAACTGTTCCCCTCCTCACTTTCTTCATGATGAGGCCATGGAGTCGTGCAGAGGTTGCCGTACCAGTCAAGGTAACTACCATGGCATTTTGTACCTTGCAGAAGCCTCCGACTTGAGGTGGGACATCCACACGACATTGTGATGTTCCTTGAGGACCTGCAGGTTGTCTCAGCAAGGATCTCCTTACTGCACTACTAGGATGGAAAAGGCATGGCCACTGGCATGATTCAAAATGAGAGGAACTAACCCCTCTTCTCACTGCCCTCAGGTGAAAAGCTGGTGCAGATGGTCTTTCCTTGCCTTGTGCTTAGACATCAATAGACAGCAGTGGTGCAAGCTATAAGGTGTCTCTTTCTATAAAATCTTGTCCCTGACCCACACAATGAAATCACTGAATCTCATGAATTTATTATTCAAATTTAATCACAGTGAGTTTATTCCTTGGTGTGTGGGGGATGGTGTTGCAAAACTGTCACTTATTTTAAGTAGTTCTCTCCCCTTCCTTTTTCCCAGCAGCAGTAATAGCCATCAGTAATACATATATTCATCTGTCATTATGCTAGTCTCCACAAGCCAAAACGTCAGGTCCTTCTGCTTCTTTTAGTCTTCTTTTACACTTGTGTGGAGTGGTCTCCACAGGTGTTCACAATGACACTAACGTGGTCTTAGCTCTTTAGATAGCAAGATACATGTGTTGGGATCATATTAGCTCCCCATTGCGCCTGCTTCACTGTGCTGTCAATAACCAGGCATCGTTTGATCTATGGACACATTCAAGCCTTTCTCCTCCTCAGATATTTCCAACTGATGAGCTCGCAGTTTATAACGTTTTTTTTTTTTTTTTGTAGTTGATGGAACTAAATATTAGCACACAGTATGGTATCTTTCATCACATTTCTGCTATTCCAGTTCTGAAGATTATCCAGTTCTTTCTATGTGATGCTCAGTCTGTATTCATTTTTTAATGATTTGATTAAATTTGTCGAATTTTAGGCCATTTTAATTTGCCTTATTTCAGTCTAAATTAACAGTTAAGCTTCTAAATATATACCGCTCTAACCAGCTCAGTACAAGGAATCAACAATGTCTATTTGTCAATTTATGTCTGTGTTTGTGTGCTTAACCCTCTACCCCCTTATTTTATGAGTACTTGGAATGAGCTGCCATCTAAACATGACAAAAGCTAATCTGATGAACCATTCAGCTATAATGCTTATCTAAACTGAATGCTGTGTGAAATAAATTACAGTTTGCTGTAGAAAGTGAAACACAATTTACCTTGCACTAATAATGGTGTTTACTCCCCAAATCAATCATGTTTCAAAAGGTTGATGAATAAAYGAAGTTCTCAGCTTCTATAAGCAGCAGTTTCTTGGTTAGAAGATAGAGACAACTTTTTTGATAGTTCATTAGCAGTGGAGTGATTCCTCACTTGAGCAAAGCCTCCTATACCAGTGATGCATATGTAGGTTTTTTGCTGTGCTTTCTGTAACATCCTTTTGTAATTTTTCTCTTCTCATCAAGTATTTCCTCAAGATACTTGATAATTAGTAAGATARCTTGATTAATTATCAAATACTTGATAATTGCTTGAAGATTATTGCAGTCTGTGATGGCTAACGTGCAAGCAGCAGGCAGCTGAATTCTTCAAGTTCTTGTTCAAAACACTTCTGTACAAATGGCATAGGCAGTACTTTCTAAAAGGGCTAATAATTTGGGGCTTTTTACCAAAAATAGGAGTTCCAAGAAGCTTTTTTTTTTAGGTATTTCAGATAGGTACTGCCTTAAATCTCTCTTCTCTTGAGAAATTCTCTGCCAAAGTGCCTTTGAAAATGTTCTTTTTTCAAGTCACTTGTTGCTATGCTCTCAGTAGGGTTCTGTTTTTTTTCCAATTTGGTTTTGTTAARGCAAATAAGTAACACAAGAAATCTTAATAACCTCAAAGCTTTCTTTTATTCAAATATGAGAGGTTAAACTAAAATAAGTACTAGGTTTGCCTGCGCTCTCCTTACTTATGCAGCCTTCTTGGAGYGTGGTATCAGGACAGGTTTGCTACTTGCGTTGTTAAAACAAGATGCTCTGCAACACAGTATGCTAAATGACAACACAGCAGAGGGAAAAGTCAGTCTTCAGGGGAGTCACCCCCAAAACGCCACTGAAAGCCCAGGACATGCAGGGATTATGGCCCTGGGTGCCTCCTCTAGCCAGTCAACACCAAGCTGAGGTGAGGAGCCACCCCTGATTGTGGGATACATGTAGGATCAAGCTAGTAAATGAGAATAGGAGACTGGGCTGTTTGCACATTGAAGTGTGCACGGTGCTTTGCACAGTTAGCAGCACTAGCCACGGTGTTTCTTGACCAACAATACCTGCACATCTAAGCTCGCAGGAGGATGCAAAGTGCCTCCAGGGAGGCGGCGACTTTGTTGTTCTTCCATAGGTATATTATTGAACATAACAACAAAACCACTACGGTATACCTACTCAAGGGTTTGAACACTTAATTTCATTGTCCTTCATTGTTTTATTTTCAAAGTAAAAATGAAAATGGAAATAGAGATTTCAGTGGCAAAACCAGCCTTGCACTTTTAGTAACAGATGGAAATCTGACTAAGAGAACTGGGTTTTTAATTATATCTGAAGATGTGCAAGAGCAAGTTAAAATAGCTTTTCCATTCAGACTTTATTGGCACCTGTCACAGAAAGCACATACTTTCTGTTCTCTTGAATTAATATGCGTTACTTTGAAAAGTATCATAAAGTTGTACCRTTTGATGTGACTGGCAGTTACAACACTTTCTCTATAGACACCAAATAGAGTAGAAGAGAGGTATTTGATGTCTYGTGTATGACCAGGCAGGATCGTATGTTCAAACAGGCTGCATACAAGCAGTTATGGGAGCTGGAGGAATGTGAGAAGGGCCGATATGTCTTGAAATGCTATAACTGATGAGAAATGAAGCTTACTTTTGGGRCTGTCACAGGTCAGTGCCTCAGGTGCCCCCTCTTTATCATGTTCCTTGTCTCTCTTGGCACTCAGATCCTGAGATTGATGTTTATTGCCTCTCCTGGGGGAGTGTTTTTTGGCAAAACTCAGCTTAGTCTCTGTTTCCCTACTTAGTGCACTCTGGAATACAACAGAAATATCAGAGAACATAAGAACCTAGTCAAGTCCCATCTCCCACACAGTAAGAGAGGAAAGAAAACATGGTAAACTAATGTGTACTTAACTGCTTGGAAGGGATTTGGGCACAAGTGTTGTGGTGCCATTTAAAGTGAAAGAGATTCCCCCAAATGAAGAAGAGTATCCCAGTCAGGGCCCCTGGAAAAATATAAAGAACATGAAAACGATGCAAAGCATGATGATGGTTGAAACAAAATGACTSTTTCTGGTAAGAGTGTCACCTAAGGCTACAGTCATCATGTATGTGCTTAACTTACAATTAAATTTTAATTCATGTGCTGATCCAGCTGAATGATGTGTGAGAGCTTTAGTGAGGTTTGAGGCCATGTTGAGTTTGCCAATCAAAGTGCTGCTTAAAAATATTATGTGATTTTTTTTTTAAGGTATTAAACCTATGAACTCCATTAATTTTTTAAAAGTAGACAGTCAGTGTAATGAGGCATATACGAGGTCTGTTGTTGGGAAAGTGATAAGGTGCCAGCAAGGAACAAAGTCTCCTAGTGCTTACATGCGGCCTATGCAGTGTGGCAGTTGTGAGGCGTGGGGTAGATTCATAGTTTTAATTAATTTTATACCAAAATTTGTATATAACAATAATAGRAAAAGAAACCTTACTGATTTTCCTGAGAACATAAAGCCTCATAATCTTATCTCTCTCTTCTTTAGAAAGAAAGATTATTGTAATATAGATAGCTAAATAAATTTTATTCAGTTCTTGTTTTGCAGGGAACAAACTCACTGTAAAGGATAATAATATAGAAAACCTGTCTTAAACATATTCTTCTTGTGTAATAATGCAAAGCATGGAGCAAGAGAATAGAGCAGWGCATATTAAATATCAGAAGATCTATTATAATGCAGAGCGTAATACAGCTGGTTAGAGCATATTATCATGCAAACACTTTAACTTGCAAATAAACATTGAACTCAGTATAGTTTTTCCACTTGCCAAACCTATGTGAGCTCACTTTGCTGTGGCAGGAGGATCCCTGTGCTCACAGGGAAGAGAATACCCAGCTGGTTGGGACACCAAATGCTTGGCCCAGTGGCCTGTGCTCTGTGAGCCCTCAGAATGAGTGTACAAGAGTGGGGCATTAAAAATAAATTTCTCATAAGCACAATCTGAATTTTGCMGTTTCACAGAGACCTTTCTCCACCTCTTAGGTTCTCTGAAGAGCCATGTCATTTACAACCGTGATTATAGTGACATGGACTTTATTATGTGGGGTGTAGGAGAATAAAATAATGATTGCTGGCCAAGACAGCAGTTTTAATTCTCTTGGGAAGTATGGGGGCAGCAGCACTAATGGAAAAAGCATTAGTGGTGTGCAGGGTCAAGCAGGGAATTAAGTCCCTCTACACGTGAGCAAGGCACCTGCAAATGCCAACTCTGTGTGTGTGTGTGTGTATGTGTGTGCTCTTAATGTGCATTGCCTGGTCAAAACCTGGGTCCTGGATGACAGGGAAGAGCTGAAGAGAAGGGTGGGAATGGCCCGGGTGTGGGCAGTGCTGCTGTGCTTGGCCAGGGTGATGGGCAGCCCTCCTTGATGAGTGCCAGGTCCCCCAAAATGCTGCTCAGATCTTTGTGCTCTGGRAACTTGTGCACCTCGGGGCTTGGTAGGAGTTGGTAAACAGTTTGGTAGCACAGCAGCCTAGAGCAAAAGAGTTCCTGGGGTGTCTAGAGGCAGTGCTGCAGGGAAGATGTGGTGCTACGGATGGATGCACCAAGGCGAGGTGGCAGGGACATCCTGCAAGGATGGGGGACCTGGCGTGGGCTGCAGAGTGGGGCTGAGAGGTGTGCAAGGCGCTATCTAGCTCTTTATTGCCCTTTCCTTCAAGCATAGCATAGTGATGGTGTGTGAAAACAAGACAGGATCATYGAGCCATGGTGGCGTGCTGGGAAAAGCACCAGCGTTCTCCTTTTAACTTGGGCTCTCCTTCTGTAATGACTCCTCAATCCTCCTTACCAGTTTCTTGGGCTATGCAGAGTAGCAGATGGCTTTGAGAGACCCCTTAAAGAGAGAGGGCAGATGCTGGCGAGGCTGTTTACACAGATGCTTGGTGTGTGGGGTGTTACAGCTTGGTGAAAACAGGGAGTCGCAGGAGCTGCCAACAGAGCGCTGCATGCAAGCCCTGGTGCAGAGCCCGACGAGGCCCCGTCGCGGTGCCAGCAGACACCCGCRCTGTGGGGCGCAGAGGAGGCTGCTCTGCCCCACGGGAGCCAGCGCGGAGCTCGTCCCCGCCGGGCTCCGCTCCTCCTCGCTGGTGCCGGTGGGGCCCTGGGCRCGGTGCGCAGTGGGGAGCCGCGCTAGAGGTGTTCGGGGTTGGATAGGATCTGCATCTCCTGCCCCACCTCGCTTCTGTCTCTGAAAGTTCCCTCCAGCCGCCTCGTCCTCCTTTCCCTATGGAAAATAACAACAGTCAGAGTTAAGACATGCACACAAAAAAAAAAAGGGTAAATAGTTGGTATAAGCAACATACACATGTATRTAGCAACTCTATTTATGTGCCTTCCCACCACCCCCCCCTTCCTCTCCCTCCTTAGGGGATAGGGACAGTCAAGGAGCGGTACTCGAAAGGAGGGCAGAGCCGGTTGCTGAAGACGCAGTATATGAGCGGGTTGATGGCGCTGTTCAAGGCCGGCAGGTTCTGGATGATCACGGAGGCATAGAAGCGTTCTTTGGTCTCGGGAAGTATGTTGAAGTTGTCCAGAATATCAAAGAGAAAATAGGGGCTCCAGCAGAGAACAAAGGCTGCAGTAGAGAGAATGAGAGCGCCACGGGAAAAGCTTGATATTAGCTACTAGAGCAATTTAGGGAGCTAATCACAACACGCRCACACGACTGTCATAATGTATATACTTGCTCACACAAGAAATATCCCTCCCTAGTTAGGGCCTTGTTTAAGGGAATAGTTATTAGAATATGTTTTTTTATTTGTCTTTATTTTTATTTTAATGCCCATAAAATATATTATGTGTTCTCCTTTAAGCGTTTAAAGTGCTCCCTCTAGGCGTATCGAGGCACTTCTGAGCACAGCACAACTCATAAACTCATAAAGGGTAAATAGGTAGCCAGTTAAAGCACCATCAGTTACAGCGAAGAGCTCTTTTAATGGTCCCCCGAGCGAAGAGCTGGCCTCAGTGTGCGCCCCGGTGAGGTGCCGCTGTGCGACCCGCTAAGGAGGTGCTCTGGAGCACCGGGCAGCGAGAAAACACCCGCTTTGACCCCAAACCACAGCCAGCTGGCGAGCGACTTTGCGAGCACGGGGCTGTAATTGCTGTGCTGTGGCTTGAGAAACGGTATCTGGGGAAGGGAAAAGAGGACTGAGCTGCTCACAAGCCCTGCTTTTGTTAGGAGGGGGCAGGTGTGAAGAGGCCAGCTTTGTACGCATAGAGAATGAATTTATGACTCGTGAGTGTCTTTGTTGTTGCCTTTCACAGAGGCTGCTATTTACATAGAAACTCTGGGATGGAGAGCTGCAAGTCTGCGTCACCTAACCACTAAGCTCAGGAGTTGCAGATTGCCTTTGAAATCAAGCATGCGATCTCGCTGGGATCCAGGGGAGACAGCAGAATGGCCCCGTGTTTTGTTTCTTGTCACCTTAAACAACAGTTCTGAGCTGGCAGTTAACTGGATGCTCGCTGGATGTGCAAGGAAGAGGTAAACCACCTAAGAATGATAGGTACCATAATCTGTTTACACGCYAGGAGATGTGGAGTGCCTAAGGACCGCTCGAGTGCTCAGCATCCRGCTGAGCTTTTGACATCTGATGGCGTGGTGGCAGTAATTGCTCGTGACACGGGCTTGCTGTGATTGCTGCGTGGGGAGGTTCCCATGCGTGCTCCGTCTTCTGAGCAGCATGGACCGTGCTGGTGGCTCTCGTGCAGCTGAGCGGGGACCTAGGCCCCTCGCCAGCAGCTGTTATCACAAAATCAATCCGAGTTCTGTGCAGAATGGGAAACTGTTCTTTAATGGTAGGCACTGTCTGGCGGCCCCAGGGGGTAAGTCGCTTCGGTTGCCTTCCTGTGTGTCTCTGATAGCTCATCATGAGCCCTGCRTGACGCTGCCTTTATTTATCAAGGCATAATGTCAACCTCCTAATTCCATCAGGATAATGTCATCTCCCTGGGAGACAGGACACCTGCACTGAGTCATCTGCTGCCCTGTTCGGAAAGGAGAGCTCCTGCTTCCCGCCGAGGCAAGCAGCATCAAATGCAACTGCTCTGCACCCCCTTCTCCCTTTCCTTTCTGCTTTCCTGCCCTAGCTGCTAACACGACAGATATATATATATATATATATATATATTCTCTAAATCTAAAAGGCAGCTCAGTCACAAAGTCTTTTGTCAGCCTGGGTTACAAGGGGACAGCCCCCTCCTTTGTTCCCTTTTTGAGCAGTGCCTGCTCCATTCTTCTCTTACACGCACATGAGGGGCTGTGCAAATCCTTTCCACGGGGATGTGTCAGGTGCCTGAATTAGGAGCCGACCAGGAAGAGTGGGGCAAGGTGAGGAGGAAGTCGGAGGTCTGAACAAAGCGTCTCCTCCAGGCCATGCCCTGCACTTCCCTGCTCCGCCGGCGCTGGAGGGAGCGAGGGGAGSGTTGTCACTCACCGAGGATGATGATGATGCTGTACTTGATGGCCTTCACTTTCGCCTTGGATATGAAGCCGCGGTTGGTGTAGCTGGCGGAGATTTGGCCATCTGGGGAAAGAAGAGCTCACCTGGTGAAGGAGCAGGGCTGGCACGGGTGCCCGTCAGTGCTGCAGTTAAGGGGGTGGCACGTGGCTCTCATCGGGGGCTCCGCGATCCCCGAATCACGGGTGCATGAGGGGCTTCTCAGGGTGGGTGCTCACAAAGCAGAGCYAGCCAAGCCCAGCAGGGCAAGGGAAGCAAAGCAAGTCTTCTGAGCATTGGGCCACTGCGGTCCTTGGCGCCTGGACATGCACTCAGCACAAGCAGTGCCTCTGTGACCAGCAATATCAGCTCATCTATTAAAACGATGAACTGGCGAGCACAGCTACCAACGTGTTWCCACAGGGCTGTTCTAAGACCATTTTGATAAAGGAACTGACAACTCTAGTGATGGACACGTAAGAAACCACCTGGCCAAGTGGGCTACCTGTTCACTTTAAATGCATCCCAATTAAAAAGATTTTAAAAGCTTCATGTTCCGTTCCTTTAACCTTTTACACTTTTTGAGGCTTTAGATAATCAATCGAGCATTTTACTCTTCATGTTGCCTCGGTAATGAAATAAGAAATGCTGTTAGACTGGCTTTCCGGAAATGAAGTGTGTATTGAATTGAGAAGAAAATACTTTTCTGCCTCACACCAAGGCTGGTTGATCTCATTCCCTTTGAAGTTGCATTAATGCTTCTGAGAATCAAGTTCTGTATTTGAATAACAGTACTAGTGTGATTGTAATAATATGCTTGAGTTCACGATTAATGTCAATATTCTGTTCGTGTTGCTGTGTTAGAATAATTAGAATCCCCATAGTAAATATGCAAGAAGGTTATATTTATCAAAACATCTCTAAACTCCAGTAATCCCGATTTAGAATTGGAATTTTGATGAATATCATCAGAAATAACTCTGTGTACGTATTTCTTGCACTTTTTTATATAAACAGTGCATCAAGGCTATGTGGGACGTGAGAAGAAAATATAAATAAGGTTAAGATGAGCTTTTTGTAAGTGAAACAAACCATCTAAAAGCTTGAAAATATTCTTCATATTCCTGGGAATTACTTCATGGCTCACAGACTAGAACACACCATTTGGATGAGAAAACTCATATTTTTTTCAAGCCTTCTTGATGATACTGTTTGTGTCATTGAGGCAGGATATTTAGAAGTTAGTCCCACTCAAGCATGGAGGAGCACATTTTTGTGAGATTATAATTGAGAGATTATATATCAGGTATATATCAGGTTATGATGCATGGGAACCTGAGGATGCGCATCATCTTTATTTTATTTTTTATTTTTTAGCATTCAGGAATTTGCTGTCTTGACCAAAATTCACAATTGTAAAAGCATGTAAAAGTATAGCAAATTGTCTAAATGCCAACTAAATATCTACTGAATTTTTTTTTTCTAGAAATGGGCAAATAGTCTAGGCAGAGTAAGGGTTTTTATCTTTCAATTCTTTTCTCATAAATATTTTCAAAAAGGGGCTTTAGTATCAAAGGAAAGAAAATAAACATGGTGGGAAAGAACCATGAAGGAGCAGTAACAGAAGGAATGAAAGTAAATGTGGTAGAAAAGAACCATGAAGGAAGAGATGCAGAAACCCTTCTCACTGCATCGAGACCTGGGGCCCGATGCAACGTCGTATAGTCAGTGGCTCCCAGATTTGGTGGGACCGTCCCCATTGGATTCCTGGCTGGTGACCATGTCCGTGCTGAGACTCACCCGGGCAGCTGGATATGATGACAGCCTGAGCTTTGCTCTTCATCCAGATGGTTCGGATCACAATTGAGTATATGACGCTGCAGTAGGGAAAGAGTCATTGATATAATGAGGCACAGAAAAACTCAGCTAACATCCCAGTCATTCGCGCTCTGTGAACGTACGTATTTATCTGTGTGGAGCTCGGGGAGGTGACAGGGCTTCATGTTGACAACAACAACAACAAACTAGATGTGACTCCCCTCTAGCACTCTGCACAAGCAAACCTGAAGTGTTTCCACAGTGGGGGTTGTTATTGTTGTCCAGGCTTTACGGTTGTCAAATCTGAGGCACGGGGAAATGGAACGATTGAGCCGCGCTTCCACGGGCGCTGCTGGTCTGTCTGTTGGGAATTTCTAGCTAGCCGTGGACAAGTCTGGGCACCCGATTTCCCCACAGAGCTATGAGCTTGTGCTCGGAAGGACAAGGGGAAAACTAGCCCTGAAATAGGGGCCGCTCCGCCTGCCTCTTCTGGCATTGGGAGGCTGCTGTGGGTGGTTCTAAAGGTCTCTCCTGGAATTGCTTGGTGAATAGGAGGCTAAAGAATAAATCTGTATCCTGGATGAAGGAGATAAGACATCTTCTAATGGATCTTGTAGTGCTCCCTTTTTGGATTAAGGTCCTAGGAGCAAATTTGAGGAGGTCAGAAGTAGCAGGTGGGTGGGAAGAGTTAAGTGATCCATGACAGTTGAAGGTGATATAGATACGATTTTGATGATGGAAAGTGCTCTAGTTCATAGCAACTGTGAGTAGCCATGGCCTTTCTCGAAGTGGTATGAACTGTAGAATTGTATGTATTTACTGCAGAATGGTTGAAACTAATTCCTTTCAGCTGAAGAACTGTTTGATCCCACATCCTGGCTGTTCTGGGGCCCTTTTCTCCTGCAACTTTGGATAGCACAGGTAAAATCACCAAGCAAAAACATACTTTTGGATGGTGATTTTCTTTTTGGCTTGGAAAGGAAGACAAAAATAATCTAAAAATATTTCAGCTAATGCACTTGGGCTGCCACACATTCCCAGCCTTAAAAATAAGGGTCATAGCAGAAGCTGATATGGGCACTTTTGCACTACACCGTGGTGCTTGGCTGGTCCTGGGCAAGCCTGAGCATTAGTTTTTATAAATCTTAGCAGTGAATCTGTGAAAAAAGTGCAGCTCTGGAGAATAATTTTAAGTATTCTGCAGAGATCAAGAGATGTAATATTATATATATTTTTTTTAGAAAAATTATTATCATAATTATTCTTAGGAGGTTTTTAGGCACAGTAGTTGAGAGCTGAAGGTTTAATGTGATGTCTGGGCTGTGCAGCCAGGCCATAGCATACTTGCCCTGTGAGGATTTTACATGCGTCTACAAGGAGAAGGATATGATGGGGGAATTCATTTGCAGTTTCATATGTAAGATGGCATGTTTTTCCGTTAGAATTCCTAATTTTCTGAAGTCCAGGGCAAATTTAATCCCTGGTTTAATCAAAATTGTGTGTTGCTGACATAACAGATTTGTTTTGGTGTTTTTGCCTCTGTTCTCCCCTCTTTTCTCCTATGGCAGCCGGGTCTGCTTGGAGCCGGCCTTGCTGGGAGGAGTCCAGCAGTGGTGGTCAGTGCTGAGGGCTGAGTGTTGTGGAGTTGTCACTCTATGGACACTGCTCGGGGGCTGCTTTGCCAACTGTAATCGTGCCCTGATGTCTCCAGATCTCCTTAGAGCCTAATCTTTTTTTTTCTGGTTATCATGGCATGGAGCTAAAAGCCTAGAGCTCCTACAAATGTATCAGTCAAAGTTTAAGATCACTGGAAGGCATCTCTCTATGTATTTCAAAGCCATGATAAGAAAGTAAACATTTAGGGAGGAAAAGTTTTATTTCGTTTTCAAGGAAAAAATCAGTTTTCTTGCAGAATATGCTTGTTGATGCTTTTCTTCCTTTAAAAGCTGAATAGAGTGGTGAGAGGTGCTTCATAACGTCTTAAAGGGTGGGAGGAAATTCCTGTTGGTGGAAAATGAAGTGGCAGGTGGACGGGTGAGGTTGGCACTCGGATGGAGAGGAGTATGTTCAGCAGCTGCCTTTGTTTTTCTGTCTCCTCAATAATCTTTCCTTTTTTTTCTTTTTTTTCTTTTTTTTTCTTTTTTTCCCCCCCTTTTAGGATCAAGTTTCTTAGTATTTACTGTCAAGAGATAAAAGCGTGCCATAGACACATGTGTGACATGCCTGTAATTGTAACAAAACTCATTTTCCAACACACAGAACTTCAGAGCGGGAGTGTGCATTATTTGTTGGAAGGATTCCTGTCACCACGGGAGATTTATGCATAGTTTGTTACGTCCAGAGTTTATCAGATTTACTTGTTTCTATATGTGGCTAGTGCACTGATCTTCAAGCCCTAGATATGGATTTGTAGGAGTTATATGAACATGAGTTGTAGATGTAAAGATTTTAATATATACAATTTAATACCATGATGTTAAAATAATATCTGTCTTGTTATGGCCTATTGTTTGTAGCTGAGGACAAATTAAAAAAAAAAAAAAAAAAGGAGTTAAGAGCTCAGATGAAATAGTCAAATCTGGGTGGAAAAGATTCCAAGCCTTTTTGCAAAGGAGCTGCCCAGGCTGTGAGGGTGACAGAGCAGAAAGGACAAGCTGTTGATCACAAAATACAGGGATTTTTTTCTAGCCTTGAGAAGGTCATTATGGAGAGTGATGGCAGACAAATATAACAATACACTTCAGCCTTCGGAGGTAACTCAGCAAGTCCAATTCACTGCATCTCCAAAAGCCCTTTGGCTTGATCCAGATTCTGAAGGACTAAGGTGCTTGTTCATTGTAGCATGTTATTAATGAACGGCATTGCTTAATTTGACTCCATCAGTAATTAGTGTCTTTGTCGCTGTAAATAACCAACTAGTGTTTAGTAATACAAACATTACTCTGAGCGTTCCTACTCGGTCTTTTTTTAATATATAATTTTTATCTGAAGCGCCTGCTGGTTAAGCTAAGTATTATTGTTAACAATTGTAAGAAATATTGATCTGCCCACTCTTTAAACAGAAAAACTTTTAAAATTTTACGTTTACTGATTGCATTATGATAGCATGCCATCCAGTCTCAACATGTAATAATGAAGTGAGCCTTTACAATGCCCCAAAGTCTACTTAAGCTCCCTACTAATTGTGTTTATTATCCAGCATTGATTATGATTCCTTGCATTTTATTTGTATAATGCCATGCAGTTCTATTATGTTTTGTGGTAGTTAATTTACAGCATCATTTATCCAAGACAAAAATCACATGTAACCTTGCCTAGACGAATGATTGTAGGCCTCTATAGTAGACGAGTAATTAGACAGACCAAACATTCAGGACTGAGGCTTTCTTGTTTTTAAGTGGAAAGTGCAGGCAAAAATTGCAGGCACTAGTTAAATCAAAAATACTTAAAAAAAAATTTTATTAATGTTTTTATTCTTATTTAGTGCAAAAAAATTGCTATTTATTCCATCTGCTCTGAAAGAGGTTGTTTTGAATGCTATATTTTTTCTTTTCCATTTTTTATGGGTTTTTTTCTCTTCTAGTTATTTTCCTCTGCTCCAAAGCAAATGTTCTCTTTGGAAATATGATTTTTAAATGGTAGATAGATCTATTTTCATGGTACTCAAAGAGATTTTTTTTTCATGTCTATTTTGTTTTTTAACTTGCATCGAGAGTTGTATTATTAGATAAATGTCCATGTTTTGCATATATCAGGTTTATCAGATTAAAATATTGAAAATAAATGATTGGTAAATAACAGCTAGAAAGACCAATTCCATATAAACTTTGAATTTCTGGATACTCTAATGGCAGAATGTAATTGCAGTTTGGCACAGAGCTGTAACACAGAACAGAAACCCAGTAACTGTCCCACCTCCACCTGGGAGAGCCAGGTGCAAGTATTTATAGGAGAGAAGTCTGTAGCACTCGGACATAAAGTGTGATTCAGTCCATATTTAACTTCTGTTCAGCCATGCCCCAGAGATATTTAGCCCTCCATAAATATCCTTCAGAGATTTGCTTGGCCTTTCTGAGTACAGAAGAAATTGCTTTGGTTATAGCTGATGACACTTGTCCAAACACAGGAGAGAATAAATTACTGCGGATTGCATAGCTCATTTTTCTGATCTTTCTGGTAGGCTGGCAGTATGAACTGCAGAGCAAGTGGTAGTTTATTCTAATAAAGAGTGAGGAACAGGGCAAATCTTTAAATGCTTTTAGTGCAATAAAGAAAAAAGAAATGATGCAGGTTATTTGTCTATAAACACCACCAAGGAAGGAGGGCAGCTGTTAAACGAAAACATCAAATACTCCCTACTCCTTTCCTCAGTGGTCCAAGCTAACCACACACTCGGGTTAGGAATTTAATCAAAGCATTTCATTATCTTTTCATTATTCAGGTCTTGTTCATTCTTATTATAATCAGACATAGTATTTGCCACAGAACCGTAAACCCATGATAAGCGATGGCTGAGACCCCGGTTGTGAAGACRTGGTAGGAACAGATCTTCCTACAGCACAAGCCTTTCATTATTTGTTTTTAGACATCCCTTTTGTTAAAAAAAAATAAAAGGAGCAAGATACAGATTGTGGCCTCCTTATTGTTCACATTTTGGAGGAATCTARAAGGTTTGCTTGCTTTGCGCCTTGGGGATTATCTCCTATGTGGAAGGACTTTTTGCAATAAGCGTGAAGGTTATCAGCTAAGTAATTCATTTCATAGTCTTGCATGYTATGAACGACCCAAGTTCCTATGAATTAGCTGAGTGCTGTGTCAGGAGCACAGGGAATTAGCTTTGCTAGGGGTGAGTGGCTGGATGAGATGCTGGTGCCTGGACTGTAGCGAGTGAAAACTGCTCAAAGTGGCATATTTAATGTGCCATTAAGTTTAGCACCTGAAAAGTAAATTTTCTCGCTCTTATGTGCTTTGGATGAGTGTCACCAGAAGAAAATGTCCTGTCATCAGTAAACTACTTGGCTTAGGAGTAAAGAAGCTTCCTGCAGAACTAATTCAGCATTAAGTCCAGCGGATGGTGGCCCAAACTGTGTCATGTACCGGCTGCACGGCTAAGTCAGGATGCTGCAGAGACAGGAAAGAAAGTGTCTGTGCAAACAAAACCAAATGAGCACAGGAAAGGTCTGACTCTGTGTCAGTGCGCTGCATCTACTGTGAAACTTCACATTCTCAGCAAGTGTTGTGCATGTCCTGACTTCTCCTTGCTCTTATTTGCTGCTTCTAGGATGTTGTTCCTTGATTTTCACTTGCACGTTTATTGACTGCGTCCCCCTTGGTATGTCATGGCATGTTCTAAATAGAATCTTCAAGTAAAGGCCATTAAATTCAGCAATCACAAAAATACTTCTTGAGTCTACTAAATAACATGTTCCATTTTTCTAGCCACCTTTTCAGTAGCATAGCTCATAACTGGATTGTAGCTGGTATCTCTCTTGCCCCTTAGAAACAGTGCCCTATTTGTAATCAAATCTACTAAGCATCTGAAAGAATTAAGCTGAACAGCAGTTTGGAGGAGAAATAGAGCTCCCGAATACGTCAGCAGCTGTTCCAGACCCCCTTTAAGTGCAAAATGCCTGCTGGAGCATTTACATGCTGCAGCCAGATGCTGTGGATTAGTTTTAAACTCCAGGATTTTCCTACATTTTTAAAGGAATAGATGACGTGCCTTGGGGCTAGACTGAAAAATGTTTTACAGCTGCATCAGCTGGGCGGTTGCAGGCTTCATTTGCATGCTCGGAAATTCAGAACTTGAAAACATGGCCTAAAAATATTGCTGATTTATTTTAGACTGTGTGGCCTGTGCTGTTCATAATGTCTCCGCTGATTTTGTYCTGACTGTAATTCTCTTTTTAAATGGTCTTAGTGCTCTTTATTCTGAAGAAAAAAAAAAGAACAGTATCACTGACACCTAGAGATAAATGGGCACAATAATCCTTTCCCTATCTCCGCTTCCCTCCTCCCAGTGTCCAGCACCACTTAGGACGTGCTAATAGTTTGAGTTCAGCTTGCCGAACTCAGGAACATGTTCAAGTAGACGATGGGCAGTGCTCTGCCCTCTGCTTTRAGTTCCTGTCCTGCCATAAACTTCTTGTGTGAAAGTCACCTAAGGTTACAGGCACAGAAATTTTAGGACATTTTATTCATGTCTCGGCTGTCAGGGCAAATTCATGCAAACTTGCAATTCCCTGCATTTCCCTTCCCCTCGTGTCACCATYGCCTTCTCGCTTCTGGGGACTTGCTGTGAAAGAAGTCATGGTGCTGATCTGGTTTGAATGTCGTCCTTTGGCAGGGAGGATGGGGGTAGCATAATGTCAGCTTGAAAATCTGAAATATTGGTTGCCTGGCTTTTGTGGCCACATAAAAGAGAGTGGCTCATCTGCAGTGACAAGTGTGCAGATMTGAAAGTTTGGGTATGAAAGAGATTTTTATGCATCTGTGGAACGACCGATGAATTGATGGGTTAYGGACTTTTTCTCTGAAATATTTTAAAATAATGATTGCATTTGCTAATTGTTAGCCATTTAGGGAAATTCTGAACAAAATTCCTACCCAAATAATTGCTGGCCTCAAGTTTTTCTGGAGTCATTAGTTGCATACATACACTGCTCTCAATTGCCTTTGTAATTTGGGGCAAATCAGCGTGAAATATTTGTGGTTCAGGCTTCCCCTTATGGAATGAGAAGGATTTCATTTGTTCACCTTTCAAAATGTGCTTGGGAGGCTCAAGTTATTGGGGATTTCTTCCAGACCCTGATGAATAAGCACTCCTCCAATACCATGATGCTTGAGAGYAATTTAAGTTAATTCTAGCTTAACTAGAATAAGTGCTGTTTCTGTTCTTTTATTAAAATGTGCTTTGTTGTAATGCTATATACCGTGTTTATAAAGCTACATTTYGAGCCTGAAGCTATGGAGATAAGCGGACCCACTTGGAGATGCTGTTCTTGTTTGGAGAAAATATTCCTGCCTGTTAGCACCGTGTGGTGAGCACCCAGGGCATCCACAGCGACCCGTGCACTGTGTGATACAAACCAAAGCGGTCTTGGGGCAGGTTTGGAAATGAAAATCAGAACGACCGAGGTCAATTAAAGCATGAATACCAATAACACACTCCACGGCCTTCGCCCCACGCTCACCCATTACGYGTTTCTCTACCTGATAATGATGAGGGGAATGAAGTACACGAGAAAGGCGACCACCGTCATGTAGGGGATCCAGTACGAGTCGTCAGGCCAGAGCGCCCAGCACTGCACTTCGCCGTTGGAGAGCTGCCGTTTCCCAAAAATAATCAGAGTCGGTATCGAAAACAGGAAGGAGAGGCCCCAGGCCACTCCAATCAGAACTTTCGCCTGCCTTTCTGTTCAACAGATTGAAACAGACCGTGTTAATGGTGCCGCTGGCCCTTGTAGCAATGCAGAAACACGGGCAGGGAGGAGGAGGATACGAGGGAGAGGAAGGTTTTCGACCTGTTGGTGCTGAGAAGGTTGCATAGCAGAGTTTTGTTTTGGTCGTTTTGTTATAGATGGCAAGGACATGGGGCCCCCGTAGGGCTGTCAGAGCCCTGGTGCCCCCTGGAGAGGTGGTCCCAAGGCACTCTGCAGCGTGGTGGGATCACACCCAGCTTCTGCCAATGGCCACGTGCCCAGACCGTGCCMAGAGGGGTTGTGTGCTCCTGGGCTRGTGCTTGCGGTCTCAGCCCTGTTTTGCTTGTTCTTAGAGGTGCTGCTGCTGGAGATCCTGCTGGRCCTCACAGCAATGAGCAGGAGCTTCAAGGTGCCCAAACAGTCTGCACACCAGGACTGCTCCTTTCCCTCCGCTTTGCTCCCCTCTGCTGCCAAGCCAGAAAAGATAGAAACCAGGCGATGCCTGACAGCAACTGTGGAATTTTCTAAAAATCACCGATTTGAAGGAAAGTGCCCCAAAAGCTCTCATGTTCCACAGTTGTGCACCTCCTGGCTCAAAACCATGTAGCTCTAGCAGAAAAAAGAATAAAAATTAAAAAAAAAAGAGGAGGAGGAGGAGGAGGGAGAGGTGCTGGATGGGGTGTGCAGCAGCTGTGGTCCCCAGCAGAAGTTGTCCTTCCTGGCTGGTCTGCTACAGACACAGATGAGGACAAGTTTTAATGCCAGGTAACTTCGGCATTKAACTACATTATGGTCCTACCTGCCTGCAAAGTGCCTGGAGATGCGCATGGAAATCTAAAATCACTTTAAAGTGTGCATTATCAAGACAAATGTTTTTTCCTCCTTGAAACTCRAAGAGCAATATGAAAGTAAATGGGAAAAGCATTCAGAAAGTAATTTTACGCTTTATAAAACATGAGTTGCAAATATTCATTTATCCCACTCATTTTTAAATGCTTCTCATGTTCAGTAAAACATAGCCTCGCTAATCTAGGGCTTAAGGGAACTCTGAAAACATCTACCGAAGTGAGAGGATTAGATTAAGTCTATAARTACTGCACAAGTGGAGGAAAACTGCAAAGTTTCGTAAACTGTATCAGAATAAACATGACAAAAGGGATGTTAGGAGCTAGTGCTACAAAATGTTTGCTCACAGAAAGGGCTTTCAGACTGTGAACTAGTGACTTAACACACACAGGAGCTTTATTAGGGTCCATGTGTAGGTGGAAGGGTTACATTTGGGTAACGTACTTYGTATTTTTGTATGACTTAGCTATACCCTTAATTTGAAGACTATTGGACGGTTTGAGTTTGGCAAGAGGAATGTTTTATGTTTTATAAAAGAGCTGAAATGTTGCAATGTTCATTTATTCTAATTTTTAAATATTTAAAGATGAATAGATAAATAATAACAATCAGAATAATTTTTGTTAGAAAAAGATTTATAGGGAACTGATAACATCTACATAAAAGGATTTTTGATTTATTTGAATAATGTTAGTTTTCTGTCTCAAGTAGTATTTTTTCATTAGATTTTTAATAAGTGTTCTCTCAATATGATGCAGCTGGAAAGACACATGACTAGAGCTAAGTAAAGTATAGATGGACTCTAATAGAYAAATGCATCTCTACATATGAATTTCCACTCAACCAATCTCACTATCTTTCTTTTTAAAATATATTTTTTCCTATTTATAAATATACATGAGCATCTGTAAATGCAAAGCTTTCGATACCCTGCAGCGCTGACCAGCACCCAGCACTGCAGCAGGAATCCCAGCCATGCCTCCTGCTCCCAGCACTGGCCGAGGCTTTTTCAGTGGACTCCTTTGTGTCACTGCCCCCTTTGCTGCCCTTCCTCCTCCTCCTGTGTATTATTGCTGCGATGGGTTTGAGCACATCTGCCTGTTGATCGTAYGGTTGCAAGTCACCCCTGGGGCTGAGTCGCATCCCTGCTGGAGTCAGTGGCAAYGCTGTGCAACCCTTTCCCAAGCCAAAGGAAAAGGAAAACCGCTTGGCTTTCTAAAAATAATTGGGTTTTTTTTGCTCCCCAGCCCCCAGAGAGCCGTCCCGGCATTGCCTTGCTCTAGYACACGGCAGCAGCTCAGAGATGCTCGTGAACAGTTTACCCCTGATTCGGGTTTTATCTTTTGCTCAGGCAGCTCTGTTGCCTTTGTTGTTTAGTTTGTACAAGGTTTGCATGTGTGTTTGAAATATGATGAAATATGCACAAAAAATGTCTTCAGCTCTAACTTCTCAGATTTTTTTTTTCTCTAATCTTTATTTATTTTTTTTCTCACAACAACTCTTTTAGTTATTGAGTCAGAATGTACGATTCTTCCACACCTTGCACTTTCTGTGGTTATTAGTATCTGTGGAACATGAGTATAAAATAGTTAGCTGACAACGTTACGCTTTGAAGCCTTGCAGAATGCAGCTGCTTCTTTCCAATAGCTTCTTAACATAGCTGGAGCACAGTGATTAAAACACAGGTTTGTTTTTAGAACAAGCTGTTTGACATTCTCAATGCAAGGGGAAGGGCACGGAGCTGATGGCAGCTCCTCACCTCCCCGGGTGACTTGGTGCTCGCTCTGGGCACTGGCCATGCTGCAGTAACTGAAAGGAAGGCCCTGTGATGGTCGCTGCTTTCTGCAGTAAAGCTGCCCACATCACTGGGGCTTTGGTGAAGGATAAGGAGAACCAGGTTGGGTTCCCAGTCCTCCTGGGCTCATTTTTGGTTTATTGCAAAATGAAATGTGGTTCAGCTGGCACAAGAGCCAGCCCTGCACCCGCATGCAGAAAGGAATAACATGCTGTGATTTCTTTCACCTGTGCCAAATTTTACCTAGCAACATAAAACCGCATTTATAAAGGTTTTGGAGTCTTCCTGTCCTGAACAAACTCTGCCTGCCTGCTGGGAAATGCTCAGCTAAGCCTTGCGCATGTTATTTGAAGTTCTCAGAGCTTAACATCTGCCAAAGCTGCGCTGCTCCCCGAGGCTGTGATTGATTCACAGCTTTTTTAAGGCTAAAAAGGACTGTTAATGCAATGCCCTTAATAGAGCAGGCTGTCAAATGCCATCATTACTCCAAAACAAGAATGATATTTGCRTCTGTTTAAATTGCGTCTTCCAAGTGCTGTGGTCCCTGTAACTGCTTCCCTCCTTCCCCAAATGCGATTTCTGTTTCTTCACTCAAGGCAAGATATTAAACTTTAAACTCTAAGATCTGTAGGAAAGAAATTATTCTCTTTAAATGTATTGCTAAGTAGTCAAGATATAGTGCTATAAAAATAACATCCTGTAGAAAAATTATAAGAAGCAATAAGTATCCCAAACCTATTCTGTATAGTTTTTGCAGGTCTCTGATCCAACTTTCTTATTAATTCTCAATACTTCACTCTCTATCCTAATTATTTTTAGTGTCAGTACGTAGATAACATAGGTGAGAAATTCCTGCTCTAATTCCTGGAGTCCGTACAGCTGTACAAGAGAGAGCTTTTCCCCATAACAATTTTCTCAAAAAGCTGGAAGATAATGAAGGCCTCTATACTTCCTCAGACGTCGTTTCACTCTTGCTAACACAATGCTTATGGAACTGCTGAGGGCGAAGTGAAGCTTAATAGATCTTGAAACCRCAGCTCTATTGCCATTTGGGAAACTATAATGGAGTCCAAATATTGCTACAGCAGGAATCAATAATTCATGGCAACAAGGTTAATGATTTCGAAACTTTTCTGAGCAAAATGGAACTAGCCAATAACATCCAARGCAGTAGCAGGGCACAGGAGTTCTCCTACCTCCTTGCAAGAACTTCATTGGATAAACTATGGCATGATACCGGTCTATGCTTAGTGATACGAGGACGTAAGTTGAAGCGTAGAGAAGCACCACCTGGGGCGGAAGAAATGCAAGAGAATTGAGTAGTTGAGGTTATAGSAGTCGAGAGACATTTGCATAAAGTAATGTTAGCTATAAYACTGCTCTGAAGTTAATATTTGAAAACATCTTCTTGAAAGAAAAGGAAAATAAAAGAAAAYCTTTGTATTCTCACCCAAGTCTTTTTACTTTTCTTAGTCTGTTAAGGATCTGATATGGTTTAATTAAAAGCATTTAAATTTTAAAGGATTATTTTTAGCATTTAAGCACTTCCGTTGTTTGAAGACTCTCTATACAGCATTTTTGTGGGAGTTTATTGCTATCATCTGAGCTTTGCTATAGGGAAGGGTAAGCGGTCGCTATACCTGTAAGTAGCGGACAACTCTGCAGACGAGGTCAGGGGCCATGAAATCTCCGGTGTAGCGCCAGATGATGTCCGTCATTATGTTTATGAGTCCTGTGAATGAATCTGCAAAGGAAAGCCACCGAGGGTATGTTAGCAGCAACAAATGTATGGTGGCGTTTAACCTATGGCAGCAGGCAGTAGCTTTAGGAGGAGCCKGCTCCTGCAGGACTGAGGGCAGCTGCGCTGTGGTGGGTCAGTGCAGGATGCAGAAGAGGGAAAAACCTCAGGAAACAATTGAGTTTAGGGCTTTTGTTCTTGTAATTGGAAGCAAATCTCTTCAGACAGTGACTGTGAGATTGTGCTACTGCAACTGTGAGGTGTTTGTAGCTCCGTGATCTGCGTTGTTGGTGGAGAACTTGTCACCRCCCCCTGGTCTGTGGCACCTCAGGCAGGTCCGGTGTCTACCTCACTGCATGGCCCTTTGCTGAGATGGCTGCAGGAGTGCTCTGCTGTATACAGGTGCTCCCGTACTCCTTGCAAGTTCTGATCTATACTGACATCTGTCTAAAATTGGGATGCACAAAAATAATGCCTAAATGTAATCAACATCAGTTCCACCTTAAATAACTTTTTTCTTTTTTGAGCACAATTGCATTCCAGTCCCCCGACGGGAGTTACTGTAGCGTTTGGCTTGATGCTTAAGGACGAGACACCAAGGGGGTCCTGGCAGGAAGGCCCCCGAGGCCTGCCCCTGCATCCCGCAGGACATCCCCTCGTCCCGCCTGGCACCTCGAGCCGGGGCTCTGCGGGGCTCCGTGCAGGGCGGGGAGGGCGTCCTGGTCGCTGACGTCCCAGCGAGCTCGAGCTCAGTTCAGCACAGCTGCCAGGAGGGGCTGTACCCAGCGCTGGTCAAATCCCTGCACTGCATTCACTCGGCTTACGGACAGGGAGGAAACCGAATTGGGTGTCGTCACTCCTGCTGACTGTGTTTTGCTCTTATTACTTGATGGCTCTTTATTTTTTTGCCTGTTGCTATAAATCTGACTGCTGGCATGAATAGGAAACATCAGAAGGGCCTTAATGTTCAGTCATGCTTTTATTTCTGGTATATGTCTGGGCCTGGACTTGCCTGTCTGGAGCTGACATGCTGGCAGTACTAARTATTTCTGCCCCAGATTTTCCCTGATGTATGGATAATATACAACACAGAAGAAGCTGTAGGTTAGGCCTAAATGCRTCAGCTTCCTCCCAGCCATACGCAGTCACGTACCGAGCTGTCTAATGGCCGATTCTCCTTATCCTTTTTTTCACTCTAAAAAGAAACATGTCTCCTGCAAAAGCATCTGGGGTGAAGTACAAATGGCATGAAAGTTGATGGGAAATTTGTCTGGATTTTATTCATGRACATAATTATTTTATAGCCAACCCCAGGCTGTCAGCTTAACGTYAACCTGCTTATGCCTGTATTTATCCTGAAGTCTACAAGCACCAACATCAATTTACCTCAGGCCATCGTTCCTTTTTTTGAGGAAATCTAAGAGATATACTTATGAACAAATGCACTTAGAGCTTTTCAAGGTTTACATTGGAATTACAAAAGCTATTGCGCACATGGGCAATAAGTAGCTCTTTTATTTAAAACAAAAATAATAAGTTATCTCCCAGTAGGATGGGATGAATCTTTTAAGTGCTATAAAATAGGAAATTAGAAAATATGCACCAGTCTAGTGTTCTCCACCTCAGACAACACAGCATGTTGCTCTCCCTGCACAGCATAGCAGAATGGAAGACAGCAGGTTGGAAAAACATAATTTCATGCAATTTGTCAAGACAAAAGTAAATGTATTTTTTCTTAAATTAGCAATAACGTCAATCCATATTAAAAAAAGATCTCAATATTTTGTATAATGTTTTGCTTTGGGACAACATTTTACATACTTTAAAGTTATATACAGCATTTACTATGATAAGGTTGTATAATACTAAAATCAATACTTTATCATTTGAAAATATATGCTCCTGAAGGCAAAATATTTTAACAGTTTCAAAATGTATTTTTTTCAAGCGATAGATGATTTGAACCAATGTCTTCCTAAAAAAAAAAAAAAAAAAGTTGTTTTGACAAACTGAGTTTCTTACAATCCTTTCCCATTTAAAACTGCAGAAGTTCCAGGTACTTCTGCCTGGAACTTGAGATCTGAGTCTAGTGCTTTAGGAGAATTAAATCTATTTTGGGGTGTTGGAAAGTAGGAATTTTTTTTATACCTATTCAGGACTTCATCTTTCCTCTGCCCGTGTTTCTCCGTACCTTTTTCTGTTTCTTCTCTCTTCTTCCGCCTCAAGTGGGAGACTGGACTAGAGAGGAGCTCCAGGAATCCCTTTCAACCAGGATTTTTATGTTCTCTACTCCCACAGCTGCTAAAGGCAGCATAAAACCATATGCCTTGAAACTATACATTAAGTGTTGCTCATTGAAAAGAATAACAGGAGTGAGGAAACCCCTGTTTCTCTAATGAGGGTAGTGGCTTTAAGACTTTCTAGAAAAGATTGTAGGGACCTATAACCAGGATGTTCTTTGGAGAAACCATGGGGTTTGAGTGTTTTAAAGTGAAATGTATGCTCTAGCTGTGGCTGAAACCCAGCTCTTTCCCTCTCCTAGCTCCTGAATTATTGATTCATATTCTCTTTCTCCAGTAATGAAATATGCACTAGTTCAAAGTAACGTGCTCCTGACACACATCTGCATCAGCTCTTCAGTCTGCACTGGGGGTGCAAGGCAGTCAGAGTCCTCGTGGCCCCCACTTCTCCTGCTCGTGGCACAGAGCACTCACGAGAGAAAACAGGATCCGCCTCTGGTGAGGCTCACCTTGAAGGTGCTCTCCATGGRGGCACCTCATGCACCATACCTGGTGCCCAGGCTGAGGGGCCACACTAGAGAACAGCTGAGGTAATGTCCTCCCCCAAACACAGGATGTGGATATTATGTCCATCTCTTTCATTTTGCAGATCTGTTTCAGTTGCACTGCATCACCTGTCCATATACCGATAGCCTGAAGTACTCTGGGAGCTTTAAAGACAAGGAGAAACTATCTTTCCCTTTAAAGGGGGAGGGAGTTCAAAGGGTTTGCCCATTTGAGCAAGGTTTTCCGGTGACTGCAGAGGCTTTTAGGCGRTGTTTAAACTTCACAGCTGCTTTGTGCTGCGAGGCCAGGCTGCTTTTGCCCAGCGGGGTACGCTGAGAGCTCTTTGTGCTGAGTTTTTGAATGGCTGCAAAGTGCTCAGCGTGCGTTGCTCAGAGTGCACGTCCCCGGCACAGCACGCGTGCTCCTGTGTGCCACAGCACGTGCRCACCGCCGTGTGCATGCGCCAAATTAGTCAGATTTCTTAATACCTGCTAATTAGAAAAGCCCCCTCCTATGCAATCTCCTCATGTCCTCTGCTAGTTTCAGAAATCTCTTGCCTCTTTTTGATCCCACCAACCACAGGACCTTTCCTTTTCTTTCTCCCCCCGGCAGACAGAATTCTTACTGATCTCTGCGGCTGCTCCTTCCAGGGTCTGCTCGCTCCACGTGGCTGATGTCTTTTTCCACCACCAGCTCTGCAGCTACTTCAGGGAGCTGCTCCGCTCGCTTCATGGTGCAACTGCACTTCCAGCTGCTCCCGAGGCTGCTGCTTCTCCTGCCTCTTCAAAGACCCAGATTCGCTCTGTGTGTCCCAGACACACAACTCAACAGCATTTGTCACACAGGTTACTTTACACTGGGCTACTGGGGGAACAACGGGCTTTGTACGGGAGGTCTGACAGCAGACAAGCAAGTACACCCAGCTGGTAGGTTATGACAAACCAAGGATCTGTGCTTCTACTCCCTTCCATATACTCTTCTCAGCAGCTCTTTCTGGGCATATTTTCTTCTACTCATGTATTATTCAGCCTCCGCTCAGCTAGCTGCTCAGCGCTTTATTAAGCATATMCCTGAGCTCCGCTGGTTGGCAGCACCACGTCCTCTTCGTGCTGTCCAGGTCCCACCTGGCACGAGTGTTTCTGGCTTTCTCTGGCCCCCTTCTTTCTGCACCACAATTAGCTAGTCAAGAGTTTTGTAAGTGATTTGAGCACTGAATGTGCTTCTTGTTAGTTTATTGCCTAATTGCTAATCCTAGCCATAATACTTTGTATTTTTCATACCTTCATAAGATTGCTTCATGCTACAAGGCCTTTTGCACCCAAAGCCCAGCTACGCTAGTGTCATAAATTCGAGGCCCTGATCACAGATTACTTACAGAGCTCTAGTGAGTGGTAGATGAAGCCAAGATGATAACCACATTATCAGCTTGCATAYAGTTACAGTTCATGTCTTGACATCCTTGTTCTTCATGTTATTTCAATTGTTTATACAGAGGTCAGCATACAGAAGTCAGAAGGTTTCAGTTACGTGACCTTGGCAGATCACATATTCAGTGCTTACAGCTSAAAATCCTGTATTTCTGCATGTGATGCTGGATTAGATTATTATCATCYTGTGCAACAAAAGTATCAGAAACCAATCTAGAGAAAACGTCTCTCTAAATCTAGTGTSCTCATTGCTGCTAATGTCCTCATTGCTCCTTACAGAATTGGCTGCTTGCATATTATTATTCTTTCAGTAACGTGTGTTCCTGGGTCAAATGAAATCCACATCTTTGTTGCGAGCAATGTTAATCAGCCTTCACTCATAACTGTGTGCCATCCTATCACTGCCAGCRCTTTCTTAATACTTTTATTTTTTTTTCCAAGAAGTGGATGTTTACTGTAAGTTCTGTGCCTGCATTGCTAGGCAACTGTATGATTATARTTTCATTTAATTTCTCTGAAAAACAGGACAAAATATCAGTTAATGACATATCTTATCTTTTGATGAAAAATAAAAATACCAGCAAGGGACATTTAACATGATCCAATGAATATTCATAAAATTACGCAGACAAAATGTTTACTTGTTAAAGGGGACAACAAAAATGACACTGATGTGATKGTGAAGGTAGCACCTTGCTGTCGAGAGGAGGCAGAGTTTTAAAAGATATATTAAAAAAAATCACAGAACGTGTAATAAGAAAAAGTAGAAGCAGGGGGGAGGAAAGAGAGTGGGGTGAAGAGAGAGGGGGAAAATGGGCTGTCAAGGACTACATGAGCCAGAGAAATGCATGAAACCATCTCAGGGGAACGAAGCTGCCCAAGTTTCAGCTGACCTCCCCATCGTCAGTGCAACCACATCCAGCCCCTGATGGCAGAAACAGTATCGGTCTGTAAGATCCTGATAATGTTCCAAAATGCAGCATTTTAAAACAGTGTTTATTAAAAAGGCYGTTAAAACGACTGGGAAGGAGAGACGACGTGTTCCTAGAGGGCACTGAAGCACCCTGAATGTGGCACTGCAGCATCTACAGCCGGGAAACAGAACAGGCACCGAAACAAAGGCCGATTCTTACACTGTGCTCAATAAAGCCACTTGGCATTTTTGTGGGTATAACGCAGCACCAAACTGCACCTCTGTATTGGAGTGCAGGAAACATTTGGTTCATGAGGCGACTACAGAAACTTGTGCGGTGGGCACTATATATGACTGAAATGCATAAAAACGTGAAAAACACTGCCCTTGGAAGGACAAATTTTAATGCAGATTTGCTATTACTGTGAGTGAGACAAATTTTCATGGCAACCCCCCCACACACAGATAAAAGTCCATTACGGAGAACAAATGAGAGTAATTAGTGGTGTAGCTTGGGAATACAGGCGTGTTACAACTGTCTCAGTTAATCTTTTTACAGAAATTCATTGACTTGATGGTGTGGCCCAAGGGAGACATCTTCTACAGACTTCAGGATCTTTCTCCTGTTAGAATGAAGAAACTTAAGGCAAGATTCAGTGCTAGGAAATATCTATATGATTTTATTATTCGTCCTGACACCAGTCTTCCTGTAAATCACTTCCTCTTAAGGTTGCTGAAGATCTTTCTGGTAGAAAACAGAGAGCAGATTGCCAGAATCTGCTGTGATTTGGAAAGCTGTACTGGTCCTCTCAGCYGCAGTTTAGTTGGGCTTTTTCTCCAATGAAAACAGTGCTATTGAGCTGAAGGGGGTGATCCCCAACTCTCTGATGGAACCGATAGCCTGTGTTTTGCTCATTGAAATGCCACCCCCTTCGCCCCCCTTTTTATAGCATTTATAGAATGAGTCCRTTTTAAAGAGGTTGTTTGCTCGTAGTTCTTTAAAGGAGCCCGAGTTGAGGGGTGAAAGCGCTGGCCAGAATTCGTGTTGCACTGAGCTTTGCTGGGGCATCTGGCAGCATTCCTGGGGGCATCCCTGGGGCACACGAGCTCGGAGTGCAACACGGAATGTAATAGTTAATAGAAAACCCGCTTGAAAATCTTCGGGAGGGAATCTGTTCAGTTCCCTGGTGGACCCTGTGCAGAACTTTCCTGTAGCTGAACTGATGCTTTTCYTTCTCTTTCTGGCCCAAGGGAAGTGACAAGAAGTTTTGTTGCAGTGGGAGAGCTTTTTATTTATTTATTTATTGCATTTATTGCATCTCTGGTCTCTGTCCCCCTAGGATTAGGCAGGCTCTGTTATGCTGGAGGCTGTAAAGGCAAAAGGGAAGACGTTCCCTGCATCCTTCTTCCGGAGCTCAGCCAGGTTAAAATGCACAGGGCTTAGCAAAGCTTTTAACGTGCCATTTTAACCTCTTAATGAGTGGTGCTTGTGAGGGAAGTGGAGAACAGGCCCCTAAGAATTCAAGTCCGAAGTGAGCTTCAGATGTTAAGGTTTTGTTTAATCTGCCTCTGTTAATAAGTCTTTTCTTAGCAGCCCATCCATGCCATGGGACTAGAGCGGAAAGGTCATGGATGGTTGCAGTGAACCAGGCGTGTTGAGGAGGGTCCCGGGAAAACCAGGGGAAGCAACTGGAATAGCAGCAGCAGCAGCCAAGAGCAGGAGCGGTAACGGGTGAGCAAGAAGCGCGGTCTGGCTCAGGATATTCAGTCATCCATGTCAGCAAGAGCTTCAGTTGCTCAGAGAGCTGCTTACTTCAGCCTATCTCAGGCAAATAGGATTATGGTGCGGAATGGAGAGCTGTTTTCCTGTACATCCTGTCAGGATGTATCGTGAGCCTCTCGGAACTGGAAAGGCAAAGGATTTCCATGCAASCACCACCCCTCTCCAGGCCTCTTCTAATTCCATACAGGGTTTGAGCAGGATGAATTCAATTAATTCAATGGTAATTCTGAGTGGTAGAACAGAGTTTCTGCTGGTTCTTTTTTTTTATTTCCTTCCCAAGAAGATGAGGACATGACCTATTTGTTCAAGCATCATTTTACTGCATGCAGCTGTTCAGCTCTATGTAGAGGGAAAAAGCATTTTTAGTTGGACCATGCAAAGGGTCAGCTCAATGTAGCTTCACACTGAGGGCTGAACTGCAGACGTTTGTAAAACCTGTCTGCACAACAGGTAGGGGCGACCGCTACGGCACTGCATGGGATCTGCTGAGCACTGTTAAGGATCCTGCCGTGTTTGTCCCTTCAGAGTGGCTGTAGGTGTAGAAATGGGAATCAGGTGTCTCTAGCTATGCAAACATGTGGCTTGTTTTGCGTGCCTGAATTTGTAAGTGAAAGTTAAGCAAGAACAATTGCTGGCATAAGGATTTAGCTGGTGGAGCAATATGATTCAGATTGAACTCATTAATTTAACCCTCCTTCAGGCTGAGCAGAGCTGGTACTAAGAAAAAAAGCAGCAAGAGGGGAAAAAATCCTGTATACAGGAGACTGAACTCGGATACTATAAATGAAGATGRTCAGCTCCTACAGATCAGCCCCTCTCCCCCACACACCAGCAAAAAGCACATTCTTTTTGAAGGGCATAGAAATTAGACAGTTTGTACTTCATTGCCATTTCATTTATTTCAAGTAACTAGTGTAACTAGCATTATCAAGAAATAYACCATCTAAGGCATGGCAATGGCAAAGAGCTCCATTTTAATTCTTTCCTTTCCCACATGTTTTGCATAGTTGCTTTTGCCATTTCCTCTTCATTGCCTTTTATGAGCCCTTTGGGTAACGTTAGGTATTTTAAGGACTGCACATCTATACCTAGCTTGCAACAGTGGCTACATGATTTTTCTTGCAYAAAAATTGTTGACTGTCCTGGGAATAATTTATGTTGGTGTCATCCAGGCACACCAGGCATCATAGTCATTGAATACCTGCTCTTCCTATAATACTTGTCCCACTCAGCTCAGATATTGTTGATGTATCTACTTAGACTAAAATATGGATGGTAAGAATAAAGCCGCCTTTTCTGCCTCATGTCAAAYGGTCGAGCAGCTTCCCATGATTCTGAAGCAGTGATAATGCAAGCTGCAGCTCACCTTCTGTTTAACCACAGGGTTGTAATTATAAAATAGGACAGTATTCATTTTGGAACCTGATTCTTRTACCTGCTCTGTCTACTCTGGTGTTTGCTGATAACACGAGCAAATGCAGAGTGGTGACRTTCTGTGGAGAATTGCCTTGAAAAAGCTGTGGAAAAGGTAGGACATGCAAATGTCTGCTGAGCTCTTCCCATTAAATAYACTGCAATGCCAGAGCATGGTAAAGATTTTGCAGCATGTGCATCTCATTCATGTAAGTGAGCTGAACCTGGCCAGTTTGGTCCTCTGAGCTCATGGTCTTGTTAGAACGCCTGAGTGTCAGTAATGCCGCGTGTGATACCTTTGACGTGAGTTCCATAAATCCTGTTAAACTTGTATAAGTCAATTGGTATCCAGCTGGGCAACGGAGTTGAAAGAAATAACTCTCCACAGAGAACCTTTGATACATGTGAATGCGAGTTGCACAAATCAGCAGGCTATGAAGTGCTGCATGAAATTGCTAGGTGTTTTGTCCTATGGAAACACGGGGAAAAGAACAGACAGCTTTATTGTTGGTGACACAAAAGTGTTCTAGCTTTGAGAGTTAAATAAATGCAACTCTTAAAATATACTAGAAGGGAAAAGTAAAAAACCTGCCTTTTAAATGTAGCTAATTGTTTTCAATGTTTCTTAGTGCCTGCAGAGGTTCTTTCCAGTGCAACGTCTGTTAGATTGCAGGCAGGAGTGCTGGTGTGCAGGTGCTGGGGTGGAAGGTGTTAGCGGTGTGTTTGTATGTCTAATGTCACATCCTTTAGCAGGAGGTAATGAGATTCTACATGACGATCCAGAGTAAAGTGCACTCGTTACAGCCATATGGCTGGCACCACTGTGATATACGTCCTGCTCACGCACCCTCTCATGTTTATCACCAGCGTGCAGGGAAGCTTAGCAGAAAAGTCCATATACCTGCCTGCATTTATCAGCAGGATTCACCCTCGTGCAGAATAACTCCATAATGTGAGYGTCCCCTCTGTCAGATGACAATTCTGCTTTCAGCAGGGATTCAGACAGGAATCTCTATTATTTGGAGACAATATGTTTTCCAAGCAATTCAGGAAGAAATCCACTTCGTCTTTTTTGCTGAAATGTTGGACCCAGAGGGATTATACAGCTTGGTTGTGAGCACTTTTTATTAAAAATAAAAACAAATGCAACAAAACTGTCATTTGGATGCGATCGTCTGACATAGGCTGAAGGTAGAAAAGCCATAATCAGCCCTTCAGGACAGCAGAACAATTGTGTAGCTGTCAAAACAAGAATTAAGCCTTCCTATAAACTAGCATAAACTGACAAAGCACAAAGAAGACTGCTGCCAGTGTAAAAAATACACAGCTCATTCTCTTGGCTGCTGTGTATTTCTACAAAACATATGTATTGCTACCACCAGGACACAGAAAAGGTTGCTAAAGTATCAGCCGCCCTAATGTCCAGTTCTGCTCTGTGTCCCCTCTGTGTCCTTCACTTTTTGCCCTTAATACCATCCTGCAAGGTACTGAATGTGATAGAGCTGTTCTTGACTTGGCCAAGAAATGGGCTGTTGTGAAGAATGACACATACAAAARGAGGTCATAAACAGGAGCAACCTTTTTCACAGAGGTAATGACTCTCCAAGGTTCCCACCATCCTAAGAGTATTGGGATGACACGCTGGTTTTGGTTTGAGGGCTAAGTCAGTGAGCAACTCATGCCACTGTYGCAATCCCAGCCCGAGCTGAAACCACAGCATCAAAGTTGATTCATTTTGCTGGTGAGACTAAAGAGTGCAAACCAAGAGCTCTTATTCAAAAACTAATATCAATTTTCTTGCTCTTTTTCTATATCCTCTCTCAGCCTGTCTCCCAGCAAAGTTCTGAAATTGGAATGTTTTCTGAAATAGTAAAGGTATATGAATTCTCATATTTATTAACAATTCATATGAGAAAAATCGCAACAGAAAAAAAGCTTCATCCAAACCAAGTCTCTCCACTTTGGGAGCAATGAAAAGAACCAGCAAGGAATATGAGCATTTTTACAATCTCCTAAGAGAAATAGGTAACGTAAGCCACTAACTGCATAAGTTCAACAAGATGATGAACTTATAAAGTCATGCCCTTTTGGAGGATCGGTTCTGCAAAGTATAAAAGACGACTTGTGGAAGCATTGTTTGCTAGAACGACTAACCTGCCAAAGCACTGATTTAAAAACGTATTTGATATGCTAATGAGTGATGCATAAGGATTTGGCAATATGACTGCAAATGCACAAAGCTATCTAGCGAGAGTAGGTAGTCAATTTATCTGTGACATTTCGGGATAATCAGATTAGTCCTGAGCGAGAGCAAAATATTTTGTTTGTGACATTATCTGCCTATACACAATAGAGCTAAACAGAAAAACTCAAAATCATTTCCTTTTTCAGTCCTTATGCTGGCCTTTTAAAGCACGTAAGTGAAGCACAGAGTTAATTAAAAGCGTACCTGTAAGGAATATGTTTTTGAAAGCATTACTTTGTTTTTTAGATAGATCCAGCTGAATCAATTTTCTATGGTCTATTTGCATTAGCTGTATAGAGTATTCACAGAAATGCAATTGTGTATTGTAATTTCACCTTGATCACAGTCATTTTCTCTCTTRTGTTATCCAAGCAGTCTTCTAGAAAATACAGTGTTAATAGTATGCAGCACTGGATATTGAACTGCTTGCAAACCACTCAGGCAGCTCATAAAAACATTATTAAAAGGCAAATGCCCTTTGTGTTCATAATTTCTGCACTATGCAAGCTGAAGTGCCTTAATACTTCTAATACATTGTAATGCATTGAAATGTGCTCCGAGTCGATACTGGGGCTTTSTGGCTCACAGCTTTGTGCTCTCCTGTCCTCACCCGTTTGGTCTGATGTCGATTCTCCTTCCCGATCAAGATGTCACACATCTCAGTGGGGTTTGCTGGGAAGCTCAAGGAGAGGTAGGTGGCCATACCCTTGGCTATGGCCAAGCTGCTAGCGTGAGTCTGTCCCCCGTGSCCCTGGAGATCTGTGGAGACCCTCCGCTGTGGAGAGGAAGTGTGTGAGCTTTCCRTGGACTGCTGGCAAAATACGTGCTGTGAGCCCTCCACTTGGTGAAACACTAATGGAGCTATTTCAAAGACATCCCTGCTGTTTGCTGAGGAAGTGGCATATTGCTTTTATTTCTGGATGCAGTAAACAGCCTTCGTTCCTGCTCCCCGAGGTCATCCCCTGCTTGGCTGTGTCTCTGCTCGTTACGTTCAGACGTGCGAGTTCACTCCTTTACCTAAGCACTGGGGGTGCGTCTGAGGACATGAGTTCTCTCAAAGCCATGCGTAGGGAGCCTGCAGCTTTGCTAAGGTAGAGGAGAGCAGCAATGCTTGCCACAGATTTTAGCAGCTGAAAGAGTATTGTCAGATCTCACAGGCCTAATGGGACCCTTTGCTCCCCACATCTGTCTTGGCTTCATTCTGTATTTTCCTTGATGTAGCTTTCATTTGCTGCAAAGTTGACTTGTCTGGTCAAAGCAAGCACGTGGCCATGACCCTGAGCACCCTGAGATAGGCACAGGCCTCATGCTTGTGGGCAGCCACTTCCCATGGCCAAAGGAGCTTCTCCTCCTCATCCAAAAGCCTTTGTGTTTGCTACCACCAAGACTGGTTGCTGGACATATGATGCTGCTTCAGAATATGAAACTTGCATCATTTTTTCAGGCTGGTTTGTTGCACTGGGCGAATGTCAATGCTTGATTTCCCATGTGCAGAAGAGCTGAGCTCAATTCCTGAAATATACAGCTTTTCGAGAAAATAATTTTCTACTTGGAGTTTCACCGCATTGAGAGAGAGGATGCTGGAAATTTCAGTGAGCCATGACTTGAGCATTTACCCCAAGGAAATGCCTAATTGAAATAGTATTAAATTAGAACTATCTTGTGCCCTAGGATTCGCAGTACAGGTGCTCAAGATCTGCTTTGGTGAAGTTACTAACATCTTTTAATAAACTGGGAATTTGTCTTCATTTGTCTATCTTACCTATTTCTGTCTCAAGCAGAAATGAAGCTGCAATAACTTTATTGCATCTATGAGGTCCAGGCTTTGTAGCACAAGATGTCTGTCTGTAGACTGCAGTTATAAAATATGCAGGACCAATAGAGCCAATATGAAATTGTCAGTAGGTAATTTATTTTTTCAGGCAACTGCAAGACTTTTGTTCCAAACAACTTCTCTATTGATAAGTGACCAGAAAAAAAGTTTGGTATTCAGTAAGCTGTGTGGTCTTCTCTTTTCCTCCTCTCCATTGCTCTGTCCCCCAAATCCCACTCCCCATTCTAAATGCTGATATTTGATAATTCGATCATGTTGATCTAGACAGGAGAAAAGTGTTCGTCCCAGGAAGATCACCTACAAGTTTTTTTGAAGGTGCTGTTTCCATCTCTGCCTTGCCTAGAATTACCTACTGTGCAGTGAGCTAAACTGAACTTAGGGACAGCAGTTACTCCGTGCCGTCTCCTTTGGGGATAGCGTGCACTTGCTTCTTGAGAATTCAATATATGTTTTTAATGTCATGTCGCTGACTGAAAATTCAGGTTTTAGGTAGCTTCCCCTAGCATCCCCCCGCAGACACGATGTAAAACACTTTCCTGCTGATTTCCATTTTGAGCCTGTTTGCTCAAAAGCCACTTTGAGCCTCTGTCCCAACTRATGTAGAATGAGACCCCTGTTATCACAGGTGCTACATGCACACATAGTATCTATGTTTAATATCTATTTCAAAAAAAAATATGTCTGTAGAAGAGACAAAAGTGCTTTTGAGAATCATCTGAGGGGCACAAGAGCTGTGATATATAACCTGTAGGATAATGCTCTCTGTCTTGCTCTTTTTTGAGCAAACCTGGATGGCTCACATACTGTGCAGAAAACAACCAAGCATTTGGAAGAGACTTTAGAAAAACATGCATGTGGTTTGTGTGGGGCCGCTATTCCTTACCAAAACACCAGTTTACTGGTGTGGAAAACTTAGAGACAGTCTGCATTTGCAGGCGTATTGCCAACAGCACTCACAGCTTGTTCACTGCAAAGACCTAAGTGTTTGAGAGGTGTACTTCTGTGGTACAGTATAATGGGAGGACCCTTCAAGGAGAACAGGCTGATGTGCATCCCGTGTTGTTGGTGCTTACTCATATTGGATTAGCTCCAAATTTCAGTTTCAGGGAGCTATAGGAACCCAAGTTTAAACTGGCTCTATAAAGGAAAGATGGAAAAGGTGAGCGGGTGTCCTCCTGTCAGAGGAATGGGCCAGTGAAAACACTGACAGACACTCACTTGGGCTGGGTAATGTCCAAAGCTGGCCCCAGAAGTCACAACACTGAGACACATTTGTTGAATTCCAGGCTAAGGCTGAGCAAAAAGAGACACTTTTGCTTTACAGATACAGGAATCTTCTACTGGCTTCCATGAGCAAAGGACCATGGACTTGCAGTTGCTTAAATACTGAATAAAGATATTCAGGTAAGAGACACCTTCCCTTGATTTTTTAAATAGTTTTTATATTTCTATAAACCAAAGAGGAAAGAGCAATGAATGAAAGTTTATTGTACTGTTTATCGTACTGCTTTGGGGTACCAGGCACCAGGTTTACCAGAAATACTTTCACAAGGAGCAGTGTGAAATGGCCATATATAATAAATCTTGGAATGGTTTTCTGGACCTTTGCCTCCTCGAAACAGTAACATCATAACACATTAGAAAATCAGTGTTTATATGATATGCATCTCTAAAGCTTTGGACTGCCATTTTCTAGAAAAGATCTCCCTTCATTCCACATGTGGTGCCCACTCATGTTTTTCTCACTGCCTAAGTGGGCTGGATATTTAAAAACTGACAGAAATCAGAGCCTGCGTTCAGGACTAGAAAACATCTATCCACGGAACAGGACCATCTCAAAATGTGGAGGTATGGTACTCACATTCCTAGTTAAGGATATACTTGGTAAAGGAAAAGATGCCTTGGTATTAACATTATTCCTTCAGTTCCTGAATTACTAGGTAAAAATACTCTGTATATAAAATATTGACTTCAGTTTTAAAAAAGGAAATAGTTAAATTTCTCCACTTGTAAAATTTCTTTCAGTTTCTAGAGCTACAAAGCAAACAATTTTTTTCCCCAGAACATCCCTAGTCCTGAGGCTTCTTTCATGTTGGATAATATTTCATCTGCACTTCTCTTTTTTGCTAGTTTGCAGTGAAAGCATAAACATCTTGCAAGAAAAAAATATGCCTCATTACTACCAGCAACCTCCTGGTCTAAGAAATTATCAAAATGAATCCCCTGCTTCTGCTTTTCAGCACTATTAACCCAGTAACTTAAGTGGGAATAAACAAATAGCCTAGGAAGTTAAGTGTTTGGGGGGTTGCCCAGATGCAGGTTTCATCCTATTTTAAGCATTCCTGTCCTCGTGGTTAAGCAGATTTTACTTCTGTTCTTCACTCACCTCCCTTTCTAGCTACCACTTACCTATTTATTCCCTCATGCTGAGTAAGCATAACAGGGGTGGAGAAATAATGTGATCTACTTACAAGTTCTTAATATTTTTCAAAGTTTGGGCAGTGGAGTTTGGCTACCTCAGTTTAACACTGTTAAGAGTTTTTGTGTGTATGTGCGTTTTCAGTATGCGTGGAATCAAAATGAGCTGCTAAAATATGTCCATACCTGCATTACATCCTTTGGTAGTATCAGGAGTTTCCTTCTGCTAATGGAGTGGGACATGGCAGTTAGCTGCAGGGCAGAGGTTCGATTTTAAGGTTAATCATGCAGCTGGAGTGATGCTGCACAGGGTTGGAAAATCGTTTACAGTTTAAGCTACATTTTTTTCTGGACCCCACTTGAATAAATTGTCTTTTGGGCAGAGCCCAGAAAAGTCTGGTCAAATTCCAGATGACTGCTTAGACACATAGCTGAGYGTAAAAAAGTAATTATGTGTTTTCTATCAGGTAACATCAATACGCCGTGCTGTGCCTAAAAATAAATAATTAGATAAAACTCTCTATAAAACTTGATTTGCTGGTGGGTTTTGGGTCAAAGCTTTCTGAGGTTTCACTTCAATGGTGGAGGATTAGATTTTTAGTTGTCAAAAAGGTGTAGTCATCTTGACATATTTAGTGAACTTTAGGGATCTAAATTAGGAATTTACTCTTCCTATACAGTCAGTGAGTGTTATCTTAGGCTCCTCTAAATGGCAGTTCAGAGTGTTTTCCTTTCTTGGCTACAATGGAGGATAAGCATAATGTAGCTTCCTATCTTTTGTAYCTAAAGAGAGGTGCCTAAAATAGCTTGTGTGAATAACCCCTAAAATGAAAACACTCGTGAGAAGACGCAGTAATAGAGTTTAACCTAATTACTTCTGTGACACCTACGGCTCACTCTGGTTCCCAGAACTGAAGTTGAGCTGCAGGATTTCTTCTCCTTGCTGCTATAAACGTGGTGAGACGCTAACAGAGCTTGTCCTTCCCTTCTAGCAATGGTGATGTCTAACCCAAAAGATGTAGAGCCCTGAATGACAGCAGAGGAAAGGAAGAGCGTGGATTCAATTCTGGCTTGCTCAAAGACGTGCGAATGCGTATTGTCCCCAGTATGCTCAGCTGCCTACGGTAGCTGTGAGAGAAAGCAAGTGTCTGAAGATACTTGCATAATTCACATGGCCGTGGGCTACACAGCCAAGTTGCTAAGATCAGAATTTGATGGTTGGTCTATTTTTTTTCTTTGAAATATTGTATGGTCAATTTGACATAGGCACACAGACCATTTTGTCTCACAGCCCCCAGAAGTGCTGTAGTCAGCCCGCCAGACCTTTATAATCCACACACGCTCATACTGGGATCAGCAGCGCTGTGATGGCACTGTAATTTAGCTGCCCAGTGCGGCTCTCAGTGCAGGGCTAGAGAAATTGCATCGGCGGTGGAAGGAACAAAAAGAAGCTATTAGCGAAGTCTGGCTGAAAAGAAATACTTTCATTTTAGTCACACGGATGTCTAGTCAGGAGAAGCATTATTAAATAATGACAGCTCCTTTTGAAATAATAGAGCTGGCTAATGTGGAGCTCCTGTGGGGCAATCTGCAGGTGGGGGAGAGGAATCAAGTGTAGTCTGTGCATCTGCTGCAATGAGGAGATGGTGCTTTTGTGTGAAGGTAGGAGCATCGCAGGTTCGTTCATCATTTTTTAATCCTTTTAGAAATGACTTATTGTCCAGGAAAAGCAAACAGAGCAACTGATTCCATCTTGGTTTAAAAATGTCTGATCAGTGTTTGAATTCTAAGGGACAGGACTGTCACAATAGTTTCCACTAACATCATTTCTAATGTGGAGGTGTTCAAGGGCCCCTTGCTTTAGAATGGGAAGGGATCTGTGGTCTTAAGACTACTAAGTATACAAAGGTTTTACGAGGAAAGTCTTACATTCTTTGTACAGGACTCTATACCTCTCCTGAAAATGTGTTACAGCTTCAGAAAAGAAAAGTAGAAAACTGCTGCTCTGCCTTGAGAAGTATGGCAGGGCTGCTATGCAGGGCATCTAGCCCTAGCTGGTCAGTTCCGAGGGGTGGGTCCGGGGTGGTTTGTGCACCATGAAAAACCCCCGTTGCTGTCTCTGACCCGGCCATTGCTCCTGAAGCTACTGGCAAGCCAGGGGTCAGCTTCGAGCATCCTGCAGTCTCAGGATATAAAAAGRTTGTATTATAGAGCATCATGGAAATCCTGCTCTGAACACTTCTGTCTGCTTCTGGGGCAATTTAGCCTAGGATTTAGATGCCCTCTTTGGAGAAAATAGGGAAGAAGAGGGTTTTTCACAAGTTATCCTTGCCTGCGGGGACCCAGGGCTATGCCTGGATGCTGTGCTGCAGTGTGGTTTTGATACYTGTAAGGCATTGGAAGACTGGTGTGCAGGGAGAGCAAGCTGAAAACTGCTGCTTGAAGCATGTCTGCCTAGTGGGTTGTGAGAGCATTAATTACAAACCAGGAATCGTGAGCATCTTGTTCCTGCACTCATAAGATTAAAGCAGGCTATGTAAATGACAGACATTGCAGTCATTTTAGGGGTATGACCACAGTTACTTTCAGTAGTAAACTTGGAGAGCTCATTATCTTTATGCCTGCACTAATGGGAGGGACATTTCRTCTGACCTTCTACACTCCAGCTTTTCATTTTTTAGCTCCTGTGTTTCATATGGGCCTGCACTACTTTTTCCTACTGCAGTGAGCTACGATGGAGCAAACAGCAAATGTACTTCATGTATCCAGCCCTGGGTTTTCCAGTGAACCTTTAAGAAAGCTGCTAAATATGTTATCATTTATTAAATTAGACTTTTAATTTTAAAGGTTATTAGAATATTTTTCATTTGACAGATTTTATACTCTGCAAGCTTAGATCCAGTTTGATACGAAAAAGACTCTGAATTCAGTATGAAATTTGGGACTGAAGTGGAWGAAGTAATTTTCGGGAGGTCTTCTGCACATTTCTGTGCTCTTGGGAAGTGTCTTACTCCTACATAAGCTTCCCTGTTGAGTGCTTGATGTCTTGCTTTTAGGAATACTTTATTCTAGACCAAAGTTCTCTGACCTGGGGCCAGCTCCATCACTGCTTCTTTGTCCTTTTCAGTGTATGCCCTTGACACTGATTCTCCTGCCCATGTGTGTAGAGAGCAAACGCAGTGCAGCTCCTTTAGACCCCGGGATTATTGCGAGTCCACCAAGAGCTCTGACAGCCAGATTTGAGCCAGGCACGTCGGAGCACGACTTTATCTTTCAAGGACTGTTAAAGGATACAATATGGGCATTCTGCACAGTTTCTCTTACTTTGAGCCACAAAAGGAGGTTGTATAAGTAGACTGAGGGGCTRTGTCCTATTCCTTATTTCATTACTCTTCCTATGCTACTGGAGTATTTGTTAAGGACAGAGCGCCCGAGGCGCCTCTGACTCAGCAGGGACAGAGCTGGCAGGGCAGGTGGGAACTTTGGAGCTGTGAATCTGCCTTTTTGGCTCAGATCTCAAAGGGAAGGGCTCTGGAGAGGATGCTCCAGAATTTTCCAGACTGTGGCAAAAAGGACAGGCGCCGCGGGAGAAATACAGGAACATCGTCAGGGATTGCAGAGATGTGACCGGGAAAGCTAAGGCGCATTTGGAATGTAGCCTGGCGAGGGATGTTAAAAATACCAAGGAAAACTTCTTCAAATGCATAAACAATAAAAGAATCCGCTGGTGAATGGGGTGGGTGCCCTGGTTAGGAAAAACACAGACAAAGCAGAGTTGCTGAATGGCTTCTTTGCTTCTGTGTTCACCAAGGGCAGCCCTTTGGAACCCCAGGCTCTAGGGACAAGAGAAGAGGACTGGAGAGAGGAAGACCTGCCCTGGTCAGAGAGCACCTAAGGAAACTTGACACCCACAAAGCCATTATAGGAGGTCGCCTTGCCTAACTCCTGGAGCTATTCCATTTCTTACTCCGTGTACTGCAAGCTTGCGTTTGGAGAAAAGGTGTTTTAATGAGGGTACGTGCATTGGATACCCTTTATTTTCCTCAGGAAAGACTGAGCCTTGTATTGACTGATCATACATGCAGACACAAGTTGTTTACATACAGGCATACAGGATTTTTCCTATCTGTTCATTTAGGAAATCTGAGAGGACAGCAAAACATGATTCATTATATCAAACCAGCGCTATATAAAGTCAGAGTATCCAAGTTACTTGTCAACCATGTAGGGTACTGTGATTCATCTTCAAATGGCAGTTGGAGGAAGAGTTCAAAGGAGAATTCAGGTTCCTCCTTGGTGGCTTTAAACTGCCAGAAATTTAAAAATAGTTGGCAATAGTTAGTGAATCTGCTTTGCCATGTAATACTGAAGGCTTTTGTAAGTAGTGACACCACAGCTTTTATATCATYGCCTGCATTATATTTTGTGCACATTGCTAATATGTACCTAATTTAAAGATAAGTCTTGGTTCGTTTTCCCATGACTGGAAAGACTCATCCTGTTGGATTAGCATTTTTGGCAGGGTCAGGGTAGAAACTGATAGTTAATTCTCCAGGTATCTAATGAGATCATATAATGAATTTTCTTACTCCCTGGCTAGAAAACTGAACACAGTTTTGCAAAATGAATAGAAAAAGTAACATTAATATTCCTGTGTTTATTCCCTGAAACCATTTTTGCTTGTGGTAAATTGATACTCATTTATTTTGAGAATAGAAAAGTCACAGTTTTACTAAGCCCTGTATCTGCTCTGGCCCGCAGGGAAAGGTAGATGTAATCTATTTCTTTCCCTGTTTTTCAAGTTGTGTATAMACTAAAGTTGTTTGCAGAGTTGTTAGATTTCTGCCTACATATTCAGGAAACAAGCCATAGTAAATGAAGGTTTTGGAGTTTTGTTTCTGAATGGGGGAATTTGTCCCCTRTTGGGTATTCAGTTGCATTTCGAGGTAGAACATAAGGACAAAAATGTCACTTCCTTCCCAACTCTGCACTACAGTCAATGAAACGCTTCGTGCAGAGCACAGACGATCTGTGATCAGAGACTATTTTCTTACCATATGTTAATTAGTRTTTCAGCATGTCTTAGTAAATAAGAAATATAAGAAATGCAGCATCTTTCTTTCAGTGTTTTTTTTATGAATGGTGCTGTATAATTACATCTTCCTCCAAATTTCTTTCCTGCATATTGGATACTGAACCATTTCCTTAACGCAAAAAACAAACACCTTCCCCTTTTCCTCTGACCTCCTGTGAGTAGACAGTCCTGTAAATCTGATRGCAAGCTCCATCCAAGACCCAGCTGGGAAGGCATACACTTGCCAGTAGAACTGGGAAATCTGTGGGGTTTTTGGCTGCCAGCAGTCCACCTGCAAGAAGGTAACTTGCCAAGTTAGCTGCTAATCGCTCAATACAATTAACTTTCAACGCTCATGATCACTGCAATGCGTAAAGTACTTGCAACACTGATACTCGTGATTCCTCTGAAGTGATGAAATGTTACAAGCACCATTTTCCAGATGAAAAGCTGAAGCAGAGAGAATTATCTGTTAGCATTGTTCTACATGTTAATTTTGATTATGGTCTTAATGCGTTGGGCATTGTGCAGATCAGGGAGTAAAATATCCCCGTTCCTTCAAGTCCCATAGAGAAGAAAGAAGAACAATGAAGGACAGGTAGAAGAACAATGAAGGATAGGTAGAGCCCATGAAAGCAGAAAGCAGTGACTGCCATACTGGAGCTCCTTCACTGTAGTTTTATTCTCCAAATCATTTGTAGAGATCACAGTTGGAGGAGATTAGGCCAAGGGACCAATCAGGAAAAACAAAGAAACCCCCCCCAAAATCCAAATCCATCAGATAACAAAGAAAAGGCAAAATCTTCTCGTGAGTAACTGAAGAAGATGGAAATGATGTGAAGAGATATTTTCAAAAATACCTCTCTRTCTTTGCAATGTTATTCACAAATTATCTCTGAGGATTTTTTTTTAAACTATCACATTATAGACTGTAACTAAACACTTTTGCAGATTTTATTTTGTTTTTCTTCTTATACTACAGTAGAAGTTAGACGACATGCTTTGTTTTTCCTTTTTTTCATTATGTTTACAGTAATTCCTTAAGTGAGCAYGTATTTCCAATGAAGTCTCCAGGCCTAGGGTGAAAAATTAGGCATGTGTCAAGTACTTACCCGTATTTCTATTTGTAATAATAGAMAGAAGCCTAACACCATTTTTAAGGTATTGAGTTCTCCTAAGTGTTGGAATAAAAAGGGATATATAATAGAGATAATGGCCATGACATTTCCAGCTCTAATATTCCAAACATTAATTTTGAATAAAAGTTAAGGTTGTATATAGGCATACAAACTTCTGATCTTTCATGGGAACTTAAACACTTTCTTCTATCACTTATAGCTGATGAAGAATACTGACAAAATACTTCTTAACTAGATTTTTTTAATTTTTTTTGATCAGTTCTGGAATTGGTCAAATAATAAGTTTTGGAATTTTTTAATTAAAAAGATGGTTTAGCCAATAAATGGCATTTACCCAATTTAMTCAAGTACCCAATTTTACTTGAACAATGCTATTAGAAATAGAAAAAATATAGGTCCAGTTCTACTCCTTTAACATTTTGGGAGTGAGGACATGACAGCCTTCATCAGACAGAGCTGGGTAAAATGATCAAAATGGAAATAGTCATGTGGACAAACCGTGCTCTCTGAATATAACKGCTTGAAAATTTCCCTTGCAAGCAGTGTCTGTGAATTTGTCTCTCACAGACACCACTTTTCATGTTTGAACTTGGTAAATTCAGCCAGAGGCGGAAGTCTTAAGGACTCTAAACTATGTAAGTTCTATGAAGTGGTATTGAGTAGAGGAGGGAGGCCCGAGAGGTTTGCTGCCYGTAAGGACAGCTGCACCATGAGTCACATCAAGAAAACTGTTTGGAAAAGGAGTTTATAACCTCTCCTGACAGGACAATCTGAAGAGTTGGTACTTTCAGAGATGTTAGATTGTCTTGAATGTAGAAATCTGTAGGAAACCTGGTTTTAGTTTCAGTCTTCACAGAACAATTTGTTTCTAGAAAAAAAAACCTTAGAAAAAAGAGTATGCCCAAGGCAAGCTGAAYGCGAGACAAACATGGCAATACTCCTCTTGGTGAAATTAGCTGATGCTAATGATTGGTACTATTGTTCAACTCAGCTGTTAACTTGTAGCTGATTTCTCAGTGCTTAATTCCCAGCTAATTTCAAAGGGATTTATGCATGAGCTGAGAGTTAAACACAGGCTTGAATGTAGTATTGACATAGGAATTGTATAGGCATAGATTTAATATGAAATACTTTCTGAACACKTCAGGCTTCAGCAAGGTCTTTAAGTACACTGGAATTGAACTCRTTATTCACATTCCTAAAGAGGACTGCAGCCTCTTGCACCATGTTGAATTAGCRTGGAATAGGTGAGTCTTATCTGTGAATTTGCCAGGTGGGTTGGACCATTGAATTCGGCGGTGGTGAAAGAAACCTCAATCAGTTTCTTACTTCTCTTCTGCATCTGGCTTGGCAGCAAGTCAAGAAGAACAATGGTGCTCATTTCCTATTCATGTATTATGCATAATTTGTTTTGAATACCTTGTTCARTCTAACATGAAAGCTATATTTTCATTTTATATTAATAAGTTATTTATTATAAATAACTTGTAGTATAAGATATTTATGTAAGTAAGTAAAGGAAATATGTGAGAGCTGAGGCTTCTACTCGGCTATCAAGCCACAAATCAAAAGGAAAAAAAGTTATAAAATGGCTTTGAAATGCCTGCATTGATAAARCTATATCCATTCTTCTTTCTTCTGCTGCTGGGGCAGAAATAATAAATATTTTAAGAATCCAGAAATAGATGGAAGTAGTAATACTGACTAAGCAGAAACTGTTTGCCAGGAGATTAGGCTTTAGTTAGGAGGATTTAAATATGTCTGGCATGTCAAAGCAATGTGACAAGGCAGTGTTTTCATAACGTTCTGCGTACACCTCATAACTTGTTGTAAAAGGATGATGACTGTTACCAGCTTGCTTTGTTCTTATTAATATTTTTGAATATAAGAGMGTGAAATGGCTCCATTTTCAGGAATTAAGTCATTTCTTTGTGCCAGAATACTGACAGGAGCTCTTGAGAAGGAAAGATAAATTAGAGGTCTGACTCCTGCATCTCGAAAGCGAAGTCAACATTGCTTGAAAAGAGCTTTGCTGTTAATTCTTTTAACATTGCAGATGTGAATGTCAAACAAGTTTTCTGCATGAGTTTCTGTAATTTGAAATGGAAGAGCCCGATGTACTCAAGCACTTGAAAGTTCTGATTTTGGAAGTCAGGGGCAATGTTTGGAAAGGGGAGGTGAGAAGAATCAGCAAGTGTAGCCCATGCATCTTAGTTAATACAAYAGTATTAGCTGCAAAGCACTATTTGCTGCCCACATCTAATAGGATATTAGCCTATTGACAARTAAACATCTAACAGCGTTGTTGTATCTGCCACTGATTATTGCAACTCCTCCAAAATGCACACATTGTACTTCTAAGGCTTTCTGCCCCCTTAGTGCAGGCTCTATTCAAATCTCTGGTGAATAGCTATCTGCCTTCATTTTGATCCCAAAGGTCAGCCTTTCCTAGGAGGTTAAAAATGCCAAAACTCCCATCCAGAGCAGCAAGAGTAACCCCTCTCCCAGTACATCCCATGTGGAGCAACTTTCTCCTGACCTGTTCTGGTCAAGGCAGTTCTGTTCACTTCTTGCTTTATTCCTGTGCATGGAAATTTGAATACTTATTTCCCATCACTGGCTCTTTCTCTGCTGTAGAAAATCCTTTTCTTACTAGGACAAGGCCCTTTGCTCTCTACTTGCTTTCTTTGTAGTGGGAGCCTTCTTTTATTACCACATCAGCCATGCCTTTGCTCCATCAATGACCCAACTCTTGTGCCCACGGTGCCGCCCTAGACATGGTCATTTTCTGCCCTCCTTCCTTCAAAGCCCTCTCGTGGCAGTGCTCCCTGATGATGGTGATGTAGAGGATAAATGGACTGTGTCCACCTGGGTTTGTTCTTTTCCAATACTGTTGCTCGTTTGCCTAATTTTACCATTTCTCCCATATTCATCCTAGAACGGGAGTGCTTTGGGCAGGGATTGGGTAATTTGGAACTGATGTGAGTATAGTAATTCTTAGTCTCTGACAGATATTTCTAAACTGAGCTGTGAGACCACATCGACATGACTTAACTGCATTTCCTGATGGCACACAAAGGAAGTGACAAGAMAGGCCACAGAGATAAGGACTGAGAACTTTGGGTAAGGGTGACTCACAGGGAAATCTGTCAGCATTACAGAGAAGGAGTCACAACATGAAGAGGTTGTGACTCAAATGAAAACATTTGATGCGAACATCAGATGTTCACCTCTTCATCTTGCTATGGCTCTTAAATCAGCTATCTGTAGTTATAGACACTTGCATCGTTTTGCACATGTTGGTTTATCTGTTCTCAGCTGGAGGGTAGTATTTGAAACAGGATGAACCCCTGGGCAAATATGGTAGAGACCCATGAGCAGGAGTTCACTCACTCACCMAGAGTGCATATGTGTTGAAAACTGGGGAGTCTAGTCTTTTGCTTTTTCAGGGTGAACAGATGAACAGCACACATCAAAGGAGGACTCAAAACTGCTGAGAAAACATTCTGTTTAGCAGAACTGCATTATAATTCCTCCTGTATCTTACGAATAAAAGCAACAGAAAACATACACTAATGATACAGCACAGCTTTTTCATAAGCTGGGATTAGTAGCAGGACATTGTTATAGAAACAGCGGATGTTTTCCTCTGGGAAGCTATTAAAACTGCACAAATTCAGGCCATTCTAGGCCAGAGAGAAATGAAGTGCTATTTCTGTTTCCGTTTCTATTCCTGGTTGTTGAGACTGACCTTTTACAAATCATGTTTCGGTATATTTCAGAATATTCTGTATATCCAGTACATATAAAATGACAACRTTCTTGGAACAACTTCCCTTTTCTCATTCAAAAAAATAACAAAATGCATTCATCTCAACATTTATATTTTTATATCTCCATTACTTGGCCAAACCAGATGACAGGAAGTTATTTTCTCCTTTCAATGTGTGTATGTAAATTGATGGAGCAACACTGTTATGAGGTAATTTAAGAAGTTTTGTGACAACAGCTGGGGACATAACTACTTGAAAATATGGATGCAAATTGAGGCTGGAAGATAAGATTCAATGAAATTAGTGAGTTGCAGCTGCTGTCTGACACAGCTATTATATACAGTAACATCTTTTTAGATCTGAGGCAGACAGCCCTAAGATAAACAGTCATTGATCTATCTTGTGGCAAACTGCAGACAAGATAAAGACATTAGGTGGCAACCGAATTTTCCACTATTCACCTTGAATCTTCTCATTTATGCAAACACTTTCTGTCAGTTTGGTACTGATCAATGCGCAGTTCAGCACCCCCTTTCCCTCCCACACATCACCTGTGATTGCCAACTGTGTGACAAAGAAGGTCATTCGAGATTTCCTCTTCCTCCTCCAGGTGGAGAACAGCACGATGGCATTTCCAGCAATTGTGACAATAAAGAGAATCCAAAGAGTCACCAGCTGCTCAGTCTGCAGTGGAGAGAAGAGAAGAAAGGCATATAGGTAGGTCAGTAGATAGTAACCTGTGTTAAACCACTGAGTTAAATGTGAGTTTTGCTAATTGTTTTTAATTATTTGGACCAAAAGGTATGTATTGYACATATTTCCTTTCAGAAAACATTAGCATGCACCACAGCTGTTGATATTCATTACAGTTTTATTTGCAATGTCTGCATATTGCTTGTATTGTCACAAAATCACTAGAAGCATCTGTGCTCAGCACTTAGCACTAAAATGAGAGGCAGTCTTCAGTTTTCTTGTGTTGCTCCAGCAAGCTGTGAAATAGCCAGCTGCCTCATTTTGTAAGGGATGTTGACAGCTTGGCTCCTTCGGATAGATTTGGAGAAATAACCGCTACTTCCCAGCCACAGTGGGTATGGGATGCAATTTTGACAGCAACTCCATGATCTAGATGTGACCAAGATTGCAAAGCAAGCACGACCGTCTGCAAGGAAAAGCAAAACTGGGAGCGAGCAATACRTGATGACCAAACGGCCCCTAGTGGCAGTGTGCGCAATGGGAAGACGTAGGAAAGTTGCTCATGTTTTCAAAGCCTCTAGATCCACTGGACGCAAGATTAAGGATGTACACGTGTGCGTTTCCTTCCTTGGTATGAGCACGTGCATCTKATCCCTCCCTGGCCTGCCAAAGGCCACTTGTTCCTCTCTGTGCGCAAGGCAGATATTTTTCCACTGGCTGCTCTGTAGGATTCTCCTGACCAAGCAGGGATGCGAAGTCCCTGTTTCCTCCTTGTCAGCTGACCAGCTCTGATGCTGGGCCTGAGAGGCAGTGAGCATGGATGGGGTCATCGTGGCATTTCTGCAGAATTCTTGCTTAGAAAAGCTGCCCTGTGTGAAGCTACATGTCATGGCACAGAGGAAGCCGGATCGCTGCTCTTCTGCAGAGACAACTAGATCATTCATAGCAGTTATGCTTGAAGCCGCTTTATTGAAAGAGCATAATATAGGGGAGCTCAGAATGAAAAAGAATCCTGACGTACCAACAGCAACAACATGTGCATTAATATTAATTTGTTAAGTCCATGAGTGAAAAATACCCACGTGTCTCAGCGGAATTACTAGTTATGAAGGTAAAGCTATCTTCCAGAAGGGTCTCCATGCACTTCCTCTCCCAAAGCCTGCTCCTGCTCCCTGTTTTTGGCAGACTCCATGTTACATGAGGAGACAGGTTGTACCACATACATCCAGCACGACCACGAGTCTCCCACTTTGGCTCCTTACAGCTTTCCTGTGCTTCAGCTGCACAAGTTGCCTGGATTCACATCCTAGCAACAAGGCTGAGGTGCCAGATGTGCCAAATCACTTGTTTGGGACCTCCATGCTCCCGCCACCAATCCCACGCTGTGGGGGGCTAGAGGCAAAAGAGGAAGAGCAAGAGGAGGGCTGCAGCACGATCTGCACTCCTTGCCTGGTGGCCCTTGGAAGAGACTTCACCAGCGAGGAGCTGCCCTGAGCAGCTGGGAGGAGAGGGGCTCGTGGTGGGARCTGTGCAGCACTTGCTGCACTTGGCAAGGCCCGACCTGCTTATGCAGCTCCCACTTTTGGGAAGGCAACTAAAGAGAAACATGTAAGATTTGTCCTTGAAATTGTAGGACTCCTATCAAGGTTTTGTTTGTTTCCATTTCAGAAAAGATCTTTTGCATGTTAAAAAAAAATGTAGGGAGAAGCTCTGATTTTCTGTGATATGCTCTGAAGTACTCTGAGGAAAGCATTTTCTTGAAAGAAATCCTRTATTCCTATGTTATACTGACAGGAGTTAAAACAGAACCAGATTCTGACACACAGTCTTATGATTCCTGCAGAAGGAGCACCTCTGGAGGGGCATAGGCTGTGCTAGGGGTGTTTCCACACCTTGGGGACAGCACATACGATCTGTTTAAATCCCATTCTGTTAAAAGAAAGACCATTGCTTGACAGTTTAGTAGCTTTAGGCTCTGTGGAAATGTACTATTCAACCAGCCTGCAGAAATGAACTAAAAGGTACAAAAGCTGAATAAAAAAATGGTATTTTTGAAAGAATATAGACAAAGGAATCAAGCCAGGGGTTCTATTCCATCTGTTTGTGGTAGTTCCCATTCAGAGAGAGAGAGAGAAAAAAAGATCTCATTCTTTGGGATTAAGGAGATATAATAACAGTCAAATCACTGCAGCCTTTCCAAGGCTGCATGAGCTTGCAAAATAAATGTCCTGTGGTTATAAATGGGATGCCCACAGTGATAAAGACTGTCATGACAGCTAGGATCAAAATTCAAGGATGATGTTGATGTAGTGGAAAGGTGTACTGGAAAAAAACAGGACGCAGTTCAATAGAGGCCAAGTGTTGGGGTCTACATTGTGACAGCTGTAGTCAGCTTGAGTTGGGCAAGACCTCATCATCATCATCATCACCACGCCAGGCGTGTAGCAGATGAAGTGTCTCATACCGGGAACATTAATTGAATTAATAATGTTGCGCTGCCATGGAAATGACCCCCCCCACCACAGATCAACACCAGGGTAGTGCCCTTCYAAGCCACCCACTGTAGCCCATGGCTGAACGGTGTCCACTTTGGGGCAGCCTCCTTCAAGAAGGACACAGACCARTGGTTGATGGCAGGCTAGGACAGACAGCCAACAGAAAAGACTGACTGACGAAAGTTGTGTAATCTAGCAAAAAGCTTCAGGAAAATATGATTGCAGTCAAAAATTGATTACAATATGATTAGAGGCAAAAAGGCATCTGCCAAAAAGGAAGGGAATAGTCTCTTCCTCAAATTCACTGCAGATCAGTCAAAAATCAGTGAAGCGAAATTATAGCAAGGAATTCAAGTGGACCATTAAAAAATATCCTGATATAAATTGATCGAGTCAGTGAAGCCTCCACCCCTKCAGGTCTTAAAAATAACTATTAGATTAGAGATATAGCTGATCCATCCCTGAACTTCAGATGCATTTTCTGTAATTCTGTTACATTTCTCACATTCACATTGCTTAAACATAAAGGTGTTCCATTTCATGTCTTATTGTTTATTAAAAAGAATTTTTTTTTGCAGAGAGATTTTTCAAAAATCATTGTTTAATAATGTCTTGCATGGACACCTGAGGTGTTCTGGATAAAAAAGAAAAAAATAATGTCTGCCCAAACCCTGTGTAGAAGCTGCTGGCAAGGTGTGCCTTTGCAACGATATTGCTAATTGAACCACATAAGAACACTGTGAGAGTGGTTAGTGGCTCATAAAAATGCCAGTGACTGATTTAAGGTCACAAAACAGATGAGAGCAAGGAGGATTTCATCAGCGTGACTACAGCTATTGCATACGTTGCTAGTCCATAATACTGCTGTGTTCAGAGCATGGAAGTGCTGGACGTGCAGAGAACATATGCATGTTCTGCTAATTTGCTTGGAGATTAAAGTCAGCTTTTGCCCATCAAACAAGTCTCCACATGGAAGAAATGCAAGCTGGAAAAACCTCGCTGAAATTGGTGGGCATTTTTATCCACTTGTAGAAGTGGCTTGTTACTTTCTCTGACAAAATTTCTGAATTTGTTGGCTGCAATAAGTCTAGCATGAGGTGTTCTGTGCTTAATACTTGTAAAATCCTTTCTGGGAACCTCGTGTGTCATTTGCTCTTGGCTCATAAACCATCCRTAGACAGAAGGGATCCTTCTGGGTCGGAGGCATGTTTTATTTTACCGTCTCTTGTATCTAAATCAATGATTTTTTTTTTCCCTCTTAAAGCTTCTTGCAGACTGTTCRTACAATAATGCTGACTTGCTGCAGTGTGGGGAGTTTAGTAATGGGAAATRTATAAACCATAAATGCCTGAGTATGAGTTTACTTCTGATTTTTATCTCARATTACTTCTCATTTTGCTGATTGTGATGGGGAAAGTATGGAATCTGGCGTTCAAGGAAAAAGCGCTCTGAAGATGAGTAAATAGCAGAGGAGGMAAGCATGCCCTAGTGACTGGGGAGCTGTGCCCTACGAAGCAGTAAAGAAACAGAACGAATAAACTTCCCAGGCAAGACCTGGTGAGAGATACCAGCCCAGGTATCTCACACTCATCCAGCACTGGCGGCGAAGAGCAGTTCTGGTGCAGTAGCTTCAACTGAGTCAGTAGCTAAATCCCTCAAGAGCCACGTGGAGACATTTTGGTACCACAATGCTGCCCCTCCTTCCCATTCTTCCTAACCATCCTTGTTGCTCACTTGTTTCTTATGGATTTACATCCCCCCTGTTGCACAAACCGGAAAAATGAGAAGAAGCTGTGCAAAGGTCTTTAGGTAACTGGATGGCCTCTTCACATGAAGAGAGGAGGGCTATAGTAAATCCTAGCGCTTGGCAATGGGACGCCCAGTTACACCATGTCCATAATCAGGTCATCAGGGTGAAGAACAGGCTCCATTCTTTGAAATCRCGGGGACTTTGACAGTTTGGAGGTGACTGAATTCTCGGAACGTTTTTCTTCCTGCTAGTTGATTAAATTATGCAAGAAGCCTGACCACTCGCTTTTGGTTGATATTAAGAATAATGTTCCTAGTATTACTTACTGTAGCAATAGAGACATAATTATGACAAAACACAAATAATTTCACAGATTTTTATTAGATAATATGAAACAAACTCATTAATCTGCTTGTTAGGTTGGAGAACTGGCATGCTCGTAATCAAGTTTGTCCTAGTAGATTATATTGCACATTCTTAAAGGAGATCCAAAAAAAAAAAAAAAAGAGGAAAATTATCTTTTTCCCCTTACTTTCTGATATAATCACTTCAAATGGAAGACTAGGTAAGCTAATGAAGGAGTCTAGACTTTGCAGTATTTTGACCCTGTTGAAGAAGATCCAGAGTCGTCAACTGTGACTGAATACTGAATATGTTTAAAAAAAGATGTGCAAATTTAGAAGCCCTTGTTTAGGATGTCATGAAAGGTGTGGGTTTTGGGKTTTTTTTTATGTTTTTGTTGAAGCAAACAGGTTCTAGGCAGCTCGCCTGATCCCAGTAGGAATTCAGTCAGTTTACCTCTCATTGCTCTTTGAATTGTGACATTGAAAGAAATTACAGATAGACACCCTTTGGCACAATTTAATTAAAGAGTCTTAAAAGTATTGCTACAATCTCTGACATATTTCATAAATTTTGTATTAAAAATGAAAAAAAATGAGGGCAGGGCTGCTGTTCATGGGGATCTTGACAGACTGGAGAAATGAGTTGTGAGAAAAATCACGAAATTTAACAAAATCAAACGCAAAGCCTCACACTGGGGTGGAATAGAGCAGAGTCGGGGGTCAGAGGGCTGGCAAGCAGCTTTTCAAAGCAGGACTGGTAGTGCTGGTGGCAAGCTGGCCTGGAGTTACGGATTTAAGGCGGCCAACCAGTGTTGAGCTGTGTTAGCAAAAGWGCAACAAGCAGGCCAAGGGAGGTTATTGTTTTCCTCCCCTGCACCTATTGTACTGTGTTGTAGACTTTAGGGGTCCCCAGTGTCAAGAAAGACATAGACTTGCTTGAATGAGTCCAAGAAAGGGCTCGCGAGACGGCTGGGGCCTGGAGCGTGCATTGTATGAGCAGAGGCTGAGCCCCAGGCTGGCTGAACCAGGAGGAGAGGAGCCTCAAGGGGACCTTGCTGCCACCATGACTGCCTGGACAGAGAGTGCAGGGAAGATGGAGCCAAGCTCTCCTCAGAAGTGCACCGTGAAAGGATGAGAGGTGTTGCGACAGGAAGGTTTACAACACAGGAGATCTGGATTAGATATTAGATATTAGAAGATATTTATTAGATATTAGATATTAGAAGATATTTAGATATTAGATAGATATTTAGATATTTAGAAGACTGAGAGGGGACCTGATTAATGTATATAAATATCTCAAGAAAGGGAGTGAGGAGGATGGGGCCGGCCTCTTCTCAGTGGTGGCCAGTGATAGAACTAGAGGAAACGGCCACAAATTGAGGCAGCAAAAGCTCCACAGGAACTTGAGAAAGAATTTCTCGACAGTGAGGGTGACAGAGCCCTGGCACAGGCTGCCCAGAGAGGTGGTGGAGTCTCCTTCTCTGGAGATCTTCCAAACCTGCTTGGACACCACCCTGTGCTACATGCTCTAGGAGACCCTGAGTATGCATGGGGGGTTGGACTAGATGACCTCTAGAGGTCCCTTCCAACCCTAACCATTCTATGATTCTATGATTAGGAATAAAAGAAGTGTTCATCACGAGGGTGGAATGGGAGCTCTGAGTGGCTGTGGGCTCTGCATCCCTGGAGTTGTTAAAAACTTGACTAGACAAAACTTGACTGAGAAACCTGGTGTAGTTTCARCCTGCTTTCAACAGGGGGATTTGCCCAGATGACCTCCAGAGGTGCCTCCCAGCCTAAATTATTCTATGATCAGGGCATACGTGCATACAGAAGTATGATACCAGACCTATTTTCTTTAAGAATTAGTCTAAAACAAAAATATATGCAGGTAAGTATTCAGGTGAAACATAATCACAAATTGCATGTTATACATTTTATCACAGAAGCAAACTCAKATGTTTGTGGAGGAAATTATGTAAAATAGTCAATGTGAAAAAACTGTTGGTGTGGGAGTGGGACCAACAGTCAGTCTTAGGAAAAATAATTTAAAAATAATAGGTGRCATTTGTGTTGTGCTCTGAGATGAGGGATTTCTGTCAGGGTGTGAGCAGGGTAAAGGCCGAGTCAGGAGCAGGGTGCAATGCCAGTGAAGGGATGACAATTACATTGTGGCCAGCTAAAATCACACTAAAGGTTTTGTTATATATATATATATATATGTGTATATATATATACACACACACATATATATAAAGACTGACATAGTTAAAATGACAGCTGATAATAAAGATATTTATTCTTGTGCTGAAACATYCCAAGGGCTGTGGAAAAAAGGCAAAACAAAAGAAAACAAAACAGAAGAAAACAAAAGAAAACAGAAACCTGATTGAAGATAAAGTGCACAGCGAGAGAGTAAAAGACACATATACTTTAGTAGTGGATAGCAGATCTGAGTGTAAGGAGAGAACAAAGTTGAGCCACAAATTAATTTAAGCAAAACAGGGACAATAGTGGGAGCACTTAGGCTGGAAGTAAACATTACACAGGAAAAGTCAAGTATCTGAATGTGGAAGATCAGATGATTAATTCAGGACACCTCCTTAAGCTCAAGAGATCTCCCACAAAAAAAAAAAAAAAAAAAAAAAAAAAGGGAAAATTTGTGGAGAAAAAAAAACACTGTAAAAGGGTTGGGATTCATTTGCAGGTGACTCCGCTCTCAGTAAGAGAGTCACACACTGAACTGACGGGAAGATCACTGAAACCTTGCGGCTGACTTGCCACAGCTAGCGACAGCTCTACCRGCTGTTCCTACAGTACGAGCGTATTGGAAAGAAGAGTTGCCACCCAGTATGGCAAAAGTGAAAAGATCTTAGTATAAGCTGCTCACACAAGGTGTTCCTAAAATGTTTGGGAAGGCACCTTGATTGACATCAAAAAGCTCTGGATAAGAGAGGCTGAGAGAAGTGCAGGTTCAAAGTTAGGTTCCATACAGTTTTTTAGAAATACTTCTGTGCTTCAGTTTGGAAAGAGCATGTGGGAAGGTACCTGGTGGTTAGAAGTTGATTTTTTCTTTTTCTTTTTGTGGGAGTCTGGAGTTGAGTCTGATTTTCTGATTTGAACTGTACAGTCAGTAATTCAGTTCCAGGTTCGTCTCGTGGGCTGAAGGAGGAACGCTGCTGCAAAGGGCCTGTGCTCATGTTTTCTGTTTCACTAAATAACAGTAAATAAGAGGGTTTTTTGTTTGGTTTGGTTTGGTGGGGTGGTTTTTTTTTTTTGTATATCACTTTTCATCCGTGATTATTAAGGGGCTAGAGGAAAAAGGTGTAACCTTTTCACCCTTTTAGTTTTAGGGAAACAGGCAGTCCCAGGAGGCATATTCATTAAATTATTTTTCACAAGAAGCGGTAGTTTTAATACTGATGTTATTCTCATNGGGTGGTTTTTTTTTTTTTTTTGATCCATGCTGTATATCACTTTTCATCTGTGATTATTAAGGTGCTAGAGGAAAAAGTTGTAACATTTTCACTCTTTTAGTTTTAGGGAAACAGGCAGTCCCAGGAGGCATATTCATTAAATTATTTTTCACAAGAAGCGGTAGTTTTAATACTGATGTTATTCTCATTTCTTTTTGTAATCTAACAGAACTGTATTGGCTGTTTTGTGGGAATCCCCAATTAAATATGTATATATTTCTTAGTTCTAATTTCACCATCAGACATGAGACAGAAATTTAATGGTGCAGCTTTTAATGCATGTGAATTGCTGTAATATTCTTTCAAATTTTCAGTCAATAACAAAAGTAACAATTCATTTTTCCTGGCACATAGTTCACATTGCTATTCTGTTCTATTTTGGTACAAGATGGATAATAAATAAAGACTCTATTATTCTGCTATTGCATTTTTTGTTTCTYTCTTTTTCTTTTTTTAATCCATTGTACCCTAGGAGAGAAGGAGATAAATAGATTTTCCTCATTTTAATGTCATCAGGAATGTTTTCATGGTATACCTATCTCTTTTTTCCTAACACATTTACAATGTGAGGAGACAATGCAAGGTCACTCAGCAGCCCATCCACAGTKGCACAATTTTGATAGCCCAATTAGGACTGTGAAATATTCTTCCTTCTCAGTCATAAAGAAAAAGATAATTGTAGGTATGACTGTTCTCTCACAGGCTAGAGAAGACTGCATTTTGTAGGCATACGTAAATAGGAGAGGCAGAAAGACACAAAACCCGTGGGTCCTGTGAACCAACGAATCAGACGTCTGAGGGGGACTAGCATAAAAGTGCTGCTCAGAGTGACACCAAGTCAAGCAGTCRTATAGCCAGATGACTTCTGCATTGCATTTAAGTTAATAGATGAGGCCAGCCTGGCCAAGGGCACTCCAGAATTGTTTTATGAGATGATCCATGCAGCATCTCAGGAATGGCATGAGTCATTATGGCATATTACAACACCTACATTCAGCAGTTCTCAGTGCTATAGTCACATAGACTTAATTCTCTTCCTCTCTACTCACCAGATGATAACAAAACTGGATGAAATGATAGAGCTCTCAGATTTTGTCTTAAATTGCGTCACGGAAGTCAAACTCTTGTTAGATGATTGCTCTGCAGAACAAGTCGACATAAGGTACACTTCAGCCTCCTCAGCTGCTTGCTGTTGGTGGTAATTCCTGACCTTTACRAGGAACATTGAGCCTCTCAGAAGATAAAATAAGAAAATAAAACAAAATAAGAAAATAAGAAAATCCACTAGATTGTGAAAGCTAGCACACTCTCCTGAGAGGCAGGAGAAGGTTGTGGCAATACCAGCCCACAGACATGCTGAGATTTCCTCTTTCATTGGGAGTACTCTAATGTTTATTTTATTTTATGGAAATGGGGCAACTTCCCTGGCATMCTGCTTGCCAACAGGCCTCTTATAAAAGAGATGAACCCTACTCATCTCTGTCTAAGAAATGAGCACATGCATCAGGGAGGGCTGGGGGCTGTTGGATCTCCTGGCCTGGAGAGCAGCGCCCAGCAGCCTTGAGGAGGACTCCCAGCCCTGCTGGCTGTCTAGAGGAGAGGGCAGGGAAGCCGTCCCACCACATCTTGAACCTATCCTGAGATACCAGTGTCTCTCCACCTACTRTCACATATGTTTAATTAGTCTCAGGTCCCTTTGATCACTCTATTTAGCAGAGGGCAGTTGTCACCCACTTACAGCCTTTTACACATTGATTAAATACATATGGGGGAATTTGGAAAGAGCTGTAATGAGCTCTCCTACAGCCTGGAATGGCATGTAGGAGCTGTAATTAATACCAATTTGCACATGTGTTATGAATTTGGTGTGGGTACAGCCAGCATCCCTTTTAGTTCTTGTGGTTTAGGAACTCTAACTGTGTACATTACATAAAGGAACCTGAGAGGACACAGCTTGGCTGTCATGAAAAATAAACTCAAAGCAACAGCGAGATCTAAACGTAGGTGAGGATGCGTCACTTCCTCGTCCCCTTTGGGAGGCACTGGCTGATTTTTCACACTGCATGGCGTGTGGCTGCAGCTGTTCTTCCCCAAAACTGTGCCTTGCAGCTCTGGATGCAAGGTCTGCCTTGGTAGAGTAAAGAGGCACATCTCCACAACCACATTGCTGTCTGTCCAAGCAGAACCTGCATTTCCCAGACAGGAATACATGGATGTCTGTGCTCCGTACTGCAAGCGTATGTGGCGAGTGTGACAAGTCGAGTTCCAGTTGCACTGTAAACCCTTAGAGCTGGCCAAAACCCCATTTACATCTACACCCTGACCTTGGGCTGCTTTTGAATCCACTGACCTTTCATTGCTCTAGCTTCTCAACCAGGACATCAGTGCTGTGAAGAGGCARGTTTGTGTTGCTGGAGGTGGGGGCCAGGACACAACACACAGTGTGGGCAGCCCCATTGGAGGAGGCAGCAGAGACCGAGTCTCAGGAGAAGTTCTGTGCTAACAGAATCGAGTTTCCTATAGCAATGGACAAGCATGTGCGACAATCCATGGTGTCTTAATTAGTGTAATTTACTCTATCTCTCCTTTTGCAGAGCATTATTCTGCCTGTGGTCTATTCTWATCATGGAAATAATTGTCGCTTTTGCCATTAAAAAATACTGCTCCCRTGACATTGTTCAAATTCACAGTTCTGAATGGTGGGGAGAGGAAAGGAGTTGTTAAAATTGTTTTGCTGCCTTTTTCAAGAGTGCTTTAGGAGTTTAACACACACGAACAGATGCAGTTTTCACTCTTAAAATCCCAGATAAAAATGTGTTGTCTTGTAAAGACCAAAAAAAAAAGAAAGAAAACAAATGAAAATACAAATATCTTGTTGAGAAATCCTCATTAGTTAATTGTATTACTACAGAGCAACCTTTTTTTTTTCTTCTTCTTAACAGAGTGGAGACCTGTTGTAATTCCATTGATTCCTCTACATCAGACTAGTAAAAATCTCTCAGAAATCAAACCTTACCTCTGAAACATTTTCCTTTATATTCAACACTGTCAAATGATCTGAATGCCTGTGTTTTTCTATCATGTTCAGCTATGAAGTCCGGAAGGAATAGCAGGGCACTTCTTGATGGACATTTTAATAACTCAAACTTAACTTATACAATGTGCCACAACAGCAGAGTGACACATGGCACATAGGATGCAATGAAACAGTGACAACAGGCACAGAAATCAGTGCAAACTTGTAATTCTATATCCCTTTCATCCTTTCCCTACATCCGTATMCTGTAAGTAGGAAGTTTATTTTGGGAGAAGAATGAATACACTTCTTGTGTCATTTAGCAGCATTTACCACTGCATGATGCGTCTGATGATACACTCTTAAAAGCAGCTTTCAAGAGACACTGACTCCCCCAAAGTTAAAAGCAAACAAACCAACTAATTAGAACCTGTCCTTCCTAATTTAATGAAGCAAAAAATAACTCTCACTTGTGTGCAGTGTATGTTGTGGCTGAAAAATTGAAAATTAAATCCCTTATGTCAAGATGATGCCTCTTACAAATCACATAAGTGATGTATTAAGCTAACAAAAGCCTTTGATTAAATAAGATGAATGTATAGCTACAATACCCCCTTAGAAAAACAATACCATTCCCTATTGGAAGTAGATGCAGTTGGCCAAGACCTGTAAATCTGGAGTCCAAATCCTACAGTGATTTTATTTTTCCCCTGGTAAATGATTCCCACATGTTGTCAGCTGTCTTTACAGAGATAGMAAATCACAAATATTCAGGCAAAAAGTTCTATAATTTGAGCTGCCTCCTTGCAGGGGGTGCTGAAAATACACCAAAGCTACAGGCGTGTAGGAAAAAGTAATGCATGCTGTCCATACCTTGAAGGAATAATAAAAGGATCCCCACTCCTCTTCCTCCACTTCCGTGAAAGTCACCGTTTCTGTGCAGGTGACAAGGGTAAAATCCAGCCAGTCGGTGCCTCCATGGGAGCTGCTGCTGGCTTCTGTGAAGGCAACGTCCATCACTGGATTTTGCTCTAGTTGTCTAGCTGCTTGTTTTTTTAAGAGTTAATGCAGCCAAGCTTCTCTGTAAGAGCACAGCAGCAAAAACAGCTTCTCACTGCTCCAGCACTGGCTACCAGAGGCATAAGGCTTTAGTGCAGCTGAGTGATTAAAAAAAAAAAGGCAAGCTGGAGTCGTTCCTTTGAGCTCTCCTTTGGTACCACTCTGACGACAACTGCCCACATGCTCTTCCCAGCAGCAGAACCAGCTCCAGTGGGAGACTGAGCAACGGTGGGCTCGTCCATACGCCTTGCAGGCTCAATTCTTAYGTCCCAAGTTGGCAAGTCTGAAGTCGGGCATACCTGTAAAAACGTGGGCGTCTTTKCTGCGTTACAGCTCAGAAGTCTGGCTATTCCACTCGGCAAATTTGCTTTCCATTGCCTGCAGAACTGCAGTATGGCCATATACAAACATCAACGTGCTCTCCTATAATAGCAAAGCCCTATGAAGCTTTGAGAGTTAAGCTGCCGTAATTTGCCTGTCAGTAACTGCCTGAATTTTGACGTTGTCTTTACTAAGAAAAGTCACAAAATGACCCAGGCAGGCTTTGCAAAGCTCCCAAGGGGCCATACAGCCACTACAAGCAGAGCCGTTGGGGAATGACACAGCTTCCAGAGGGTGCTGGGGTCAAACACACAGACGTTGGGCTCAAGGACTTTCCACAACAAGGGAATCAACCACTTTCGACTCACTGATCTGGGCACTGACTGCTCTTAACCTCTGCTTTTGTTTGTTTGCTTATTTATTTATTTATTTATTTATTTATTTATTTATTCATTTATTTTCTGATGTGCTGCTCCAGGTTTACATGATAGATGAGGTTCTGCATATCTTGTGTCTGGAGTGCAAAAATCACACATAAATCAAGGACTTATTTGGCTTGGCTTGATGGAGTCACTCTGCCTTGATATCAGTGCAATTATTAGCAGAATTGATTGAATTTTCACCCCCATGCCCCCAGAACTACCTGCTGGTTGCAAACCCTAGTGTGTACGTGTGCACAGGCAGTGCCAGGGACCATGTGAGAGCTAAGGAGAAGCATGAACAGCGAAAGAGGAAGTGGTGATATCAGGGCCTTCTGACCTGTAATGACAGAAGGATATGGGCTCAAGTGGTAAAATATTGGTCTGGATTTTGATTCTTAATCCTCCCAGACTGGGACGTGTYTGGATCTAGTGCTTTGGAGAAGGCTTTTCTGGGCTCTGGGGAAACCTCTGGGTTTCTGAGCAACATGCAGATCTCTCCAGGTGATGCCGGAGGGATCCTGAGGAGGACTTTGATTTGGTCCCATCTGTATGTAGTCAATGCAGTTCATGATGAGAAAGAATCAACACTGATTTGTGTGTTTCAGGGATCGATATTTAAACAGTAATGAATGACGAACAGGTTGGAATATGATCAGAGAGATAGAAATGTCCTAGAGACATCTTATTTAGCTGAAAAATAACAGGTAAAACATTCCTTAACATATTCAGTGAGAGAGAGGAGGAAATCCTTTTGGAGTAATTTTCAACTAATGGCACAGGTTGACTCCAAGGCCTGCATAAGGAGTATTTGGGTCACATCCAAGCTTCCTGAAACCACCGTACTACATATTTGCTTTTTTTCCCCCTCTTCTTTTGTTTTATTTATGTTCATAGAACTCCTATTCTAAGAGTTAAATATTATTGCAGTGAATGTTTATTTTGCACTCTCATTCCTACAGAGATGTTATGCTTGAGCATATTATGGGCACTAAAAGGCTTTTCAGTAGCTACATGTTAAGTGAGGTCCTGTACAGCTCTCAGAGGTAAACCAAGAGTCATTTCTCTTGTGAATTTGCCAGCTAGTTGCTCTAAAAAATACTTATATTAAACAGGCTGTATCATGCTCCACTCCAGCAATCATCAGCCTACACAGAGGTAATCCAAGTCTTCCACTAGTACTAGATTTTCCATCCTGACTCTGGGTGGCTCACAGTCACCACCGTCATCCCGGTTTGTTGGCTAGTTTTGTTAAAATGCTCATTCCATCTAGTCACAGAACATCARTCTGTTGACTGTCTCCAGTATCTTATCTATAATTAACCTACTTCTCTAAGACCCACTACCCATTTTTTAAGAACCTACAACATCAGGTCAGCTTTCTGAAGTTTGGCATTTGGGAATTTTTTTGTTATTGTTTTCTTCCCCCACCCAGTCCTTTAGATTAATTTAGATTCAAACRAATGGTGGAAGAAAAGACTTTGCTGATGGAGTAACACGAGACTCTAAAAGATATGACCAAATCCTAGAAGTCCCTTTGTAAAGAATGACTAAATGGGTGATTCCTACGAATGACCTGGTAGTTTTCCCCAGMTAGAACTTTGAAAAGTCACCAAGAACTTGCAGTGTGTGAAGCAGTTTAGAGTCTTCCCACTGAATGAATGTAAAATACTCTCAAATGATTACTGTAAGATAAATTTTTCCTAATGTATGGTAAAATGTGATACTGTTTTCTTAACATTTTAAACTTTTTTTTTTAAAGCAATTTTGARAATAACCTTTAAACAAAGAGAATGGATTATTTAGAAGAAGAATTCAGAGGACTAGTTCTAGAGGCTTATTTATTTGCCATTCTCTTTACTTTGGTGACCTGTAAACCTAAGACGGGTTCCAGTGGAAGCTGAAAAGAATATTCTGCAGCTGCAGTGCATAAAAATCTKGTATCTCCCATGAGCAGACAGAGGAGGGAGACTTCTAAGACCTCTCTTGTGTGTCCCACCATGCAGTTTGCTGTCTGGCAATGGAAGGAAGTCTTGTAACACTRCAGCAATTGAAAAGACCATTTTCAAGTGATACGATGAGACTAAGGAAGGTGCCTCAGGAGGAACAGACACATCAAGACTGAAAGATTTTTAAAGAGCAGTACAAAATAGTGATTTTGTGTATGTTGAGGAATTCCTCATGCATAGCCTCTGGTCTCTCTATCACAGCASTCTTGAACAAAATACATGGAAAGGGACATTTTGCAAATCACATTTTGGAGCACTCCCTGCTGTGCTGCAATGCCTTTGCAGTCACATTGGACATTGCTGTCCAAAGCCCAGTAATGGGGGAAGAGCAACCCATGTGTATTCACACAGCTCCTCCTGCTGTGAGCATYTCCTTATCTTGTCTGCCCTGGCAGAAGCTGTAGCCTGGCAGTGCCTTTTGTGCATAATTTTTGTAATTTGCCACAGATCAGCTGATCTAAATGTTTTAATGTGACTAATTACATTTCATCAATTAGGCACATCTGAAATGGACAGAAAAAAAATGTTCTGCTCAAATCTGTACTATTTTACAGAGAACTTACACTATCTTTAAGTATAGTAAAATATATATAGTAATATAGAGAGCATATTCAGCACATACAGTATATATGTGTATAGTTTAAGTAGAGTACTGCTCTTTTCTGCATTGAGGCGGAGTTGGGAATATAGTGCAAACCTTTGGCTGTTTGGGGGTTGGAGTACCTGGCACTGTGGAACAGTTGCATACAGTCAAATTAAATGGTCGGAAGTGAGTATTGTTATCAGACCAGCGGAAGAAAGAGAATGAGACACYTGTTGTGTTAAAAAGACAGACGAGTCTCCAGGAAAGCTCAGTGTCTGATGCAGCTCAGACGCATCCCCGTGTCCCCGCTTCCACAGCACTGGGGCAGAAATTGCCCATTAGGGACACAGCTCCTGTGGTCAGAGGCACTCGCAAGACCACTGATTAACTCAAAGGCTGCATGTTATTTTCTGTTTGCTCCATGAGTTTGGGGAGGCTGGAGATGACCATGCAGTCTGGACCAAGGCGGAGCGTGAGCCCAGCCACAATGTGCGTGACTGGGAAGAGATGCAYACATTTCTGGGCAAATTTTTGTGGTCAGAGCTGTGTGTAAGGCAGGGACAGCACCGTCTCTATCTGTCTTTGCACTTTTTTGTACTTTCCCTGCACCATCTGTGTGTGTAGCACGGCAATCTGGGCTCTAACTAGCCCCTCTTCACATTCACKTTTACACTTGCTTTTAGTCCCTCTGGTCAAGAACACACAAAGTTTCTGAATCTTATAAGGCTAGAAATTCCTGTGGGTTTCATTTCTTTTCAGCATTTAAATATGTATCTTCTACATTTTTGAAGATCTTTTACAGCAGCTGAATATAAAATTAGTATTTTTTTTTCTGACAGAAGCCTCCAATTCCCCACCTTTCTGAGTGAAATGGCTGTGATTTAGGATTTTAAGATTCAGAGGACAGAGCAAGAGTGCAGAAGTAGGTTTCGGTCTTATTCCCAAGTGTCTTGTTTCCAAATCTCTGCCTCTGTTGGGAATTTTGAGGCACACCCCGGGAGTGTGTGAGCAGCCTGCAGACACTATCAGTCTGAGTGGGTTTTGAGCTGCTGTTTGTGGGTATATCAGTCTCAGGGAGCAACTGCAGGGAGTCCTGACCTGTGACTCTGTCCCAGCTATACTGTGTGGGTCACTTTAGGTCACTGTGGGCCCTTGCCAGATCCCTGGGTTAGCCACTTTCCGGAATTTATGCATTCTGGAGGTGAATCCTGGCAGCTGGAGCTGAAGAGTCTGTCCTCTTCATTTTCATTTTTCTTCAATTTTTTTTTTTCCTTTCAAAATCTGCATAAACTCAATCTTGAAACATCAAAAAATGCCCTGCAAAATGAGATGTCTGTTCTCCACGAGGCTCTGATTTCTGACCTGTCAGTGTGCTGTGCAAACTTGGATCAGACCTCAAAACTTGCAGTAATTGGATTCTTTCTACTCATTGAAGTTTTGGATCAGATCTTTTGCAGAAATCTGTGTTTTACCCCTAGTAAACATTAGAGCCATAGAAATCACAGAGCGTTTTCATAATAGTAATGGCAAAAGATGCGCATTTTATTTCTCTTCCATAGACATTTTGAATATAAAAAGGAGGAGTTTTTTTCTTTTTTCCTCACATCTTTATTGCTTTCTATGGTCTTGATTCAGAAGATTGGTTCATTTTACAAAAAGGATATCCAGCCTTTTATCTGTTTTTGCTAAGAAACTTGTAGAAGAATAAACAATCCTTAAGGAATTAACTTTGAAAGGAAGGCAAGCAGTTGAAGAGAATACATAAAAGAGCGTCATTAAATATGAATATCATGCTAGTGGAACTGACAGATACCTTGAAATTTCAAATGCCTTCACTCTTTTCCCCTTGGTGTAACCACCAAGCGAATCATATATTTTGCAAGGGACTGATTCTCCATTCACATAATCTCTTGTAGATCCAGGTTGCTTTCTGTTGAGTGAAGGGAATTGCAAGTAGCTCAAGTTAAAAAAAAGAAAAAGCCAAGCCACATGAACTGGARGAAAAGCCTGCAGTGAATTCTCCTTAAACACTGAGCACTCAACATAGTTGTTTGAAGTATTTCTGCTTTTAAAGAGCTGAGTAGGTAGYCARTATTTATGGCATCARTCACAGGAGGTCCTGGCAGGSAGATATGCATCGGCACACCATGAGRCAGGCAGGATAAACTCCAGACTTGCAGCACCACTGGAAACATTTTCATTCATCATCTTGCATTTCAATCYGGGAGGCACCATTCTCCTTTCCTAAGGGGCTGGGGTGCTGGCTGCGTCTGCCGGAGGGCAGCAGAACTGAAGTGGAGCTGCCAGGAGGGAAATACATCTACGGCTGAGCCTAGGCGGTCCCAGAGCATTTTACATAATTGTGAGTCCACCTTAGACAGCAGGAAACTGACATCACATCCGAAATACTTCTCCCTCCCATCTGCTGTACACAATCTATCTTGTACACAAGATGATAATCGTTTTTCAAAGCCTGCACTGATGTAGCATTTGTGCCCAGAGCAGAAAGGATGTACCCTCATGCTACCATCATGGCTAGTCCCAGGCTGGCAGATCTGAGCTCAGGAGGGAGATGAAACTGTGCAGAGCGACTGCTGCAAAGCAGGGATGTGCARACACACATCAGTAAGCAAGCTGGCCACTTTGCTATGAATTTTGACCAGGGAGATCTTTAAAATGCTGTTGTATAGATCCTTCCTAAGCATACCCAAGCCAACATGGCAAAGGCAATAAATAACACATGAGAACATGCTTTAAGACTATCATCACCTCACCAACATGACTTTCAGATCAAATGGTACCACCGATATACAGGGAGAGAAGAAAAGGAAGTCTAAAAATAATAATCTGATTCATCCATTCAACCCTAAGAGCTTGGGAAAAGACTAGCACCAACTGAAAAATGGAATAGGTCAAAAAATGGAGGAACTCTGTGCCCACAGGGAGGTAAGAGCATAAAGAAAGTGGGAAGAAAGTATTCARACTGTCCACAGTCCAATTCTCCTTTCTGTGCAAGAAGTTGTATCTGGAGTAATGAATACACTCTGTCTTTTGGCGATGAGCAGCTGAGTGAAAATACAGATTTACAACGGAGGTGGAAAGCTGTTAGATGAATTGCAGGKTTTTTTTATTGCCAATTACAATTTCATGGCAGGGTTATTATTTATTAAATACAGAAACAGCAAGTTGAATTCTAACTGCTCCTAGGCTTAATTCCACTTATATAAATGCTGCAGAAATTATGCAGAGCTAAAAGAAAAACATCTAGTGCAGTAGCAGGCATGCTGCTCACCACCTTTGCATTTGTAATCAAACACACGCACACAGACACACACACGCAAAGGGAGAGAAGGAAGCAAGCCAGCAAAACRGGTAACTGCGCAGGAGGGGAGCAGGTTATACCCAGTTGTCATTACATAAAGTCTAAGGTGGAATAAAATAACTGCTTTGAASTGCTACCACTCAGAGGCATGTGAAGGTCAACCTGACCAGTGTAATTTCAACTGTAGAGGCTCAGCTTTTGAGGATCTCCAAAAGAGATAGACTTCGCTCACCATTCTCCCCTCAAAAAGCAGTGAGCAGACCAAAAGGAAATGCTTAGTGGATGATATCTGTGCTGGTCAGAATGGGTACACGGGTCAGAAAACAACATTGGCCATAGTAGGCAATTGTTTCCCAAGTCATTTCCCTGAAGGAGGGCGTTGTATATCTTAAGGTAACAAGATGAATGATTTATTCAAGTCCCACCAATTTGTGCCAGCACTTACTTGAATTCAGGTCACTCAATTGCAGAGCAAGRGAAAAGGAGAAGGAACCACAATAACTGAAGTAATACTCACTGAGGAAACTGTCTCAGCTGCTTCAGAGATCTCACATGGATACAGCCTATACCTTTGTTTATGCTGATAGGGGTCATTGCATATTGTCACAAGCAGTGTGTTTAATAAGAAAGAGCAGCCATAACAGCAATCCATATCTGGTAGATGCTCCAATAACTTTGGGCTTTTTTAGAGGGAGACAAATGACACGGAAGAATGTCTTCTGCAAGCCAGCTCTTCTCCTGCTGGAGGCTAGATGGATATTGCTCATTCTTGTGTGTTTGAAAACTGCATTTCCAAAATTCTGTAGTCTTTTGCTAACATATTCTTCTGGCATAGCTCTTTGAGGATAGTAAGTATCATTTAGGAAATAGGAATRCAAAAATTTTCAGTGCAAAAGGAATAGTGCTGTAAATGGAATTAAAGAACAAATGCAATAAGTAGTTAAAAATCTTTATAAACAGAGCACAGAGTCAAGTTTTCAGAACTTTTAACAAGAAAATGCTGCAGAATGATGTATCTCAAGCAAAATTTCTCCGTTTTTCCTCTTTGAAACAAAAAGAAATTCTGAAGAAATCTCTTTATTTTTCTGCATCCACATATGTAACAAATTAGGGAGAGATTAAATCAATGATCTCWACAATTGAAGAATTCCTAGTTTTTGTAGCACAATTTACATTAAGAGAAAAGTAAAATRTTTTCTATGGTTATGATCATGCCAAATGATTCTAGACATTATATGAGCTGCTGCTTGGGGAATTAGGTGAGGAAATGAGTACCTTCCTCAGAAAAAGAATTAATTGAAGTCTTCCYTCTTTGGGAAGAAGATGAGCAAAACAACCTCATATATGTGTGTATCAAGCTTTTGATTTTATTTCTCTACTGGAATGAAATGTATATATTATTTCCCATTGCACTCCTTTTCCTTGAAAAAAAAATAAATAATTTTAGAAAATAATTATTGGACTTTTACATGCTTTTGAAATGTCAACAGAAACTGAATAATAAAATCTCCTTCTGAAAAATGTGAAAATATGTTGTTAGAAGCTAAGCAAATTCTGCTTAAATGTCACTAAAGACTCATCCTTTTGTTCCAATTTTCTCAAGCTTAGCAGCTGAACTGTTTAGCTAGTCCACRTATTTCCTTGCAGGATGAATGTGAAGTAACACAAAGTTATTCTTGAAAGCTTGAGTTTAATTCATAATGCATTCTTCTCTCCAAAAATAGTTTGAGAAGTTAGACATACTATTTATTTCATATTACCTCATGTGTCCACTGTTGTACTGTTATATCACTGAAAATTCTTRCAGTCAGCATTAGGACCAACAGGCATTTCATTTGTTTTCAATAGATCTGTGTGGATTTCCCATTTTCTATGATGTTCTCATGAAAGATTTTGCTGCAATTTTCACGATAAACCCGAATTTTCAYGAAAAGCTGGTGAGTACACACAAACACATTCTTTATTTTTTGGTCAAAATTTTCAGATTTTGACTTTTATGATGAAATATACTTCTAATGAAAATTATCTGTTTTAATCAAAGCTCCAGTTCTTCTGCAAAATACAATTTGATAAGTTTATCCTTTGACCAGCTTTMTTTACCAATCGTAGGTATACTCTACTGGATTCCTTCAAACTAAAGGGCAGTTTGATTTTTTACATCATTAATATGCAGCTACTTAGAATAGATTATTTGCTGACTCTGATAAGACTGTAGAATAAAAAACAAGGTAAGCTACAAGACAAAGTATTTGGCATCAATTAAATTACTTTTGCTTTACTGCTTCCCCTCATTTTCACCAGTCCACCTTCAAGCAAAGCAGTGGCCGAGCAGGCACTGTTCACAGCACTGGCAACTCCACCACCAAGGCACTGGATATCAACTCTCCTTCCCTGGAGCTGCGGCACCGTCAAATGCAACGCGCAGCAGTAAAAGGGAAGACTCTGTGSAGCCATTAGGCTTCTCCCTGCTGGAATGCAGCTCATCCTTGTGCTGGAATGGAAGCCCTTTCCTTCTGCGGGGGAGCATAGCTCCTTTTGATCTATACAGTGCTCTTCCCTGTGCACCTCCAAGGAGGGCMTAGSTCYGCTTTCRGCSCCACATTARGTAGCTGAAAGGCGAAGGAGCTAAGAGCAGCTCCCCCCATTCGCCATCTCGACCCTCCACTGAAAMCCCACCTTTGTGCCCCAATGACCCCAGCAACCCTCCGCCAGACCCCTGTGTCAACACGGCACATCTGCCCATGGGGAGCCAGGCCCTCCCCTTGCTTCTCCCTYGGGACTAAGGGCAGAAGATGGCGGCGCAGTGTGGGGCCGAGAAGCGCAGGAAAGGAGGACTCACACAACACTTGAAATTTAGCAATTCTTTAATTTATTGGCCCACGGYGATTGGCTGATGTTGGTGTGAGATCTGCACACGGCTCTTTCTGCAGCTCCTTCCTACTGTGGAAGGAGGGGAAAATGGAAAGGGGTAAGGTGGGTCAGGGCAGGGGGGAACCGGTGGCTGTGCGCTGCGCCCGTGGATGTTCTTCTGCCACGCAGCCCCTCATCTAGATGTTCTCACGAGGGGCTGGTGGCCGGGCGCAGCTCGGTGGCCGTACGGCCCCCCGGCTCTGCTGGGACGGCTCTGCCTAGCTCTTCTTCGGCAGGCCGTCCCAGGCACCGGGGGCGTCACGCAGGCCACCTTCGCGGGAGGTGGATCCACCTCCATCGGTTCTTCCTCACACATTGGTGGATCCACCTCCATTGGCTCAGAGGAGTCTTCCGGAGGATCAACTTCCATTCTYTCCACTTCATCCTTTCTYCTCATCCTGATCGAATCCTTMGTACACATCTTCTCWCGCCACTCCTCTCTTCTTCGTTTCCTCCTTCGGACTCCTCTAAGCTTAGCCACCGGTTCCATTGTAGGGACAAGGGTTAGGAAAGAAATCACAAAGCACCACCCTAGGGTAGCAAAAACCCACTGAGGCTTCTTGGAACCTTTGGCTACCAAGCCGCCCTGGAACCAAGAGCCTCAGTGAGCTGTGGGCCCCCGTCAGCGCTTCTGCCTTTATAGGGGCAAGGACAGTGGTGAGCAGGAGCGTCACAGTGACGTGTGACATGACATCACAAAATGGCTCTTGCTGACCACTGCCGTTGATGTCATATCACCTGTCATTGTGACACTCCTGCTCACCATGGCGCCTGGAACGTCCTGCCCAAGAAGTTCTTACTGCTGAACGAGATTGGAAAGTCAGCAACGTCTGCTGCTTGAGCCTGTGTAATACTTCCGGACACAGGAGCAAACCTAACGCTCTTTGTCCAGGCCCTACCCCTCTACCCCATAGCGTGGGCTAGGGACTGCGAGCCCCAGCCCAAGCAGCTGGTGGTCTTCAATACACACTGTTATTCCCTGAGCATCTCTTTACTTTTAATGGGTATCTTTAGCATTCTGTTTGGAACAGAAGCAACCTGGATTTCAGAAAGCGATGCTGGCTCTAGTAAGCCACGACAGAGCAGTGTCACAGTATTGTAAAATACACCTGTGCTGCCCTTTTGCGTTCTCTTGTTATCCAGTCACGGTGGTGGCCGCTACACCGAGTGGCAAAGGTGCTGCCTGGCTTTGCGGAGAGTCTCTTGGCCCTTCCTGTCCAAGCCAGCTGCTGGAAGGCCTCTCGGAGCTCGTCTCACACAGCTCCCGTGCTGTGGCAGGGTCTCYAGAGCAGGCGGTGCAGGCCTGCGTCCAGTCCGCTTTGGAAGAGCTGCCGGCAGGGAGTCTCCACAAGCTCCTGCAGCTAGCTGGCCCAGGCCTCAGGCATCCTCTCCGTGAGGAAGCTCTCTTACAGTGAGGCAGACTTCCCTGTATTTCACTTTGTGCCCAGGCCTCTCTGCCCCGTGCCTGGGTCCCACTGAGAAGAGTCTGGCTCTGTTGTCTTTGCTGCCTCCCATCAGCTAATTAAACACACAGAATGTCCCCGGGCCTTCTCTTGCRCAGCCTTGTGTAGCTGTGACCCGCACCCATTGCTCCAGGGGTGGCCTCGTCAGGGCAGGCCAGAG
>PTEX01000035.1:4132874-4172955 GCA_003342815.1 Eudromia elegans | reverse complement strand
CCTTTGGGAACCAGTCCCAGAGTGGCCTACTAGAAAGTTAGGGGGGGATTTGCAGAGCACTCACCTGGGATCTGTCCAACATGAATCACAACAGAAGCTTTTTTAGGCAAAGGATTCTTCTGCTGCCATTTCTCTTCTTCCTTGCCTTTAGCAACTACTTTTCTCATGAAAGTCTATAGGATATCCTGCCTCAGTGACCTAGGATATTTCCTATATAAACCAACCAAGCTGCTCTCTTCTCCTTTCATAGTTAAAGCAGGGAGAAACAGACCTCTGCATGCAGCGTAACTCCTCCACTTTTGTTAGCTAGTGGTTTTGACGTGGGTGACACTCCTTGTCAGGGGACCTCAGTGTTCCCAGAAGGCGTTAGAAGTTCCTCTTATGTTATCCATAGTTTCACTAAATCATTCTTTATCAGCTGAGTTTTGCTATTCCACCCCAAGAACAGCCTAAATTCAGACTGGCTGCTTGTCATTCCCCATCTATAAAAATGTACAGTAAAACCTAATAGAACATTGTCCCTGGTGCCCACTTATTGGGGCCTTCTACATAATATAATGTCATTCACATTTTAAAGCACTGATCGCTGTTGCACTGGGGTTACCTTCTAGATATCCTCAGCTAGCATTATGTTTCTATCTTATACAAACAGCTAGCGTAGAGTTATAGAATAACAGAGCTTTYCAAAGCTCTGCAGAAACAGGAGCTTCCTATTTTCCACTAGAATTAGTAAAAAATTCCTACAGATGCTGAATATATCAGAATACATTTCTTAAGGTGATTAGAAGTGATACTGACACCAGGCTGCCTACAAGATTTCAACAAGAAGTTGGAGGAAGGATTGATAAGTTACATAAAGTTCACTGCACAGGCACATTAATGCACAGTTCTTCAGTATCATCAAATTTTCTGCCGTCTCATATCCACACATCTTTACATATTCCCAGGTTCCTATACCATCAGATATTATCAAGTGACGTACAGACAGACTTTGTTATTCTCCCTTGAAATGGAGGAGGTAAAAAAGTCTATATAATTCACAGAAACTTTCTTCCCTTCACTCCCACAATTCCTATTCTCTCAACTTTTCTTCCCAAACTTCTGCAGAAATTGACATTCCAGAAAGGCTGAAAGAGCTTTTCCTCTGAGCAACTGCCTGACTAGAGTCAAAACTTCCTAAACTTTCAGTTTCCTAAGCTCAAAAAGACACTCGATGAGCCCTGCCGAAATTCTGCAGGAAATGCTTGGGATTCAGAAAAAACATGCTGCACCTGCCGTTTGCTAGAATTTTACTATTTTACCAGTAGCTGGTTTTTTCAAGTTCTGTTTCTCAGCCGTTAATAATCCTTTTTACTGCCCATAGCATGTCTATGCCATAAAATGTAGTGTCTCCTAAATGAGGGGTTTACTGATAGCATCTGCTCATCTAAATGTCCTATTCAGTGCAGTGATAAATCAATCTTGTTAATCCAATACGAATTCACAGGAGAGCTCAGGCCTTCCTTGTACCTCTATTCTCCATCACCTGATATGACACGCGGGTAACACGGTAGGTAGCACTGATTTGGCAGGCTCCATATACAGGTTGGTGAAGAGTTCATTGCTTATAGAAAAGATTCCAGAAGTCATCAAGCAAAAAGAGGTAACACTTGAGCTAACTGAGATAAAAGTGTCTTTCAAATCTCTGTTGCATTTATATGTTTGGCTTTCTCAGCTACAAGAAATCTGAAATTCACAGGGCAGCCCTTTAGTGGTGGGTAGGCATCACACAGCGTTTTCAAATGCAGAGGAAAACAGGGYGTCCAGTTCAAAGGTGGCATGTCTGGACTCCCACAGATGTTCAAATGCCTGGGGTTAAAATAGCCCTTCTGATGGGCAGAGCTGTTGACAAACCTGCACATTACTGCAAGAAAACTGCACACCCAGAAAGAGAGCTTGTCCAGTGGGTAGGAAGATTTCTTCCTGTATCAGGTTTCTTTTCTGATGGGAAGTTTGAGATGAATGCTCATTTTTCTCAATTAKATAGATAGTTTTCGACAGTTTTTCCTCCATGCAGAAAGATTTTTCTCAACAATTGGTCTCAATAGACAAAAGGAAACAAAATAAGCCTCTCATCTGTCTCCAGGTAAAGGCTCAAACTCTCTCAAGTCTGARGCATTAAAGCAACTTCCCTTTTCAGTGTTTTCAAACACCTCCTGCAGCCACTCTTATTCAATAACACCTATTCCCCTAACAAAGGCAAGAGGAAGTATAATGGAGTGAACAGAAGATATATGATATATAATCAGGAACATTATTAAGTACTTTATTAAATCATTAATCTTTAACCTTCACAAATTTAGTGACAACATACAGTGATATTTGATAGAGGCAACTGTTCTTTCACGCCTGCACAGCAGCATGATTTATAGCACTTGGACACATCTGAACAACAAAGGAGAATGAAAGTTAGCAATGAAAGATTCATTGTAACATAAGCAATAAATCAGAGAGCACCGAATTGTTGGTTATTAAAGAAAAGGAAGCCACCTGGAAATAAGATCGTGATTCAACCAAGCCCCTTTAAAAGGTGCTTAATGACAACAAGTATTTGTTTCTTACTGAAGTCAGTGAAATTTAGGAATTTATTCAGTATTTACACTGTTCTTAACTGCTCMGCTGAATCAGAGTATAATGGAGGATGACATTTCTGATGATTTCCATTCAAGTCAACAGGAAAAATACTGTTTTCAGGAAAATTTATAAAGCCATCAAATATCTATGAGCCTCTAAGCTGATAACAACGAATACCACTGGCAGAATAAACTCTATTAGCATTCACTTTAGATTGGACTAGTAGCATTTCTGCAAGCATTCACTTTTCATGAAAGTGCTTTTACTCCCAAAAAATCCTGCTTCAGGAGGCATAAGGAGTTCAGGAGGCATCTGGGAGTTCTTACACGTAAACTCTCCATTATTTATCATTTTCATGTGGCACTGGGGCAATGATGCAAGAAAYTCAAGATTAAAACATTGAATTCCCATGTTTCATCTCTACCTTTACAGAGTCTCCATGGTTTCATATACGTGGGATTCCTTAACATGTATRTGTTTGTGTGTATGTATGCATGTGTGTGTTTTCTCTTAAGTAACAATTTAAACATTTAGCTAAATGGATATCCATATTTTTGAGATTTGGCCTCTGCCATATTTAGCAAAATTATTTTATTCAATTTTAATTATTTTATTCAAATGTAATTGAATTATTTAAATCATTACTTTTCACTGATTAAAATACAACCAGTAAAATAAAAATGATCAAGGGCTCAGAAGAGGTGAACTATGAGAAGATGTGAAAGAACTGTCATTCAGGAGAGGAAATGTGAAGAAAGACATGGAAATAGTCTTCAAAAATATCAGCATGAGGTGGGACGAGACATGATGTGCAAAAATTCCATGACTAGTCTTCCAGTTTGCTTGTTCTGCATTACCCTAGATGAATGAACCACTTAATATTAAGTATCTTGAGTACCCACCCAGTAGAAACAAACCCTGCAAGTCATCAGCTTTGTTGACTGGTTACAGTGACCATGAAAAAGTGCTTCTTTTTGGAGCTTCTTTAAGAYCACAGACTTCATTTCCGTTTTCATTTCCATTTGCATTCATGCTTTGACTGAGCAAACCTAGCTACTGCTGTTGGTCATCGGTGATCCATATTAATGTGTCTGCCTGTGGGAATCAATCTTTGAGTCAAACTGAGAGCATCCTCATTCATTAAATTACTTTCAGCTCGAGATTATTATAATATGACAGACAGTTGGTAATGAAAGCCGTTTGGTTCACACTCTCTCTTTAAAAAAGAATTCAAGTGGCTGCATAGGCTAATATCAAAGTGATGAGTCATAAAATGAGAGTTTCAAACTAAGTTATATAATGAATGTGAGCCTTCTTTGCACAGGAATAAAGCAGAAGCCTGTGAAAAATGCAAAGAATGGCTTGCAGGAGAAAACTGTTTTGTAGTCCTTTATATACGTAAGTTGCTGGTCTTTTTCAGTTTGAAGACCCATAAAAGTTTTCCAGGGAAGCTCTATGTCCTCTCCACTGAATTTAAGCTTTCATTGATAGGAATGCTTTTCTCAGTACTCCCACTGATCCTTCAGAAACCACAAACATATGCGAATTCCCTGAATCCAGTGAAATTTAAAAGGGAATAACAATCATGTTCTTCACAAGCATGGCTGTAAACAAGTATAATTTCTACCTGTGATTCAGTAAAGTAGGCTCTGCTTAGTTTAAAAGATCTAAAATGAGCAATCTTCTCACCTCAAAGACATGACTGCAAGAGATGTATTTCAGAGCAGAAATAGGCTCCAAACAGGGTTTCTGCAGACTTCTTTTCCAATGTTTTCATGCTGAATGCTTTTTAGAAGAGTTTTAGGCTGCCATACCAACACCCACTGAAGTGGATATTTATAYGGATATTTATATAGATATGAAGTGGATATTTATGATTTTATGAAATGGATTAATATCATTTAGGAGTTGATATTGGTGTTATAAATGACGAAGAAAGACCAACTAGTGGCAGATGGAGCATGTTTGCAATTTCCTTTGAACAGACAGCTAAAAAMCAAAAAATATTGGACATCTGCACACTTCTCTATGTGCTAGGTATTTCTCTAGCTAACTCACTGCAGCTGCAATTACAATTAACCTAATTTTAATACTATTTCCTAAATTTAATAYAATTTCAGAAAAGTTTCCTTATTCAGTGTGGAAATGATTACTRGCAAGTTATCTCCAACAGAAGCTGTCAGTACCTTCCAGCATACCTTTGTTTAGTAAAAAATCATTTTCAAAGCTTTTTAATTTGCTGATGCTTAAATACTTCACAGTGGTGTTGCAGACCACTGTACTGTAAGCGTAATCCTGAGAATCCATCAGTAATTTTGGTTTTCACCGTTACCATATGYAAGCTCCGAGGACCTCTGAGGTCTTCAAGGAGTTGCTGAAACCTGCTGGGCCCTTGCAACACATTGGCATTTCTCCAGACATGCTGCGGTTCCTCCATGCTGTAGCCCATGCCTTTAACACCGTGCAGCTGGCATCACTCTCAGGGCAAAGCTTGGCCACTCGTTGAGCTCAACTATTGCAGGGGTGGCTGAAGTCGAAGTTATTGACTACTGGTGTGTTGGTAAGAACTTGTTCATTTCCCTTTCCCCTCTTTTCAAGAAAAATCTGTAGGGTTTTCGCATAACATGGTCTGCAACTTTGAAAATACTGCAGTGCAGCCTTCAGGAGACCATGTGCAGTGACCAGAAAAGTCCACAGTTTGAGTGTCAGACARTATCTTTCTACCAGCTGGTGCTTTGATCAGCCCTTTGTCATCCTGCTGGTACAGAAGTGATGGAAAACACTACCATGACTGCTTTGTATCTATTTTAACATGATTTGAACATCAGCACAAAACAAYACACTGCAAACATAAGACAATGAGGTTTGCTGTATCCTCATCTGGAGCTTTTAACTACTCATTTATAATTAATGCCAGTCTGTGAAAATGAGCTGCACTGGCAGTCGTAACAGGATTGCAATTATTTAGATGAAGTGACTAGTGCTCAGCAGTTGACCTTCCTCTGAGAAGGGCATACCTGATGTATTCTGGTTTTAGTGTTTTATTTTCCAGTAAGAAAGTGATAGAATATTTCTCTCCAGTTATAACTTTAGGTACATGTTTATATGAGGTCCCATTTGATTTAGTTGCCAGAACCTATTAACATGTATTTCTTCTTTTTTTTTTTTTTTTTTAATCCAGAAGCAGCCCAGAAATACTAGAGGTAATTACAGAAGTAGGTCATTTTCAAGAGGGAARGTTGGTAAGAGCAAAAATATGRTGGAACACTGATCCTTGTTTAGTGCATTGCTCTGTCTTGCAGTGAAGGAGAGAGTTTTCTTTCCCCCTTCTACTCCCTGTCCTCCTCTTCCCTCCTCAGGGAGCCACTTCGATCTCACTCAGTCTGGAGCTCTTCCACTCACATCAAGGCAAGGCAGCAGAACCTAAAGAGAACAAAACTCCATGTTCGTATCCACGACATAAATACTACTCTTAAACCCTTCATCTTTCAATCTGTGTTTTATATCACAGCAAATAACTTTCCTAGCCACTTCCTTCCCTCTCTGTCAAATAAATATATATGAATTCATACATCATCTTGGGTTTTTCTTTTTAAGCAAACTGTCTCATCCTTCTTCTGGGTCTTGTCATCAGTAAAGTTTAATGACTTTTTCGGCATTCTCTGTCTTAACAACATCTCTTGGCAGATTAATGAAACCATGAACTTCCTTCTAACATAAAACAAAATTAGAAAGGGATAATTGAAGTATCTGGAAAAGCTCCCATGAAATTCAGTARGGTGGCAGTTTCATCTTCCAGGAGGAGAGCAGCAATGTACTAGCATTGCCTTATACACATGACCAGTCCCAACTTTTACACATACATACACTTCTACACGTACCTATTTTAACTGAAAACTGTAACAGTAACTGGTCAGGGAAATGTTAATTTCCAATGTCAAAAAAATCAAACAAAATTGACTTTAATTCTTTTATTTGGAGTTGTTATTTAAAAATACTTTAGGTATCAGCTATAGTATTACCCTAATGTTCCTTACTTTTTTGTATGAAGAGCATTTTGTTTTTCCCAGAACAAACAACAATCCTTTAAGGTGAAGAGATCTTCCTTACAGACATTTCATTCACCACGAAACACAGTAACAATGTTGTTATGTCACCAACCTACTCTGTATTTTTTTGTCACAGTGCAATTGTCATCAATATAAACCGTCATCCAATCACAAATTACCACATATTGGCAATAAAAATTTGCATGAATATTTCATAGTAATTTTTGGAACTGTTCTAAGTTCATAATTCCTTTTCTATTCCTGACAATTGCTCTCTGTCTGTCTTTGTCGCTAGGTATGACTTCTCATATTTCTCAAAGAACCAGATATGTTTTAGTCATACTCCATTTTCCTATTTTGTTCTCTTTTCTTTTTCTAAAAGTCAGAGAGAGAGAGAGCATAATGAAAAGAGTATTGACAGAATAAGGCATTGTATTTTAAAAATACAATTGCATTTCTGCCATTATTTTAAAAATTAATCTAAATGTAACACTTTGAAGCACCATCTTTTCATCTGTCCTCCTGACCTGTTCTTTTTAAAGAGTTTCTTCAGTGGCTTAGAATAGGAAAGCAATTTTAAGGTAAACATGTATAGCAACACCTTCATGTGAGAACAACAGAAAGAAAAAACACCCACACAGATGCAGTCCAGTCACATTGTAYTCTCAGTATTTTCTCAAACAATAGCTTGTCCCACCAGCTGTGCTGCATTAAGAACAAATTCAAGGAGCTGTTCACCTCTTCTTCAAGCTTTTTTACTATTACACTGGTTTTGCAAGTATTTTATTTTTCCATTCTGTTTGCTCTCTCTTGCTGWCTGTATTCTTGTTTCACTTACAAAAACCAAACAGTTTATTAACTGGCTACACAACTCTTATCCTGYTCCTGTTACTTTTCTGATGGGACTTTTTAAGTTAAGCACCTGGAACTTATTTGAAAACATTCACTCCAAGTAAAAAAAGAATTTAATTTTTTAAGCTACRCTGATATATGTGACTTATTTTGGTGTAAATTAGAAAAATTCTATGAGATTGAATCATCAATTTTCTACTTTCTTAAGTGTTCTGCTCATTCCTGCTTCCTAAAGAAGGCCAAGATTTTTAAGGAATAATAGATTTTTTTTTCACAATAACTTCCATTGAGCAGGCTTGACATTTTATCTTTGTCCAAATGTCCAAATATAAATCTGGAGTGACACTCCATATCTGCATAAAAGTTGATCTTCTAATGAAGTCTTTTAAGCATAAGCAAGGCATTTATGATGCACCGTCTTCTCATACAAATTTAGCTTAGCTGAGTGTAACTGAACAGTCATTTAGTTTTCTCAACTTGTAARTCAACCCCAAAATAAAAGTCTCCTCATTATTCTCTTCTCTCTCATTTCCTCCAAATTCACAGAAATAAGATAATCAACAGGTTTGCATTGTCATCAAAGGGGATGAGAAAAGACRGAAATATTCACACGTTTTGCTATATTTGCCTGCAGCTCTACTAAATTGTTTGCACAGGTTTCCAGGTAGTTTTCAAACAAGAGCAACTTGAGAGCCAAGGTAACTTTTCTTTTGCAATTGTGAAGCTTTTGCGGATAATTATTTCCCTGTCTATTCACTTAAAAATTTCAGCATGGAAGCCATCCGCTACTAAAAAATCATTGATGATTCTTAAATTTTTTGAATGTAACAGCCTCTTTTGATCAAGGGTACAGATTTTTGTTACAGCCCTAAATGCAACACTGAACCAAGCTGAAGTGACAAATGTAGCACATTTGTCTTTTCAAACAGCATATTCCTACCAACAGCAGAAAAGCAGAAGTCATATCTATTCTTCTATCATCTATTTCTTAACACATTAAGTAAGCCCCTAGCACCCACCACACCACTGCAGTGGTTGTCCCTTACCCGTAGCTTCACAACRCCCAGATATGCACAGGCTAGGCTTACAAAATGCCGCTGAACTTCTCAGAAGGGAGTAATGAGTTTAATTATTAGTAATACAGCTTTGATTCATGSCTGGGTTCAAATGCATTTAATGGGTTCAGGTTCAGCTCGCATCTAACCCACCAACATAGATGGAACTTAAAATGAAAATATTAGAGCTTTTTTGATGATTTGTAAMCTTCATATGATTAGACTATTCATTATTTTTAATATATATATTATATATATTATTTATATTCTTTTTTTTCACAATAGTTCCAATATTTTTGCCACCGAAATGTATGTGAGACCTGCATAAAGCTCATGAAATCTCCAAGAAAGAAGATTCTTCTTCAAGAAAGAAGAAAGTTCAGAACTAAGACAGAAATTTCATATCCTTTATTATACTTTCAAGGTCAGATATGTTTTGATATTGTTTTTAGTTTCTGAGTAAAGTGTCTTTTCTCATTTACATGTTGATTAARTGAAATTTTGCCCTACATATGTTCAAATGCTGTCTGGGTCATCTGTTGAAAGGCACATATTCAAACAGTCTTTTTCTTTTTCTTTTAAATGATATTTCTAAAGCTTCATAAGAGGAAAAAACTCCATGTTTCCAGCTGACATTTTAATAAAATACCATAAGGTTCTTCTGTTCATAAGGCAGAGGTTTTTTTGTTATTTAGCAGGCTTCAGAGCATGCTTACTTCTGCTTCCAGGAATGATACTTTAGGTTATTTTGTGTGGTAGTCAGCTACTTGTGCTGGCAGAAGTCCTTGAGGACAAAGGGTTGCTTAAGCATGCTCTAATTCAAATGCCAATCGTTGGATAAAACTAAGATAGGGAAATTTTAACCTGCTTTCCTAGAATAACAAAATTTATGTAATTACATCATCTGTCCTTCAGATTGCCCTTAACTTTGGAGCCCACTGGCAAATTTCAATCAAATCTGACAGAGCACTCGGTGTTTCCAAGATGCTAATCTCCTAAAACTCTATGAACACTGGCTGCCAGCAAAAAGCGTTGGTTCAGAGGACCCAGAGAGGAGAATGGCTTTTTTCTACTGCACTGATTTCCATTTGGCTGAGCAGGAGCAACCCAGCCCTACGTATGGGCTCACGCATGCACACGTGGAAGTCACGCAGAGTCACCTAATGCATGGTCTAGCTATAGCAAGACTAGCTATGGACTAGCTATAGCGCCTGTTCACCACTGGCCAGCCAAAGATAGGCAAAGGAGACCACTTGAGTGACATGGCATGGTGTTTTTCAGTTATTTTTAAGTGGATATACATATTATGCTGTTTAACTTATATGAGAGATTGCACCACTTCAAAAAAACTTTGAAAAATAAGGAAAAAATTCCACACCCTCTTATTTAAAATGCATCATTAATCCCTCTGGTTAGGAGGCACAATGCTCAATCAGTAAAATTTTTCCTTCTTTGATTTTTGTTAACAGTGATGACTGTTAGCACTAGTCTGTTATGTTTCAAGTCTCAGTTATTTTCAGCATTTAGTTAAAGTTTCAAGTCCTACTGATATAGGCACAACTATTTTGCAGGATACAGACTAGCGCACAACTACAATGATTGAATATAGGAGTTCACCCAGTAGACATTTTACTGCTGCACTGGTGACTATGAAGTCTAAAGCAGCTTGTGTCATAGTCGCCTTCATAGCTGGGGATTTGACAAAGGGTCTCTTGTTGGAGGAAGAAGCTACTTAGGATTTGAAAGAAGGGCAAGAGCAGAACATTTCTCAGGTTGATCTACTTGAAAGGCTCTTCACATGGGCAAGTTCATGCCCTAGTACAAATGCCTTGCTGCTCTGCTTCCTTCACTTAGCCACTGATATTTTTTTCTATTTTAGCACTGTCATAGCCGAAGAATAATCCTGCAGAATGTTTTTCCATTTGCTCTTTGACTTCAGCTCAATTGCTGCCACAACATATACTACAAGCACCATTTTATTTCCAGCTCATGGCTTGTTCAGCCATGTAGCATCTTGGTCACTCTGCCAAACTGGTTGCTTAAACAGCCCTCCTTCATCATCCTCAAAGGACTGTCTGATTCTAAGGGGCTGCTCATGGAGGTGTCATTTGCTCTGTAGCTCCACAGTTCAAATTCAAAAGGACTCCACCTGCTTCCATATATTGAGGCCCAGTACCTCACTCATCCACGACAAATACTACACAAAAGCTTTGTGGCTATTTTAGGCTTTTTGTAAGTCACACTGCCTGTTAAAGCTTCCTCACGATAATGTACTGGGCTCTTCTATTCAGAGAAGAAACCCGTTTCATTAACGAGTTTACTTGGTTGGCAAGTACTGTGCTTAAATTACCCAAGTCTTAGCTGTGAAGAATGTAATACACTCGGCTGTGTTTGCTCAAGTTATCAGTGGTAAAAGTAATTCTCCTGCTTCAAAGAATTATTTCTGAATACTTTCCATTGTATTTCATGGAAGATCTCACCAGCAAAGATTCATACTGAACAACCTGCCCTGCTTTTCACATGTATTTTGAGTCACACTTCCCTTAATCCCTCTATTAACCTTGAGAGTTAATATAGGATTTTGAGGACATGCAGCTGGACGGGAAGGCAAGAAAGACTTTACAGTAATGATGAATACTGAAGACACAGACTCAGAAGGACATGTATGATCCTAACACACACAGCAAAGACCGTACGTGCCTTTCTGACAGGCTGTGATATTTGCTTTTACTTGTACAGTCTGCAGCATATGGATGCACAGATTTAAGTCTACACTGTAGCAGGTGGGTGAATGGAAAACGTAATACTGGAGCACTTTCTCCTTCCAGCTGTTGAGAAACACAGTTGTATAAGGTCTGTTCAACCAAATATATTGTTCTCAACCTGTATCCAGGCAGTGGGATATTTCTGCCCCTCCTCTGGAAGAATTTCCCCAAAAAGACATAGCCACAAGTTTCTGTACATTAAGATGCAAGCAAGTATCACCTCAGTAACTGCATGACAGACAACTTGCCACAGTGTGATAATTTGGTTGTGCTAACCCAGGCTGTGATATTGTTAGCAAAATATTTCTAAAAATAGGGTAAATAAAGGGGAATCTGATTTTGTTTAATCCCCCTCCGCTGCAGGCTGACACAACATACTGTGGGTATCTCAGGGGGGAAAAGCCACCTTTTACAGTAACCTGCCCTTATTAAACTGAATCTTTATTACTGGTAACTTCCTTTTTCAATGTATATTTCTTTTCCACAGGGTCTCCTGGTGCTCTGGAGTCCTTGCAGCTACAGAAGCTATTTAACAGACTATTCCACCAGTGTTTACCTGCTACTCTCAATTAATAGATTAATTATCTGCTTCTCTCCCTGGCAAGGGGTCCTATTCACTCAGTCCGCTCTAAGTCTTGCCTTAAGATGATCTTCACTGCTCTGGTTTCCGTATTCAGCCACCGTGACAAATAGCTGGCACAGTAGTACATTCAGCAGACCCTGTGGGCCCACCTGCGAGCTACCTAAGGGACACAAAGCTAGACTGTAGTTCCTGCCTGGATATATTTAATCAGGTTCAAACGCTGTATTGTGTATCTTCCCACTAGTTAAATGACTGAACCATTTAAATTTCTGCATGAGATCCTTGTTTTATGGATGTCATTACCAAAACTCTGCTGCACAAAGCATAAAAACACTTTCACGTTCTGAATCTTGAAGAATGGCTTCAGGTTCCTTCCCTGACCCAGCTTGTGACATACAAGGGAAAACAACCTCTGTAATCGTGCACAAAGCTCCTGCAAGCTCGTCACAAAAACATTTCAGTCTCTTTTGCATCTTATTACCCTTCCCTCGGATCTTGCAAATATGAAAGACTGCACGTCACATTTATTTACCTTCAGCTAGGAAGGGCAGTATAAAACTTCCATCAAGAAATGCCAGTGGTGTCTGAATTTGTATTTCTGCTCCACAGGAAAGCAGAATAAACCCTGATCTGTTTGCATCTCGACTGCAGTTGCACAGACCCCTTGGGCAATTTCACTGCAGCAACAGCATTATGGAAAAAGTAACCCGTAATTTTTGTCTTCCGGCAAATTTCATTAAATGCAGAATCTCTTCCCTGTGTGTCTTAAGAAATTCCTTCAGTTTCACTTGCCCTCAGTAGTACTAGAATAAATACAGTGATTTTGCTTTCAAGCCACCTGTCTGTGTGGGTTGTTAGACTTCTTTTAAAAACCACAATGCACACGGTGGGTTTTTACCACCAATTAAATGAAGCCATAATTGCATGTTTTTCTTGGAAAAAGTCACCTTTGTCAGCACTGTGATAAGAAAAAACTTGAGACCTCTCTACAGCTATCACATTTGTGTTAATAGCACACAAACATTTCCATGTAGCTACCAAGTGTAGCAGCTTCCAAAACTCCTTACTGTAAGTCCAGGGTGGATCAAAAAAGATTATGGGTCCATCAAGGTTACCATTTTAGATCAGAGCAGGACACTCTTTTGAAGTGAATCTCCTGACTATCCCCACTTACCACGCTCTGGTTTGCATAGCAAAGCAGTCTTGGAGAATACCAAGCTGAGTGGATGAAACTTCTCTGAGTGGAGCACCCCAGGAGTGCCCCTACAGTACTTCAGCCACTGATGGATCTGAACAACATAGGACCAGACTTGCCCAAAGTAAATCTCTCTGAAATGTGTACATTATGGACATTGCATTTACTATATGCTCCACGGAGCCATTCCTACTGGTCCACAGCACTTACTGATACAGACAGATACTCTAGGTCAAACCAAATGCCACGCTTCTCAAGCATCTCCTACTGCTTGGTTTCACTGCTGTGATGATACTATTTCAGAAGTTTCTGAGTTGGTATTCAGATAGGCCTCAAAGAATTTGGATATTTCTTCAAACTCATCTGTGCCTTTTAAGGTAGCAGAACTGAGCTGAAAACATTGTATATATTTACTTACTTGCCCAAAATCTGGTGCTTCTGTTGGAGGTAACATAATGCAGACTCTTCTGCAGTTTGAACAATTCTTCCCCCATGCCTGGCCAGCAATCTGTGTCGAAAAGAAATAAAACCAAAGGAATAAAACAGAAATAACTAAACTGACACTCCTTATTTGGCTAAGATTTCATCCTCTGGCAAGTATGAATCATAATACTCAAGGATTCCTGAGCATACCTGCTCTTATTCTTGTCCCAGGTGAAAAAAAATACACAGTCTTGAACTGTTTGAAATCAGACTGAAGTCTGCAAATGACTGCAAATGTGTTCTGAGATGTTTGTGTTCATTCAAGTCAGCCAAGAGACCTGTGGACTACCTTGACCATTTTGTTAGGTTCTTGTACCTCTCTTTCAGGACCCTAAGGCTCTGAGATGAATTTACAGATTGGTACGTGCAACGCGGCTGCATAGCAATAAGTGACAACTGAAAGCAAGTGATACAGCCTGATAAACCTTAAAGGAAAATTCAGAGAGAAACTGTATAAGGAACTCTGTATTTCAAGAGAGTGCCCCATTCAAAGCATAAATAAAAAACCATTCTTGTAGGCAGGAGAGTACACACCGGAATGACATAAAAACAGCTCACCACTATTATTTCATTCTGTCCTGCTACACTCACACGCGCGCTATGGCTACGTGCATCCATCAATTCCCTGCCAAGAATGGTCTCCAAGGAGGAATTACTACGTGTTACCATCCCGAAATGCATTAATTAGAACAGGAGAAGTTATTAATAGTCTTATTTGGTGTCAACAAATTTCAGCCTCATTTACTGCCTGTATGTTACCCACAAATACTCATAAATCCCAAACCCTTGACTGCTCTGCCAGTGTTGGCACCATCACTGCCTGCTGCCAGCTCCCTGGGGGCAGCCCCAGCCCCCTGGTCCTGGGCTCCCCTCACCCTGCACAGCACAAGGCACCATTCAGCCCAGTCCTGCCTCTGCCCCACAGTGCCACAGCAGTGACGGGCTCCCGCGCCCCACGGTCCTGTTTCTCTCTGCAGCAAGTGAAAAACTTGCTTGAAACAGCTGCGTTAAAAATAAGGTGTGAATTTTATTCACAAAGCACTGAAAAATACAAATACAAGCATACCTAATCAAAATCTATGAACTGGGTCCAACCAAAGGTAGTCCAGCTGAAAATAAGTATCCAAAAGGCTGACAAAGTAAGAAGGGCTGTGTTGCATCTCAGGAGTCCCTGTTGAAGAAGAAAGAAGAAAATTTTCCTCAAACTAACTGTGCATGGCAGTCTGAGAAACTTGTAGGAAATCATGTACTTCTGGTTTCTGTGTTCAGTCTGAGCTACCTGGAAGCAATGTAACCCTCTAAGAAGTGGTGCCAAATATTATTTGAGAACCAGATCCTTTTAAAATGTAATGTTAAGCACAATCCACATGATCCAAAACCCACTAATTTCAGAAAATTCTGACTTTTATCTATGAGCTTAGCAACAGCAGCACATAAGAAACACACACAAAATTACACGATGGATGGAAGAACCATTAAAAAGTGAAATTCTCACGGATATTTTTCAGCTAATAATGTAAGACTGGCCATACTAGATCATACCATCAGTCTGCCTAGCCACATACTCTGCTTCTGATTCTGGCTCAAATTGGAGGCTTTGGAACCAGGAGAAGGGCAGGACAGTCACGGTGCAGCATTTCTCCAGCATATTCTTCTTGCAGTCTGACTTGGTGGGACACAGGCAGGTCGCTGAAGAACACAACAAAACTGGTGGCTCTGCAGGGGTTTGTCTGTTTGCATAACTCGTTATGAAAGGAAGGAGGTCTGCCACAACACTGCACGCAAGCTTTGTTGCATCTCTTAGCTTACTGCAAGGTTTGCAGTAGGATGTACTTGCAAAGAAATATACAGCTTGGGATAAAAACATCAGATTGAGAAGTGATTAAACAGATGAACACATTAAAAAACTTCCTAGGAATCAAAGGCCGGCGAGCCTGTGTTTATTTCCCTCCCCAGATTTACATGCATCCAATGCTCTTCATAATTCTGCTGTGATAATTAGTTTCCCCAAGGTTAGGACAGCCAGGATCTGTCAGAGATACCATCTCTGACACCCGACTTGGGTTATTTTTCACACACTCTGCCTCCTCCTCTTCTCAGCGAATTCTTAACAGTGTCACAGAAGGAAGCATCTGTCGTTTTGAAGACAAGAAAGTTAGTTGTCCCTTCAACTGCTATATACCTATATCCACTGCAATCCAGCATGATTACAATAGCTAAAAAGGAGCTTTTAAATGTAAAGAAGATGAAATTGTGGTTAAAAAAACCCGCCAAATTAATAATATTTGCTCTAAAAAGCATATAAGAAAGACAGAAAGAAAGCTGGCTTAACCAGAAGCATCTCTTGGGGAGACACAGCTTTGTCTCGCCAGTCCTGGTCCCCCAGGCAGCGCTAAAGTTTTTCAGCATGGCCGAGGTGCGTGGTGGCACTTTGGAGCCTGCCGGCAAGGAAGAACTGCAGCACTTGGAGACGAGTTAATGGGAACTCAGACAACCCCTCCAGCAAACCAGCACCCTGGGCGGCTGCAAAGTCAGCTTCATCCTTTCAACTCTTTCTCCAACGTGCACAGTACCGCTGAAACTGAGTTGGAAAATATCAGCCAAGCAAGAGACAGAGAGAAAAATAAAAGTTGTCCATACTGCATTCAATGGATTCACATCCATATTAAAGCTAACCAACAGCCCAGGAAGGTGAACTGCTCGCCCAACATGAAATACCACAGGCTCCATGTCTCAGGTTTGGATCAAGCAGTGGAATGAGGCATCTTTTAGGAAATACCAGTCAGACTCACCCTCTCAGTATTTTACGCAGTGTTTTTTAACCTTCAGGGAAAAACCTTTGCAACAGGCCCCCTGCTCTGAATGAGACAAGACAGCATACATGTTTCCTCTTCTTGCACAGCGTTTGAGTAACAGTGGAGTCAAATCTGAGAACAACACACTGTGTCTGCAAATCTGCAATACAACCAGCTAGGTCTGAGATACAGACTAGATTTTCAGACTCGTAAGAGTCTAAAAAATAGCTAGGCCGTTACCTTGGGTAATAATCATAACTTAGATACTCTACAGAGTGCCATATAATCATCCAGATTACATTATCTGCATGCAAGGAGGAATTGCATTTGAACAAGTTATGTAAATGTGAGTACACACAGAACATCAACCTCCTTATACGTCAACCTCTCTGTCCATACCCTTCATAACCACGCATTTTCTCCTCATTATCAAGTCCATGAGTTTAATAAACTGGAAGAAAGAAGTACTGGCTTATCTATAATATAATACTGCAGCCAACTGAAGATGTACTGCACTTGGGATATATCTTCATTAGATGTGGCAGTCATTTAACAAAGAGGCTAGACTAAGGCCCCTGTTGATCAAAATATGAAACACTACTGCTTCAGGCCTTTACTCCTGTATTAACACCAAGAACAACCCAGTCATTACTGCTAGGTTAACTCCACAACCGTTCCATGCACCAAGATCCCAAATCTGCATTTAAAATCTACCACACCTGTCCTTCAGATAGGTATAGGCAAAGCACACAGGGAACAGATTTTTGGACTGACTAGTCAGTCGCTAATACAATTTTTCTGTCGTTAAAATATTCCTTAAAATGTCCTCACCTTTCTTTCTCAAGTGAGACCACCACAAGTTTAGTCATAAAGCACTATCATCTCAGTTACTTCTGACTGAGTATCTCCTTGCAGAATCAGATCCCAAGTACGGCACTTAGATGAGTCACCTTTTCCAAATGTAGGAACTGCAACCAAAATTGACCTTGAATGAGGAGGACAAACAACAAAAAGATTATTCAAGTCTACTCCAAGCTCTGTTAAGGCACCCATTCAGAATCCAGATAGTCATTTACATGCTATTCTTACTATTAAAAGAGAGCATTTTTAAGGTAATAAGCAAGATTTAAAGACAGAAATCTTTAGGCTTACAGCACCTAGGAGAAAAGTCAATATATGCAAATGAAAGCTTTAAGTCTGCCCTATTAATCTACCCTATAAATATTAATCTACCTATCTCAATGTAGGTTTTACTAATACAATAGCCTTCTTTATTCCCAAACCAGTATCATGAATCACTATGTAACCATGGGATATCACCCAGTGGAACCCATTTCAAGATGGAAATGGTTTCTTTTTCATTACTGGCCTTGATCACCAGGTAAGATAACACTGTGTTCCTGTGAGGTTGCATTCATACAAAGAATATTCAGGTTGCTCTGCTCAAGGTAGATTTGTTTCTTTTCCTAAATATAGACAAACACTGTAGGAAATTAAGCATGATGCAGATGAATGCAAAGACATTAGAAGGGTTATCACGATGTAAAGCAAAGACATTAGAAGGGTTATCATGATATAAAGTCAACAATGTGCAGCTCTGACTTACCTGTGTTACCTCTTCATATGCCCAGCAAAGCACGAGCAGAACATGAAGTCTATGTCTGCAACAGAAAGAAGTGTGAGACCTGAAGAGTGGCTGAAACACTGCACTGCTGGAGCACTTTCTAGTTTAATTTCCRCTTAAAATAATCCAGTTCATGGGCTTGGAGACCACTCAGAGATACAAAGAAAACCATGGTAATTGTGGGCAATCATGAGATTCATTTTGAAATTGTGCCAGTTTCAAATGCAGACATGTTGTAGCTGGGGCTAAAAAAGCRCAGTTTTAGTTCATGATACATATAAAAAGACGGAGAAGGAAGGGAGGAATGCAGGGGAGAGCAAAGAGGAAAAAAAGATGAATTCTGTTAGAAGTCTGGTCAACTTAAAATCCTCTTCCCACTAACTGAAGAACAGATAAAACAAGGAATAGTGGTGCCCCATATTTTTTCTCTCACTAGCTGTCTAACCGTTTTTTCTCGTTCATTTATTACACTGACTATTCGTTCTGTTTTATATAGAAAAATCAAATGTGATCTCAAATACGTGAAGACTGCCGGAGGCGGAGCAGGGAGGGAGGAAGATTATTTTCAGCAAGACAAAAGTGAGATCTAATTCACCATCATAAATAACAGCTCTTACACTTAAAGAGGATACTGGTGCGAGAGCAAAAGGGCACAAAATGGCACTAAGTAAACATAATCTGGAAAAACGGGAGATTTGTAATTATCAGGGCATTTGAGCTACAGAACTAGTTTCCAACAGAACTCAGGAGACAGATTTTAAGATTAAACGTAATCATTTTCTGGAGGAAACTGCTAGTCGCAGCTGCCTACAACACTGGACTGCAGCCAGGAAGTCCCTCCCCGTTCCATGAGCAATGCATCAACTGCCAAAGTTGGGTCCTGTAAGTAAAGGCCCTGAAATAACATTAACCCCATGCGAAACRAAGTGAACTTTCTGCTCTCGCACCTGAAGGGTGGTGTTTTTACATCCCATCTGAACGAGTGTCAAGGACAGTCAGAGCTGCAATATCAGAGAAGATTGACTTTCCAGATCTCAGATATCTCACTGCCTACCCCTWTCTTGGTATATGGATGGGCTCAACTCTAATTCCAAACATACATCTCTTACTTAATATAATGCTATGACCTGCCGGGCAGGAGAGATTCCTGTCTTTGGGAACGAAAGCGTTATTCGAAGAACATTCACATGATTTTCTATAGAAGATTTTCTAGATTTTCTACACTATTCATGTATTTGTCAAAATTTCGGACCCCCAATTTCTGTGCACACCAGATCAGTGACACAGCAAACTACTTGCACTATTACTGCCTGAAGATTAATTAACTTGCTCTTTTTAAATTATACTGAAAAAGATTTCTAACATTTTTTAAAAGTTTAACTGAAAAAGTCAGACATTTTTCTGATTTCTGAAATTTCAGTCAATCACTACACGTCCCCATCACTCTTGATTATGCCATATGGATCTGAGACTGTAAAGGAAATTCATGCAAACTATATCAAACCACAGATTTTTATAATCTTTGTATGGATGTTGCATGACCTACTAATAGCATCATACCATCATTTAAAAAATGTATTGTGTATATTTTTTATATATATAGTGCATCTACATATATATGCATATAGATATATGTGGCAAATTATTTCCTGAAAGATTTGTTTAGAAATGGGAAGAGATCTGCCATGTTGCTTGGAACTAAAGAGATGYCCTGGACTGCTGTTAAACGTTTTGTGCCTCTTCCAAATGCAATTACATGAAAACACAAARCAAGTGGAAAAAAAAAGGCAGAAAATGATTTTGCATTATAGTATTTCAAAGAATATATTGGCAGTTTCTGTGCGATAATGGATAGAGAGATAGCTAGGAATAGCTAATTGCTAGGTTTRATCCACAGCTAATGTCAAAAAGGAATCAAAACACAAACGGCACCAGCTAAACCATCACCAGGTTTTACTCTTGCTATCTTTCTTCTCAAACCTGTTCCTCTTTCTTATATCAGTTTAATTGCATACACATACACAAGCACACACAGATCTGATTTCTATGCTTTGGTCTATGCAAAAAATGTAGGAAAAAAAGTCTCATACCTTTTTTATCAAAAAATGTAATGTTTCATTAACAAGATGGGAAGGGAGGGCYTGTGCTCTTTTTAAAGTGCACGTACGGACAGGTTTTGAAGAATGGCATTTTGAAACACAGTATTGCAATACTGTTTCAAACAAGACCCACAGCTCTTCTGCTTCCATTTCTTTTTCTTTTTGCTTATAACTAAAACTAGTTATTAACTTCTACACAGATTCTTTCACCTAGCCTAAAAGTACCCTTCTTCCAGAACGAAACACCTCTTTGAGCAAGCCATCCTCAAACTCCGTACAGACACCTCCATGGCCTTCAGTAACGAGCCCGGCCTGTTCGCACACCTCGCCCCGTGGCAACCTGAAGCAACGGAGCAATTAGCTGCAGAGCTCCAGCATTGCAATCCCTCTCCCTAGCTCCCTGTTATGGAAACAACGGATTTCGGAGGTCAGAACCTGGCAGGTGGCACAGTCATGGAGAACTCTAATTAGAACAACCTAATTAATCAATGAAATCAGCATGATCGTCATTATGATCTTGTTAATTACCATTATCAGCCTGCTGTTTGTTAGAGGGTGCGTTATTACGCGGCTGAATGTTGATTAGTTTGCATTGGCTTCAGATTTCAGTATTTTCCTCCTCAGCAACTCCTGCTGAAAGAATTAAAACCAAACATCGCTTCTTGTGTGTGCTCGCACGCTTTAATCTTCTTTCAGTCGGCTTTTAGCTGCCCTCCCTCCCCACTTCCACCACCGCTTATCATTTATCTTTTCCAAAAACATTTAGGAAGCCATTACCGGCACCATTATCAGCATGGCTCTTTTAATTCCCCCCCCCCGCCCAGCTTTAAAATCCATGTTTACAGCCCAACAATTGCTGTACTCCCTGCAGCAGGGGAAATAGCACGTGCACGGCAGGGGAAAGGATGAGCGAGTACTGGCGAGCGTGGCCCCATGGCACCGTGGGCTGGCGATGGACCCTGTCCCAAGGACACTCATGGCCACGGTGTGGTCACTCTCAGCTGGCTGCTTCCACTGCAGGAGCTCAACAAACCTTCCGAGGGAGGAGATGTCAAGCTGGCCAAGAGGAGTGGGGTTCCTGTAGTCTTGTGTCAGGCCAGACACTAGCACAGGATCCCAGTTTTCCTCGTACCAGCATCGTCATCCCCCCTGCACTGGGCCTGTCTGCGTGGTGTTAGCTTGGAGCCACTGGGAGATGGTTCAAAACTGGGGTCCACTCTCTGAGAGCAGCACTGAAGCGTGGGCACTCCCTGCAGCGCTTCCAAAGCCAGCCTGCTGTTTTCTTTTCAGGGCTATGCTATACATTTCCATTCCTTGTCTCTCCCATTAATGTGGTCGCATAATTCCAGCCTATAGCCGTAACATATAATTATCCCCTGATTAACCAGAAAATATTTTTTTTTCCAGATGAGCTACTCAGTGTGTATGAGATAAGCCCTCTRAAAGGTTGTGGATACTGATACAATCTGCAGATTGTTTTAATGTCAAATTAGTCTCGCACAAAAAGTCTTTTTTTTCAGTTGTGACATTTTACCAGATTAGTAAAGGCCTCACCTATGTTCCTATCATGCTTTGTARAGATGGTGAGGTATGTAAGGCTCATTAAAATAGTATGAGTTTGGTATACACCTACCTTTGTACAGTACTCTAAGTACCTGCCTATATTTTTAAGCATGTATTTATCTTAAAAATGTGGGCTCTAGTGAACAGAAGTATTTCCCATTTCCTGCCTAGCAGCATTTTTATTACTCAAGTGACTGCAAAATGTTATTCCTATTGATCCTGTCAGTCCTTTTTACGACCAAAAGCCAAAAAAAACGCAGGTCCTCCCTTTCGTCCTTCCCTCCAATGTCAGGAGGACACTACTATTTTTAAGGAGTAAAGAATTCAGATGCATAGCCACATGGTTCGAAACACCTGGCAAATGCAAGCACAGCTCACACAAATGACAATATTTTTATTTCAGAAGAGTTGCAAGCAATATATAGTTGTGATATTTAGATGCAGTTATTAAATTAAATATAAACTGAAACTGAGCTTTTTTTCATTTCTTCTCTGCAAAACTTTTAAGAAGAGCCCGGCCAGCAAAGGATCAGCCCAGTGAGTTCTGCCTAGAAGCACACGTGTCTCAATGTTTGCACAACTCGGCTAGCTAATACAGAGCTTTTAGACAGGCCTCTTTGGAAGCGGATTTGCTAATAAGAAGGTTCCRATCTGTTCTCTGAACTTCCTGATCAGCTTAATCTTCTCGCAGGCAGCTAGACAAAACCGAAATTACTCTGGTATCTATATGATTTTTGTCCTTGCTCTCTTACCTTTGCTGCAAATCATAGAATCATAGAATACTTAAGGTTGGAAGGGACCTCCAGAGGTCATCTAGTCCAACCCCCTGCACACGCAGGGTCACCTAGAGCATGTGGCACAGGAAAACATCCTTCCCCAGTTAGGTAAAGAATATTGTAGACTCATTTTTCTGCAATCACTTAAGTGTATATATATCACCGTGCAAGCAATAATGAAAAACAAAGCATTAATTCACCAAACTCTGTAAAATAAATACATRAAATGAACATATGTTTCCTTTCAGAGACTTAGCAGTCTATTTCACTATCCCTGTATTTACTTTGGATTTTAGAAAACATCCATTCAAGATGTTCTACTACACATAGGTCACAGCCTTCAATGTGTCCAAACACCCATCTCCTGGAGGGATGCATGAACTATCACCCTTTCGTAAGTGGGAGAACAACATACAGAGTGACACATAACTGCTCATTACACCACTCGTTACACTGTATATCAGCACCTCAGCCTGCCCAAACCTACTGCCGAGCTGTGATTAAAATTAGTTTCTTCTTTTGACCCACAGGCAGAGACACTTCCACTCTTCCACTGCTAACGCTCCTCCAGCTTCGCCTGTTCCATTTATGTTCAGAGCTCAAAGTAAATTCTTCTCACAACAATTTCTATGATGGTTTAGTTGAAATGGGCAYTTTTGAGAGTGAAAGAAGGACTTGTGATAGAAGCTTGAGAACTGATACGGTGCCCTCCACTACAGGAAGTTTATGAGCTGAAACCAAACCTTAAATACAATCTCCAACTCAAGAGTTTATCCCTTTACACCCCAAGGTCCAAAATCTCCACTTGTAATTAGCAAAGAGAGTATCATTTTGCTGCCAGAAAGATGAGGGCTAAATAAGTACTCTTTTTATGCCTGTTCTGTATTTTAAATATATGCCTATTTTCCTCTCTCATAGCACTTCGTCATCCTGTTGAACAGGTCTGCCTATCTGTCTGACCTAGTTATTCTTGTTTTTCCACTGCCAATGCCTATGCATTTCAGGATGAAGTTATCTTCAGACTTCTGTAAAGTCACATTTGCTGTTTTCATCTCTTATGTATTGTTGCTTCGTATTTTCTCTTCCTTGATATTTTCTCTTCCTTGAATTCCCTGCCCACTTTCTCACAGGTATCTCAGTCAGGAACCCCTCAGACTGTATTAAAGCATCACTTCAATGTGTCAATAACACCTGAAAGCACTGCTACTACTCCCTAAGTAATCTTATCTTTAACATGCTAGTTTTGAAAGTGGAAGAATTGTTGAACTGTATCAACTAGGAAAAAATAGTGATAATAACTGAATACTTATAAGCCCCTCTGGATAAGGAGAGAGCAAGCCCAGAGCAGTCAGTTGCAGRGATTTCTGTGATGCCACTGCATGAGTTTTACAAAAAAATTCTATTTTGAGTATACTGATGAAGACAGTGATGCAAGTGTGAGAGAAAACTGACCTGAAAAGAATAAACACTCCTGTGGCCTATTCCTCTTGGTGYAATGTTTATTTTTCCATCAGTGGGACAAATGAAGTAGTTTCCCTTGCTTCTCTTTCAATTTCAGCTAGGACAGGTCTAGCCTAACACAGTGTCCCTAAAGACTTCACCTGAGAACTGAAGGAAACAAGTTGTGTCACATTTCCATTTCCAGAATATGTTCGCTTCTGGGCAGGACAGACTTGGATTGTGCTTAATTCTGGCCTGATAAGAAACAAGACTCCCTCTCTAAGGTAGTAATTCAGCTGGTTTTCAGTGAGAGAAAGAAAGTGTTACAGAAAATGTGTCCCCCCCACCTCTGGACAGACTGAATCACCTGTGAAATCAYGTGTCTTTGCACAGTTCACAGACAATCACTTAAATTAGAAACCTAACTTTTAAATGGCKAGTTAAAGAAGATTAGTCCTTTCCTTAGGTTCATAGTAACACTTTCCTGCCAGTAAATAAATAGATATTAGAGCTCAGAAAATAAATAGATATTAGGCATATCTCTCATCTGTAATGCTGGAAAACAAAACAAAGAAACAAAMAAAAMCTGGAAGTTAAGCTACTTCCTAGAAGGCTACCTGACAGCCTGGTTACTTTYTTATTTCCTGTTATTCCATGGCAATAATAATGGAGAGAGAAAGAAGAAAAACACTGGTCTGCTAAGATGGAAAAAGTGCAGATAATTCACTGTTGCTGAAAGGATAATTCTGAAATAAAGAGGGGCATCTAATAAGTATCATAAGATAACAAGCAGGATTCATGAAAGAAATGCACTTTTTGTGCTTCTTTAAAAAAAGTCAATCTAAATATCAAATTTGCAGATTTCTGTTAACCTGTTCTTTAGTCCCAATTATGCAGCTGTTCGACAGAAGCAATTATCTGTGCAAGGTAGAAAACATCTCCTAAAGCACAGGTTTAAAATCAGAGAAAAAAAAGAGCCAGTGCCTAGCTCAGCTCTGAGATGTGGGGTCTGCTGTCTTAGCCTGACCCGGCCACAGAGATCCAAGCGCTAAAAGTAAGATTCTGYGGGTGCCCGTGAACGCTGCCACCCCTCCTGAACTGCTCTGAGAGCAACACTTCCTATTTCTGTAAATTAATCTTAATCTTCTTGGTTTCAGTAAGGATATACCTTATCTGAGAGAAGACTATAGGAGGCTTAAAACATCTTTACTTTCCCAAGTTAGCCTGGTACATCAAAACAGTGTGTAGAGGTCCCTTTTTTCAGGTAAAGATTGTTTCTTTGCTTACAGATGTAGCAGCTGTGTAGACWTTAACTACCTAGAAATTAACTGGGCAAAATATGGATGACATGAGCCCTCCAGAATGGAAAGACCAAATCCACCATCATGACCATGAACGGGAGACTTCAAGAAACAACAGTTTACACAGGGCTACATCTGCAATCAAAAGCATAACCATATGTACAACACATGCACTCTCCTAAAACAAGAAGCAAACATGTGGGTTTTATATTTTMAGCCTTTGATCCTCATGAAGACAAACCAGAATGAGAGAGACATCAAAACACCTTCCAACAGCTCAAACTGCAGTATCTGTTTAGACTGATCTCAAGRGAATATTATATTTGTTCTGAAATTACCTAGTACATTGCACATTTAAAAAAACCCACGCACAGAAGGAGGTAGGTCATCTTCTTCCTATGACAAACACGCACAGAGGCACACGAGGATGTTGTGCTACTTTTAAAGGCCTCCAGAGACCTATGAGGGTCTTGCGGCAGGCAGACAAGAGAGAAAAGGACGAGAGTTCCCAGAGTCCCTGACACAGGTGAGAGATGGACAGATTTGCTCCAGTTTTGTTTCCTTGTGGATGTTCAGTGTTTCTGAGCTTTTCAGTATATGGACATTTTAGTGAAAATATCATTGGCTATATGTATTTATATGCATAGTGTATATACATACATAAATGTATGTGTGTGTGTATACACATGCAAGATATTTATATTTAGGTACTACATGACAATAATTAGGGCAGGAATAGGAAGCACCAGAACTTTGCCAACTGTAATTTGGACAAAATAAAATTCAGTAGCAATTTTCATTATTGCTTTGGAGATTTGTTTTTTTAAACATGAAATTTCAGAGAGTTCTGGAAAATGGAGATGTGTAAAATTTTTCATTTGGAAATGAAAAAAAAGGATGAAGGGAGTGCAGCTGTTAGYCTTTGGTCTAGACGATGACTGTAGGCCCTGCTTCTGTTTTCAAACTTCACATTTCATTATAATTCAAAAATAAAATAGGCATTTTATTTTATCTGTAACTGTGATTTCCATRTAAGAACATGACTCCAGGTGCTAGAAAACTACAGCAAGAAATACTACACCTAATGCCACAGGTTAAAAGATTTTAAAATAAATTGACAATAGTCTGCATTGGTTGGGCTCCCAATAGTGCCCTGAGCCCAGCACTGCCATATGAGATGACCCTACTGCCCTTCAGTCTCCAGCCCTGACATGGAGAAGTTTTGGGGTAAGCCCAGACATTTTGTGCCAGCCCAGAATTCTTCTTCAACAGATATTGCTGCTGGGTGTTTGCAGCTGTTTTGTAAASAGTCCCCTGGGAAAATCTGCTTTATTAGACTGCTGTGCCAAAARCTGAATTGATATCTAGTCCAGGAAGGACACTAAGATTGTATTATAATGAATTGTCACAAAATGTTTTTTCCTGGACTCATAAATCCCTGGCAGTTCTAGATCTTAAATCTACCTTTATGTAGGAGTTTCAGAACAACTATATTCAATTAGATGATTCAAAATATGAACCCCCACTACTTGCATTTCAAATGAATTTAATAAAAGAAATTAATGAAATGTGGCACATTTATCTTGTTAATATAGAAACCAAAGAAGGCATTAATTCTGCATGACTACAAGTCAATTTAGGACTGATCCTTCACACCATATTATTTTTGCACCTATGCAAACTTTTGGACTTCAACAGAGCTAAATTAATCTACGACTGATTAAAGAGAATCAAATTCCTTTCCAGAGCTCCTAATGCAAACAGTCTGGTGTCTGCTTTCATATCCTCCACAGATCTCATCATTCCTTAGTGGGGGTTGTTACCATGATCTGCTATACTGTTAGGATTCAAGGTCTAAAGCTATAACACTGTGTGTAGGCAGATATTCAATCTACATAAAATGCACCAGGGAGCCCGGCCTTCAACTACTGTTAGTTCTTTCGCTTCCTCAAAATTCCAGGACTGCTTTTCCTTTTCTTCAGAGATTGAGGGAAAAGTCAACTTATTAAGAAGTTGTGGAATCCCATTATCTACCTTGTATAAGCTAGAGCAGCCCCAAGCCTTGCTGTTTGGTGAGAGGGACACACAAAAGGGGAGCTCAACTGGCCACCTCTAGCAGGAAGGAACTTGCTGCAGTTGCCGAGAGCTGCTTTTGCCTTCCCTCCCCTCAGGCAGGGCTTGTGCCCATCTCTGTGGCTCTATTGCACTCCTCAGGACACCCGTTGTTGTGGACCTCAGATGCTGACGTTTCCAGCACCATGTTTTCGGTCAAGGAGACCTCGTTCCTGCAGCACACCCCCCTGTAAGCAGTAACACTGTGTGCTCCTTCATGCCATTCTAAAAGGCAGCTGGATACTGAGCAGGGCCTTGTAGGCTGGTGATAGTTTGTAAAAACACAGAAATGCAGCTGTGTGAGTGCTGACTGAAGTGCAAATAGCACACGCAGATACATGCATGCAAAACCAAGCTGTGCTTCAGGCTTCAGGAAGATGGAGGGTGTTAAATGATCAGATGATGCTTCTGGTATCAGACTGCACTTCTTTAAAGAATTACCAAAAGGAGGAAATAACAGATAATAAAGAGCAAAATGTTTCCAATTGTCCAACTCGTCTCCAGCAGACTCTCTTTACTCAGGACTGTGCAGTATCACTTCTACACATACAGATTTCTGGGGCAGCAGACCTAGAAAGAGCAGCAAACAGAGTCCCCACTCCTGCTTTCCCCTCATTCATTCTGCTTAACCTTCTGATTAGAAAGCACCTCCTGATTTGGGGCTTGGCGCATTTTGCAGGCGCAGAAAGTCTCACTGGAGCTGGAAGGATGCTCACTTGCTGGAACGCGCCCGGCAGATGTGACACAGCAAGATAATGAGGTCACGGTTGGGTTGACAGATGTCTCTGCTATGGATATATGCACATTAAGAACCAGGGGCACGTACTTCCTGCTATGGAAAGCAGAGCGCTGCCCATTGGAGTTGAGCTCAGATTTGTTGCAGTATCTTTTTAGCTTAAGATAATGACACACTCTGAGTCTAGGGAAATACAGGGGAAGCTCTGCACCACTGGCTGAACAAATTAGCCCTGTTTAGAGACTCGCTGTTGCTGGAAAGGGGCCTTCCCTTGCTGTCTGGGCTGCACTGCCCTCTTAATTCCTTTGCAGCACTCAGGCTTTTGCTGCACTCCCTTTAGGACATGGTTCAGCAGGCAGCTGAGCCAAGGCAAGGTCTCTGTGCTGCCAAAATGGGAAGATGGGGATACCCCCTCACTGTGCTCCCACTCTTTGCCTCTAGTGCCTGAGCATATGGGCTTATTTCCTCTTCAGCTGCACCTCCTGCACTCCATAGCCCCTTCCATGAGCTGGTTTTGGCCCGTACAACTCTAGGCTCAGCAAACRGATTCATCTCACTGGTGCAGAAGAAAACGAACACAGGAAAAAGRCCCAAAGCCAGCAAACAAGTCTAAGAGTTTTCCATTAAACACTGCAATGGAAATGTCATCACCACAGTCATCCCTTCCCACAGACTCACAAGCTCTAGGAGATGACCAGAAACTTCTGACTTTTGGAACATGCCATGCTGTGACWGCAAGCAGCAATAATAGTTTTTTCACTCTTATTTGCTGCCAACGAGCATTGATGCCATATTCTGCACTTAACACAGGAAACAGCAGACCAGCACAAAGGGASTGACATCAGTAAACACGATGGTAGCCAGCTGATTTTGACTGACAAGTGCTGCAGACCCAATATTCCAATCCTATCTATCGATGTGCAAACTCGCAACATTGTAGGAAGTGGGCTGATGCAAGGATTATTTACAACAGTAACAGTATCGTGGTAATACTTCTATTCATAAATTTCATGCACAATAAAGTTCAGATGAAAAGAAAAGTAACTATGATTATGACAGTACCTAATAAGGACTTCAGTGCCTCAAATAGCAGTATTTTATTTTTTGCACAGCAAAAAATTATATTCACAAACTGGCAGTCTGTACACAATTTGGCTGTGTGACAGTCTGGAAGTTATTCTAGTACTCCTTGCAGGATTGAGAGCCTCAGTCAGTTTATCGGTCCTATGTCAAAAGCATAAGAGACTTGGAGCTTCTCCCAAAGTGCTGATTGTTCAATTGAAATTGGAAACTGTCAAGAAATTCAAAGTGAAAAAAAAAAAAAAAAAAGCTTATTTAGGTCTGCATCTCTTTCTGTGCAGGCTTCTTACCTGTAGTGTCCACGAAGTGGATCTGACTTGGTCCCATGTTTCAGGACTCCAAGCGCTCTCAGCTTCCACCAGCCTCAAGAGGCAGAAGGAATTTGGCATCTTGTGCGACTAAACCAGCAAACAGCCAAGGACTGCACAGCTTCTGCTTKGGAAGACACCAAGAAAAAAATGTCACACAAGTTTCCTTTTATCTTGGACTGGATGCTTGCCATGTATTTTGCAAGAGCTATAGAGCTATATACATATAAAGCACATGAGATTATGGAGCCATTTTCCATGTGTTTGGAAATCCTCCGCAAGGGAAGGCAGCAAGACACAATGCACTTCCAGAACAGCAAAGTTTTGAACTGGGACKTCACAGACTTCCTGCGAGCCACATAGTTAACTCTGCTATGCACACAGCAGTAATTGTGCATTTCTCAAGTAATAAAAACCTGGTGCTTTGTTCTGTAAGAATATATAAATCCTCTTAAAAAAAAATAAAAATCAGTGTAAGTAAGAAAAGAACATTGCCTCATTTTACAGATGGGAAAATCAGCAGAAATATATTAGACACCTACACGCACCCTGAGCTGAAAAACAAATCTGTATCTCAGGCTCCTTCATAACGCAAGGTTTCCTCATGTCTGCCTGCTTGGGAAGTAGTAAATGCCAAGGAAAATCAACAYTGACCAACTGAGAGGTTGCCAGTGGATAAGTGAGAGGTGTAGCAGGAATCCTTGCATTTTGCTGCTTTCTGTAACTGTGGGGAACAAACGGAAGTTGTTCCACAGTCCCAAGGGAGGCAGGTGAAAAGCGAGGCCTGCACAGAGTTCATGCTACCATASCATGGACACATGAGTTAACATGGTGACAAGGAACAGAAATAGCTTTAACTATCTACAGCCACACTTATACATAGGCATGCATATTTATATAGATAAATATAGGTGTATATGTGGCAACATGTACACATACATATGTATACATATACCAAATATATGTATACATATACAGACAGACTTACTTCTGTTCCACAGCTGGAGGAGACCCTTGATGACTGTAAATTAATTCCCAATTGCAGTCACCATCTGGTTCATGGTTTATCAATTATCCAGTCATTAACAATTTTAGCTGCCAATTTGTATATGGTTTTCTAGCCGTAGCTAATTAAAAAAAAACCCACAAGTTGTTAAAAAAAATGTTTCTATGTTAAGTTAAAGTTCTGTAAAATCTAYGCAGGATTAGGATGAGACACATGTTTCTGTCCAGATATTGTATGTGACCATTAACATAATGAAAATGTGTGATGAAATGATGAATTACACCTGCCCATGGCTCTACCAATCAATTCGACTTTGTTTTGTTTAATGATAGTATCATGGAGCTATCTCATGAAATTCCTTGATCCATCACCCAAAATCTAAGTGTTTGGCATGTCAGACACTTTAACACCATAAATGAGCAAGACATAAATGACAGTACTAGACACAGACTCTAACTGCAGTCATTTAATCAACACTGGAGTACATAATTGTCAACTTAAATTGCCAAATTTGGATGTATTTTGAAATTAACACTGTTGAAAAATCTAAACTTTCACTTTGTAAAATTCTTTTTAAGGCTCGGTAGCACCAAGGACTAACATCCTGCAATACCACAAACTATTAACAGTCCCTAAAGTCAAAATCTAGTGGTGGAAACAATACCATACACTAAAAATATATAACTTAAAGGATACATGGGCCTCTTCTGTTGCATTTCTGTGATGAACTTTAATGACAGTGCCGTATTTGCCATATGCAACAGACTTYCTTTTTTAACTTGATAAGGATGATTAGAATTCTTGCTATGAACAAAGGATTTGCTCAAAACTGAGTCCTAATTAAATGTTTGGTGAGTACGTGCACTTCTAGAATAGTCCCTGAATATTAACAGCTCTATAATTAGGTTTTTGCTAGTAATAACCAGACATGCCTTGGTGCTTTGTGAAAAAGTCAAAGGATTGTGAAATATGAAGAGATGACATTTTCTTACTCAGAATTGTCTGATTCTGTCAGGATGAGTCTAATTTGTCTCCCATTCAATTTGATAGGCAATAAGTAATCAAGATACCACCAAAGTAAAGAAGAGCAAATTGGCAGCAAACAGCAAAGAGAGAGGCTGGCCAGGAGGCGGTTGCCGTTGGTGGCTAGCAGTCCATAAGGAGTGGGCTCGGAGACAGGCATTTCCTCAAGGCACTTGTCCTGGTTGCCTTTGCACTTGCAGCACAGGAACAGCAGGTATTCTTCAGCATTCTTTGTTGGCAGCAGTCCAACCTGTCGACCGGGGACTGCACACCTGGTGCTAGGAGATGAATTAAGAAAGGCCAGCATGCTGTCAACTGCCAAATTCCTGTTGTCATTTGTGGAAAAAAACATCTTTTTCCCATTTCAAATTCTAAGCTGCCTTTTTTTTTTTTTTTTTTTTTTTTTTATATAAAGAAAGCTATAGAATAGTACTGGGTGAAAGAGAAGGAAAGGGTACAGCCCAACAGCTACAGCATCCTCCCTCTCCTCCCATCGCCTGCCTCCCCAGTAGGCACACTCTTTATACAGTTTAGGGTTTTTTAATGTATATTTTATGTATACTCAATTACAGATCAAGGAAAGCAGTAATTATCCTAACAGTTTTGGTGCTCGCAGCACACGTTTATACCTGCTGATCACCCACTTCAAGGATAATACTATAAAACACTGAACTAGTTGATTGAAGGATACTAGTTCCACACGGGCCACGCGCTGCTGGGCTTGCTGCTTCTGCTGCCAGAGAGATGCCAGGAGGCAGCTGCCTATTCTACCCAAGCCCAATGGCCTAAGCTACTTGTGGAGACACATGAAGTGCCTTTGCTCATCAGCTTTGGCATGGAGCCCTTCTCTTTTTCTCTAGGTTTGGTGTGCAGGTATGACACATATTTCATTTCTATGGTTGGGGACCCACAGGGAAAGGAATATATACATTTCTGGTGATAGTGTGACGATTTAGTTGAGGTCATGGAGGACAGCAAAGTCAGCAAAAGGAATTTAATACAAATTTCTCACAATAAGGAGAGCAGGAGGTAGGAATAGGCTTGCTGTAAAAATAATGCAGCTATATTAGGTAGTTAGTTTCTGACCTAAGAAGAACCTACGTACTTATATATTAATTCAGTGCATATATTCTTTTCCCCGGATGTGTCTTCAGCTAATTTCCAAGTTGCACAAAAATTAGAAAGGACACAGAAAAATATATAGGGAAACTTCCATGGGCTGCTCTGGAGAACATCAGTCAGACCTACCAGACTATCTACTAGTATATACTACTAGTATATATATATATATATATATATATATATATACACACACACACTACTACCAGACTATATACTAGTAGTTACCACCACCTTAACTGCCACTTGATCACAACATCTGAACAACACTTTCATCTTGAATCTTTTCATCTACAATCTTTTAAACCCTCAAAAATATCARTTAAGAAAATGTTTGGTTAAACAGTGAGAAAATTGTAGATGAAAAATAAAGAATTCACTCAAAGTCATAAGGAAATCCACATGTCACTTAAGTTATTACTCAGAGTTTCATGTAACGGGTCTCTGATAAATGAATAAGATAGGAATCTTATAATAAGAAATGAGATGGATAGGAAATTACAGACAGGTGGGCCACTGCAATTTTAGCATGAGCTACACATAACCTTGTACAGCTGCAGACCTGAAGCATGCTTAAAATTCACCAGCATTTCAGAACTTATAGAATTCYTTTTTCAAAGAAACTCTAAGCTCCTGAAAGGAAATCAGATCAAAAGTGTATGCTGCACTGATCCACAGGGGTACAGGAAGGGTACCAGATTTATATATTCTCCCTGTAAAGAGATTGAGCAAAGCTTAAGCACCAAGGTCAAGAGCAAAAACAACAAAAAGGTCAAGGTTGAAAGTAGACAAAGATTTCACTTCAGGAATTTCATGTGTCAAATTGCATGCACGGTCTCCAAAACAACCAAAAAACCCTCAACATCTGCTCATGCAGAGAAATGTTAATGCTTAATCCTGTCAAATCAGCTGTTGGCAAATGGGACACCAAAAGCCTGCAATTCTCTAGTTTCTGATAAGCTGTAATTTACCCAAACACTGCAATGTTTTGGGAGCCACTGCTCAGAATTTCAATAACAAATTGCTTGATGAGAAGAACCACTTCCTAATAGACTAGAGCACAGGTATAATGCCAGAACAGAGGCGCGCAAAAAAAAACCCATGGAATGTCTCGTGGCTGGAAACAGCATCTCGTTAGGCACTGCTCATGTGCAAGATACACAGTACCATAAATCATAACATTATGGAACTTTACATTTTGGTTTATTTATGTTGCTTTTAAATAAGAACAACAACATCTGCCAGAGATTAATGTGAATGTATATTTCATGACACCATCATGCAACATAAAAGTCTTTGCAGGGAGTCATGTCCTGAGATACTTGCTGCTCCTGAGGGAATCATTAAAATCCAGTGAGGACCGTGGCATCACACAAGCACAACTGGCACAGAGCCAGCTCTTTTTGAACACTATTAAATAAAATGTATACAGGAGCACCTTCCAGCAGTAAGGCCAATGGCCACAGAACAGTCTGCATTCCTGTTCTTCATCGCTCTTTGCCTCCGGTGTGCTGTAACCCCATCTAAATTGCCAAACTAACCTCTGATCCTTACTCAGGAGAGCTCTGCTCGCCACAACRCACTCCCAAGGCCTTTCCTAGGAATTCAACATTACCATGATCAAGTTACTGTGCCCAGGAGTAACCCCTGGCGCTATGTGCTGGTGCAGATACAACTGTGTTGTCCTGCTCCATGGAGACACTTCCAAGCCATTTCCAGCTGGTTTTAGCATCAGAAGGGACTAGCCATCCTCTTTCCTGYATCACCAAAACTGCTCTGTGAAATAAATCTGCATCTTCTGGGTAAGACGAAGTATTTAACTTTAAAAGAAGACCAGCAGCTTTAGAAGTGCTGATCTAGACTTTTCCACAGTGTTAACTAAACATCTCTTTCAAATAAAAGTTTCCAAAAACCATTATGTCTTTCAATACTGGGTAAAAACCTGGGTCTTTCAGAGATATTTTATCAAGATTTTATGAAACAGACTTCACCTCATTTTGTCAGTAACACTTGATAATATAGACCAAGTTTTAGCCTCTCTCCTTACGGCAAGTTTTAGAGATCTGCTTTCTTCATTAGGAATCTGCTATGATAGGCTTTTATCTAGYTCTGGAGCTCTAGTTCATCTGCAGTTTGCTGGCTAAACATTTGGGTGGTAGAAGGGAGTTACCCAACCTTTCAACACCCACAGAAGTGCTCACCACACCATTTTTAGCCCTTCCTCACATAAATCTCAGACGTTAGCAGCTACAGTGCCCTTAGACATAGCTGGCTCTCAYACTGAGAAGTCTCTAAGTTCAGCAGGTCTCACTCTTTGCCAAGTCTCCTGAAATCCTCCAGGAAAAGGAGAAGGAGCTGCCGTCCCATACAGCAGGACACACAGCACCTCTTCCATGACAGTGAACAGACAGGCAGTGGCAACCCTTTTCTTCTTGCTATGCAGCTTACTGGGAAGAGGGGAGTAAGTGTGAGACAAGTCCTCACCCCCTATGAACAGAGATGTGCTGCTCCACCTTTAATTCATATGAAAATGAATCACCTACTGAACTACTGAACTGTGACACCGTTCCCTGCTCCCAAACAGCACCTAAGGGAAAACAGGAAAAGTACTTCTTTAGTATTTTCTCCTCTTTTAATAGGGATTTCTCTTACGCACGACACTAGGGGAAGATAGCAATAAATGATGACTTCAGGGAGCACAGACTAGTTTTTACGTTTCCATTCAGTATGTGGCAATAACCCAGTTTTCCTATAAGTACCTTATTCAGTCTCTGGTAAGCCATTTAGCCGTTTGGACAGACTCCAGTATTCCTCTCCACTTAACATTTAAGATTGCACAAATCAAAAATCTCCACCTTTCYCTTCCCCTCTCATTCATAGCTCATTAACCTTTTAGGATCAAACTATATCCACTCCAGTGCATTTTCTAAGGAGATGATAAAGGAGATCATCTAAGGAGATGATGCGCCTTCAGTATCTGGAATAAGCTGACCCAGCCAACTTCTCATAAATAACTGAATCCGGTTTTGCAGCACAACCCAAAAATATGAGCTGTGGGCAGTACTGTGCAGCTAAAACTCTACTCTGTTTTCCTATGCTGTCAGACCCAACTGTACCACGAGCAGTGAGCTAGATGTGCTGATGCTGTCAACAAAACTCTCCCAGCTGAAATGCTGAGAGCCAGTTAGTCTGCTTCCACTTACTTCTCTCCATTTGCACCCAAGTTTATACTACTAGCTCACAGAAGCCCTTGAGCAAGAAATACGGTATTAGCTATCCTCTAATTAACRCTCCTGTGCCAAGATTAACCACTCAAAGCACTTGAGTTGCATGTGTGTAAACTTTGTGTTAGGCATGAGGTAAGTGTCCCTGGAAGGCTTTTCTAATTGTATGGAGACATCAACTGTGGACCACAAAATAGGGCCACTTGGCCTGCAACATCATCTATTAAAATCCTATTTGTACACATATAAAAAGACACTGACCTTTTTTCTTTCAGTGTGATTACTTATACTGCCTTTCAGAGTTTTTGCCAGCCTATTACTCTCACCAAAARGAAAACCAACAAACCCACAGACCAGGTCAGATACACATCCAATTTATAAGGCACTTCCTTTATTTTAGTAAATGCTTTTCTACAAAGCAGCAGGGACTGAGCTATAGCCAGTAAATAAAAAGAAAGCCGCAAATCTCCCCTGTGTTAAATACTATTACTTGTTGCAAAGAGGATTAGGGAGTAAAGAGAGACTGCACCGCTCCTAATCTTCATTTCATCAGTTTGAAATCTGCAAGGGTAAATAAAAATGGTAATTTGAAATGACATAACAATTATTTAACCCTTTGGGATGAGGAAATTTAGAACATAAACTCAGGGTTGTTAAGCCTTTCTTTTAGTTAACTAAACCCATTCTTYTTCATAAAGATTTTTCTGAGAAATCTTACAGTAATTTTTGTCTTGTGCAACAGCACCTTCCTTGCTTGGAAGGTGCTGCTTGGACATGTAAGTCACCAAGTTTTGCAAGTTACAGCTTTAGACAAAACTTATAGACAGARCACAGACAACTCCATCATCAGGCCCTTCCTCCACTAGAAATACTGGAAAACAACATGGAATTGCTTCAAAAGCGATGTGAAAACAGGCTTCAGAAACATGCTTCTTCAGCATACCCATTCCTATCCTTGAGGATAATACTTTTCAGAGCCCAGGCAGGAAATATTATTTAAAAGAAACATATATCTAGATTTGTAAGCAGAAGCATATATCTAGAATCTTAAGAGATTTGGGTCGTGGACACTCWAGAGGAAGTCACTCATTACTGCTTSTGCTACCCAAGCATAAGTCWGATGGCTCATCAAACCATATGCCAAATCAGTCAAACTCTTCTAAGCACAGGAAGCTAATCTAGTAAAAGCATAAAAAGTCCCTTGGTAGTTACATTAGCTGTAGGAAAGGTATGAAAAGCTTCAGAGCCTGTGAAATTTTCACCCTTTCTTCTCACCCGGGAAATGATTGAGAATGAGATTCTCTGACTAAAGAGGTATTTTCAAAGGCTGCCCAGATTTGAAAAATGTTCTTAATGAATGACTCTAAAAGCTAGACTTCAATAGCTTTTCTATTTCTTCTTCTGTTATAAAAGACAATGATAATTTGGCAAATTTATCAACTTTCTAGTTCTCCTCTTAGAAACCACATTTYTGTCACTTTGCTACTGTTAATTATAGCAGTGTTGGAGGCAAGAGGAAATAGAAGARACAAAGGTCTGGCGTGTATCCAAGAGAGACTGGGCAGTATAGGCTACAGTCTACATCCATTTCTGTCTAGATGTGAACACATCCTGTTGAGAATTAACTATTTGCATAGCCGAACCTTGATTCTGTAGACAGCTTTGCTCATGAAGGACTGCATTAGTGCCCCTGACTCCTTACCACACAGAGAAACGTCGTTCTCTTCTGTCTTTGGGTTACTCTGATGTGCCTGTAAATTTGGCTAATCCTAAATTAATACAGCTGATAAATTTGAATTAGAAGGGAGATATAAGAAATATAAGAAACCATCCAGGGAGAAGGAGAAAAGATGTCAGAACACATTCTCTTGTTCACGTGTGAGAACAGAAAAAGAGCTGGATCGTGACATATGGAGAACAGACCACTGCATCTAATAACCATTCACTGAAAAATGCAAGAATAGAGTTTATTTCCTCAAGTCTTTCTAGAAAAGATTGAGGGAATTACAAGGCCCTTCCCACGTCCCTCTGGTGAGTAGTCACTTATGTGCCCATGAAGATAAACTTTGTAGGCTACTGGAYTCTTTGAACATTGGCTAACGTGTTCAGTAGCTCAGTCTGCAATTTTCCTTCATCAAAACCACTACATTTAGCAAGAGTTTTAAATCATATTCAAGTTTCAAATCCATTTTAATTTAAAAGTATTCTGAACTTCAAGGGGAGCCAAACTAATAAATTACTCTTAGAACAAGCAGTATCTTGAAGCCACCGAAATCCTTTTAAATGTGCCTCCAGAAAGAGAAGTGCAGGGCAAAATTGAAGTCTGCTGCAAAGAAAGCAATAGCAGTAGGAATTTTGCTTTAAGTACAAGGCATCAATGTTAAGCATCTCCTAAGTCTCATGGTTTTGTTCTAAAAACAGATGAGAGGGAATGTTTTCATGCATGACTAGCTCACACAGCAARTAAGTTGATTTTTAAAATGTAGCTCATGCACATACACTAGCAGAAAAATTACTATGTGTTAGTGTATTTCAYCCTGTATTAAATTCTGACTCACTAGGAACTCCTTCTTCTCCCATGCCCAARATGTGAGCTCAGAGAGATTTTATTGCATCATTAGTTCAGTAATTATAGCATGATTGCATTTTATTCRTGTATGTTGCAATTCTCCAAAATCATAATTCTTTTTAGCCAGTTCCTTCCATCTATCAAAGTTACAGTCTTCTTTTACATACTGATAACAAACTGGATGGGTCGGATGCCATCTGGCCATACCACAGTCTGCTTTCTATCTGCACACATCGTCCAAACCACATCAATTTTGAGAACAGCCAGGCTATCTATCTGCACATTAAATGGCATATATTTCAAGATGCCAGACATTAACAGCAGCCTGTATCTTTTGGTACATTTAACCATTCACTCATCTCTGCAAGGTATGCTTAGCCTGTAATGAGGACATACCAGACAGACTCCAGAAAGGATTCCATTTCTGAAAAGGGATACAGTAACTCTGACAAAATACCCAGTTGACAGATAGGCAGATTACAGACCTTTCAACTCAGATTGGGCTTACAACTTTGGAACAATAACTGACACAAGCAGGTCTCGGTATACAGATTCAGCTTCTATTGTTCTCTTTTGCAGCTGTGTAAAAAGTAGTATTTTTTTTCTTTTTGTGCAACTATGTCATTTAATTGTAGAACATTTTATCTTTTTGTGTCAAAATGCAGACTTAGTTGCAAAAACATATGTTTAATTATGGGATCTTTTTCTCTTTTTAAATCAATTTTCACTTATCAGGACAGTTCTGGGTGGATAATTATTTCATGTCTGATTTTTTTTCCCTCTATGTCTTCAAATTACAATTGTCTAAGGGCTGGTTCCCCTACCTATCATCTTTTTTCCTTTTATGAACATAAGTCTTCAGCATAGGAGCCAAATTATGTACATTTACAAAACCATTTGGAAAACGGTACCCATTTCTACTTCTTCTGGGAGCTACACTAATATAATTTATTCTCCAAGAAAGCACTACCTACTACACAAAGTTAATGACTGCTCCATAGTCAAKTACTGCTTTGTTTTTGTAAAACTGGGTCATTTTAGACCACTTTAGGTCCATGCCAMTCTGGGCTCATACAAATCCTGTGTACCGTGCAGAGCCAATGACTAGATTCAATACCRAGGGCAATAAATGCTAGGGATTACACCATGTTAAGGGTAGAGTGTCAAAAATAAGCGGAACCCATTCCCATCCACACCATAGCAGTCAAGGCAAAGCTCCACGTCYAGCTCTACTTGCCCAACAGTTATCTTTGAATTTGGTTGTTAGGATATTCCTAAAGCCCATGTGAGACAGGATTTGGGGCTACATCCTTCACTCTGGAGGGAATTGCAGCAGAATGGCCACCCTGTCAGGCTGAGCGTTAACATGAACACCATCACACTCAACACTTACCACTCTATCAGAAAAAGAAATCTTAGGAGAGTGAGAGAAGCTGAGGACCAGACAAGATTGTAAAGATTTAGACTTTTAAAGAGATTATAAACCAAGATGCTTAGGAAAGCATCAAGTAAGAGGAAACTGCAGAAAAATAGGACAGCTTACGTGAAAGGGGGAACAAAAAAGTCTTGAGGTAACTATCCCAATTTTTAGCCATTCAAATTTAAGTTCACTTTGAAGGCTTTTGAAGATTTTATCATTTCTTGTGTAYTAAGAGCAGTCAGTTCTTAGAACAAACACCTTTCCTACCTTTTATAAGAAAAAAAAAAAAAA
>PTEX01000035.1:3966183-4127126 GCA_003342815.1 Eudromia elegans | reverse complement strand
GCGGCGCCGTGCGGGAGCAGCGCGCCCCGGCTCGGCCTCGGCGGCCCGTGTACAACGTGCGGCGGCGTCGCCCTCCCGCGCACGAGACTCCGTGTTCGGTTGGAGGAAGGCGCCCGGGTGAAGAGCAGCCACGCTCGCGAGGCGCGGCCCTTCTTCACTGAGCGCCCCCCAGACCGGCAGCCCTCGGACAGCCGCCTGCGGACGGGGCCGGCGTCGAGATAACTCCCCCGAGCTTGCGGCCCTCAAAGCAAAGCCCCGTGTTCCTTCAGTTCTTGTGAGCRTCTTCATTCGCAAGAAACCCAAATTTAAGTCTTAAGGTATTAGTAGATTTTAAGTTTCTCCCCACTTCTGTTGCTCCTTGTTGACAGCCGATTCATTTGCAGAGAATAYAGTCTGAGAATAAAACCCTTGATCAACTCAACTAGTAAAGGCAGAGCTACCCGCACAAAAGTGTTTATTCTTTAGTAAATGAATAGAGGGATTGTTGCAGCCAAATCCATGGAGAAAGTTTTATAAAAATGCTTTTTAATCCTACGCTATTCAAACTTTACAATTAAATGAATGGGTGTGAAATGTCATAAATTGTTTATAGCTAAGGAAAACAACTTGCAAAGATGTTTTTTCTTTGTCTTCAAARTGAACCAAATAACTCATTTTTTTCCCTTTTGTTTTAAATGTCATAAACAATGGATAGAGCTTTTTAGAAGTGTACTTCTGGCATCTTAGAAGCCAAATAAAAAACTTGTTCTGATTTATTTCTTGCTAACCTAGGTAATTCATTAATTGTTTCACAGACCATAGCTGCAAAATTAGGCTGAGAATTACAGCTGCTGTGTGAAATCTTAGTTAAGCGTGCCCATAAAATCACAGAAGAAGCATTTGTAGTGCATTCTTGCTCGATATTTTGCAAGACACTTTTCCATGACCATTGCTCCTTCGGACTTCAGGGATGAGYGTTGAGAATTGTCTTCTCCTTCAGTTGCTGCTTACAGCAAGCTTCAGAAAAGCCTTCTCGTGCATTCACCCCTAACTGTGAAGAGTCTCTTGTTCCGCCTCTCAGTAGCATCAGATTCGTTTTCTAGGCTGCCTGGAACGAGCCCCTGGGTCAGCACGGGTGAATGGCACTGCTGGGACATACAGCAAAAAGAAAAGCACTATTTGTATTTCATGCCTGATGCATGAGTATTTTCAATGAAGAGCGCAGCCTAAATAAGAATCCAAGGTCTGTGCTCTGCTTCACTGTGGTACAGCAATAGGGTATTAAAAAGTAAGTGCAAGCTTTAAGAGTGGCTTTGGAGCTGGATCCTTGCTTCCTGTTTCTGACTCAGCGTTGCCTATAAAAGCTGCATGGAAGCAATCCCTCGGCAGCATAAGCTGGATTTTTCCATTAAGTTCTCATCAGACTCCACTATTCAAGTCTGGCTCTGTTGTTTCAGCTACTTTAAAGATACTTTTGTGTCTTCTTTCTGTCTGAATGAAATGCTGCCCCATAGCTAGGAAATAATAAGCCTAAGTCACTGCAACTCTGGAGAAGCGGTACTAGTTTATGCAGATAGATTGTTTGGCTAATAACCTCTTTTTTTTTCCCCCTAAAAACTTTAAAAAGTCATCTTAAAAGAATACTTGTCAGTCCTGTCAATCAGTCTTGTTAGCAGGTCACGTTTGGGCTGGGGCAGGGAGTTACTGTTTATATAATGCAGACCTATCTGCATATAAATAAAGCGGAAAGTACAGTTTCCCTCAGGCTTACTGTATTCCTAGAGTCTTTCCTCCACAAAGCCCTATGCCCGAGAGGCCCTTCCYGTCCCTTTTCAGTGTCACTTTCATTGCCTTCCCTTGCAGTTTGCTCACTTTCTGATTCCTTTCACACATAACTGCAGTCAAATCGATGGCCGAGCTCCTGTGCTTGCTGCCAGTGTTCAAGGAACCCACTGCAGAGCTTCTGCACAGGTTTTATCATGCTGCTCCACGCCTTGGGATAGCGACTGCTGTCGCTCATTAAACAGAGATGTGCAATTGCTGTTCTGTTTTCTGTGAGTAAGAAGTACGTGGTAAAGCTGTTACCTTCAGTGGGACGTGCACAATCTGGACACACATTGAACGGCAGCCCCCGCAGCCACTGCTACAAGACACCTCAGGATGTATCCTATTCTAGAGCCAGTTAAATGTTTAAAGGAGTGGATGAAAGCATTTATTTCTGTCGTATGTCTCCAAGCCAGTATATGCTTCACGTTTGCCCAGTTTCACCACTGTACATAAACTGCTTCCTTTCAGTTGGATTGGTGCAGTTSATAGTGATACAGATAAACCCAAACATAAGATACCACAACTCTTAGATTTTCAAACAATAGGGCACGATACCCTAGGGATGGACTTGCTAACGCCAAGTTAACACACTGTTGAGATAAGAGAGAAAACTGGTGAATTCTAGATGTTTTTATGCAGACATAATAGAGATCGCCSTCCTAAATTTCATCTGCAGGCAAGCAGTTTCCCATTTCTCAGTGCTTTGTACTCTGCTTTGCAGTTTGCCCAGCGCCCTACAAAACAGGACTGATGATAGGGGAGTAAATGCTTGCATTTGTGATGGCTTAGTACTTCAGTGAACCTTGTTCCTACAGATTTATCATCATCATGTAGCTGCAACTTAAACAACACAGTCTGTTGTCCAGATTTGTTTCAGAAAGTTCGAGAAGATTAAATTTGACTTTCTCAGAGGCAAGTGAGATAAAATTAGAGTGTTATTGATTATTGCCTCAACCCTGAGTGTGCTACTCAGCTTCCCAAGGAGAATAGAAATTTAAACGAAGGGAGAAGGGGGCCAGCAGCTGCACATGGTGGCTCAGCCGACACTCGGCTGCACACAGTCGCAGAACGCTCTTGGCTGTAACAGCTTCCTCCTCAAACTGTTCTTAGGATCATTAAACAGAGGCTCCTTTAAGTGCCTGTTGTTCATATGGTTTCAGGGAAAATCTGGCCTTTTCTGGACGGCTACATCCCAGATTAATTCACATCGTTTGCTCCTGCCCGTAAACAGTCGTCCCATCGTGTGCCACGGAGCTRATGCTGGTGGCAGCGCTCCCTGCTCTGCTCCGGAGCAAGGACCTTGTGCAGAAGGTCCCTGCTGTCCTTGCTGAATTGGAGGCAGGTTTTCCTCTCAAGTCTGCAGGGCTTTGAATCATTAATGGACCACTCACYTTTGCTCTCCAACCTGGATTCTGGCTTGGTTTAATCCGCAGAGCTGATATTATTTTTCCTATCTGTGCTCACAGATATGATTCATAACATCTCATGGCACCATCTACTTTCAAAGTGAATCTGATCAAGCCTGTATTTCAGATCACTCTGTTTTTGAATGCTAGTAAATCTACTGCAGATGTGAGACTTCTGCATCCAAGTCCAACTGGCAGGTTATCATGTGCATCCCTATGCAGATGTGGTGGAAAAGCATCCAATTCATATGTTCAAGTTCTTAAAGGAGTCTTAACACCGGCGCTAAGCCTGCAGCTGCATTGRGTTGGCTTGCCTTTAAAACCTCTGCAAGTAAAGAGGGGGACTGCATCTCCCACAGCTGCCCATAAGATGTTTGGCTACCTTGTCCTCCCTGCTCCTGGGATTTCTTCTGGGGATGTCCAATTGCCTCAGGTCTAGTAGGGAATCAAGTTTTGACCCTAAATTAGAGAAACTGCTGCAGCTCTGTTGCTTGACTGGCTATTTATCAGGCAAGCAGAGTACTTAGAAATGCTCCTGATTGGTGCAACTCTGTAGATGTAAGGCTAGATGATAGCATATCGGTTTTGCACATCACAAACTCAGCTGCTACAGGACAGTCTGGAGCTGACTAAATACACAGTACTGTTGACAAGAGATCCTACAAGTTGGGGTTGATGCATAATTACAGAAGATGGTTGCAAATGTTTGTATTCCTGCAGCTAGTGCTGTATCAGCATTTCTGCAGGACAAACTTTCCTCCACTGTGAACCCTTTCATCAGTAATGAATTTATAAAAACATCCTTTTTTTTTTTCCTGTAGAAAATACAGAACTTGGAAAAAAAAAGGTCTCAGAGTAATGATTAGGTAAAACTTTACTAAATGTGTCAGGAAATTCTCTTGAGCAGTTTGACTCATTGCCTGTCTTAATATTTTCTCTTGGCTCAGGGTAGTTTTTTCTTCCATATAACAACAGCTGCCTTATTAGAGATAGGTCTTGACACTGGAGAATGTAAATAGCACCTCGGGAGCTGCATCTCTGTTCTTATCTTGCTAATCAGATTCCAAGAGAGGAAGAGGCGATGCAAGCTCTGCTCTGCCCTGAGGACATGTCCCACCCACACTCTGAAAGACTGCTTAGAGTGCCAGTGCCAGTGGAAAAACCTTGCCTGGCTGGCGTGTACCTGAAGCAATGCCCCCATCTGACGAAAGCCCAGGACCATCAGATGAGGTCTCATCACAGAATCTTCTGCATGTTCTTTTGTTGGTGGGACAAAGCTTGCCCTTGTAAAAACCTGGACTGCCATATTTAGGAGCTTGGGTCTTTCCCASTGATTAAGACTGATGAGTCTGGAGGGAAAGGGCAAGGATCTAGAGAAAAATAAACCTTCTATTACCTAATTCCTTTCCAAATGTATAGTTCCTTATAGCACACAAGAGGCTGTTTTGGAAGAACTGTTGTTGCATCCCTATCCTTCAAACATTTGTGCACATCGTGTATATCGAACTAAGTTAATCCTGCTGGGGGCCTTTGATTCCAGCTGATGTTTTTTCCAATTAGTAAAGATCAAGAAGCATGACTAAAATTCAAATTGCCAGTCTTTGCTCTTTTCAGACATGGGCTGTAAAGCATATTTTTTAAGCACCATCTGCTGTACGTTCAGAAAATAGCAGCCAAAATTGTTCTTCTCTTTGCAGCCTTTTAATCAAACTAAATTGACTTAAATGCTGTCCTTCACACTATCAAATACATTGCCTCAGCTCTTGAATGTTTAATCTGTATTTGTAGAGTTACCCAGCTGCATTATCTTTTCATGCATAGTGACATATATAATACACATCGGAGAGAGACTCTTAGAGGAGAAATAGTATTACAAAACACTGTGTCCTACAACAGAACAGTGGAAGGAGACAGGAGAATGAGCGCTATGTTGGGCCTGATTTCCAGATGTGCTAAATAAAACAGGGTGAATAGAACTGAAGACAGAGCATTGTCTTTTGAGAGGAGATTTAATATGTGGTGACTGCAGGACACAATGATAAAAGCAGAAGTGATACATCATTTCAAAATCCTCAGTGGAAAGTATTAGCTTTTCAATATGTTTTAATAGTGTTTTCCAGACAAGTGTGGCTGCCTGTCAGATCACCCATTACCGGTATACCCAGGCATCACAACTATATGGAGGGTGAACTGCAGGCAATGAAGAAACATTACTGCAGTTGATTAATAGCCTGAGCTGAGTGAACAGCCTGAGGAGTGAAGAAGCCCACAAAACTGTTAAATGAACAACAGCTAGCAGCCGCTTTTTTTTTTTTCCCCTCTCAGTCTGCGTGTTGGGCCTTCTCTATTTTTAAGGAAGTTTCTCTATTCTAGTGCTTCAATAAAAAAAAACTGTCAGAGTATGTTTGGTTCAAAATGGAGTGCAGAAGAGCAAGGAAAAAGTGCTTCTATGAGACATGAGGCAGGGCTTGACCAAATGAAAACAGCAGAAGCAGCAAAGGAAAAGAAGGCAGCAGAGACAGAGAAGCTGAAATCTAAGAGATATCCTATTGGAGCTCCTTCTCCTCCTTTCCTATTCTCCCTGGCCTTTCCCATTTCTCCTGCAAGCTCTCTGCTCATCAAGCCTTACAAGCATTACTCATTTTGTCCCCCTGCTTTCAGCTCAGGGAGTTCATTGTCCAACATGGACCCGCTCAGCAGTGAACCTTGGGCGTCATGTATCAGAGACTGCATCAGCAGGACCTACAGACCATGTGTTGAGGGGAGTACTGGAGGTGACATATCAGGTTTGAGTGCTATCCTTAAGCTGGTCTTTTCCAAGGTTTTCATATATAAAGCTGGATATCTTCATTTTTCATGTTATTCACCTTTTGGTTCTGTGCCTTAAAAGCCTGGGCTCTGAGCACTTGTAGCTGCTGGAGATACTGGTGGGACTTACACTCTGCACCCATGAAGAGAGCAAGTTCTGTGAAGAAGGCCAGCTGGGAAACCTTTCACGCTGGGGAGACAAAATGCTTAATCTTTGAGCTAAACCTCACCCGATGGCCAAGTGGAGTTTGGCAAGGGAGAATAAGCACCATCCAGCTGAATGATGCTTAGGAGGAAAATTAATACTGCAGCATTCCCCACTGAGGCAGAGGTCTAGGGGTAAAAGTGACATGTGGGCATTTAAAGAGACAGTTGGTGTGCTCTGCATCTGGGCATCAACTCGCATGCGAACTCCAGGCTTTGCAACCTCGGCGTTACCCTCAGGGCTTGGAAGAAAGGGAAATCTAGATGGATGTGTAGTAGTGAGATGAGCCTGCCCTGCCCCAAATGAATATTCAGTGTCACCTGATACCTGAGTGGCCTCCTCAGGGACACTGGGAGCTTCCCCTCTAGATAATTATACAGACCAAGGAACAGTCCCACAGCTGMAGCACTAGTGGCCCCAGGAATTTAAAGTGAAAAAAAGGCTCTTACCCTMCAAGCTGTCACTGCCTCAGCCAAGTAGGGAGAAGTCCCCTGAAGAGAGGCAGCAGGTCCTCTTCTCATTCAAGGCAGAGGCAGGCCTGCTCCCTTTGCTTCACAGTCCATAGAAGTAGGAAAGGTTCTTCCTTCCAAAAAGTATAAATACTTAGCAATTGTGAGCTTAGCCATTAGCTTAGCAATACTTAGCAATTAGAGCATCAGGAGCCCAGTGGACATGCCGAAGCAGAAGCCTTGCCCAAAGATGAATTAGGTTTCTAGCAAATTTGCGCTTACTGTTTCTGTGATTTTGTAAAGTCTTGTCATTCCTATTCCACCCAAACCTGCGGCAAACAGTGAAGTAACTTCACCATATGATATTATGTAAAAAATGAAAAAAAAAAAACCCCTCCAAAATCCCAGCTCCCAAATCACAGATAAAACTAAAGGTGAACACAGTCTACATGGCCCTGCACACTTCCCTTCTTTCCCAAGAAATTTACCATCAGTTCTTGGTAAAACACAGTACCAGTGAATTCATGGAAGATTTTTGTGAATCAGACCATATAAATCAGAACAGTTGTTTTAAGTGACAGTAAATAACCAGGCATCATTTTTTATCTACTTAAAGATAATAAATATTAAGTTTATAAGGGAATAAATAAAGTCTTTACAAACAGACTCTTCACAATCCTACTTTTACAAAATTATATTAGTACAATATTCTTACCAAAAACTGTATAGACACTCACAGACAAGCCATGTCAAAGTTACTGAACAGCTTTGCAGTTCTGTAAGTCACATTGAACTACATAATCATTTAAAATTCAACAAAGATATAAATTGAGACATACTGAAGACAGAAATTTAGTAAAATTTTAAATACATTTTATATTTACATGAATGCACGTCTGGTGAAATTTCTTAAAAATCAGCATGAGAAAGCAATGTAATTTTAAACATAAAATTGTAAACATTCTTCATCAATGCTTTTGACATTACAGGAGAATTCTCCCCAAATTGCATATAAAATATTTCCAGCAATCTATCCACACATTAATGGCTTCAAACACCTAACATATGTGATACATCCTGTAATCTTCCCTGCAGCTTCTCTTCTGTTTGATCATTTGCAGGATAACTTAATTAGAATGAACAAGATGAGCAAGTGTTTCTTGTCTTTTGACACAAATATAATTCTGTGGGTTCTCTGGAATAATTTGTGATATACATCAACACAAAGAAAATCAGAGCTGTAGAACAGGGATGGCAGGGTTCAAACACATGGATACTTATACCCCGAACTAGCAAAAATTCTGCGGCCTAACACAGGAGAAGCTGTATCTTCTAAACTGTACTTGGGGTTTTTTTTCCACTTTCTTCAAGACATTTTCACATTCTTCTTTTAGCTGTAAAACTGAATTACTACATATACCATTTGAACCAATTTCAGAAGAACCCTATCACATTTTTTCACTTTTCACTTTCAAAAGTCATACAAGCATACTCATTGAAGTTCAATATCGTAAACGCAAAAAAAGCCTTCATTTCCAATTCCTCTTTACCTCTTCGCTTTCAATACTGTCTCATTTCTTATTAATATCATTTATCGAAATTTTGCGTAAGTAACTACAACAAATTACTTTTTTTACCCTTCATTTATATGCTATGATCTCTTATAGCAAATTATTTATACTGATTTGGGTTGTAGATGCTTTTATTCTAATACAGTATTATCAGAGATTGATATTAACTATAGCTAGAAACAATTGGTAGTGATTGTTAATATGCCAAGGGATTAGATTTAGAAATCTAATAACAGAGGAAAATCGCACTAAAATTGTTTGGTCTACAGCTATAAAGCTTGGATTATTTTAGCTTGATCTGACCCCAGTTAAAGCCAGTAGAGCTAGCAACAGTCAACTCACTGAAATTGTTCCCTGTTCCCTACTTTCACTGCTACAAAAGAAAAATCAAGACCAGTATGTCCTTTTAACAACAAACAAACAACAAATAAGGTAGGATAGCAAATCAGAGCATATGAAATTACTATGTTGGCATCAGGAATCAGTAGAAAATTTTTCTTCCATCTTCTAAGGTCTTAATACAAAAAGCTTCAAAAAGCACTGACATCTAAGATGTTCTAGCAGTAGATAACAGCATGTCCATAAAATACATCTAGGTATAGAAATAATGAAGAAATATGAAATACTAGGCTATGAGGTTTAAGACTTGATCCTGCCAGATGCTGAACTCTCTGGCCCTGACCCAGCAAACCATTTAAGCATGTGGTTAGAAGGCAGCGTGCCTGTTACCCCATTGAAGCAAATGAGGTTATTCAAAGTTTGAGCACATAGTTGAGGGCTTTGAAAAATCGGGTCATTAAAGTACCAACCACTTACTGCCAGAGCATGAAGGTAAATTACCTCTATGAACAGGTTGTTACATAGCTGTCCATTAGGAGGCTTATATATGTTCTTTGAAGCTTGCTTTGAAGCATTTTTTCACCCCTGGAGATGGAAAAAACCCCACGTTTCTTTCTGGATAGGCAATTCCTACATCCCCGTCATTTCACTTTCACGTGCAAAACCATATTATACTGCTGTCCACGTATACGTATTCCATGGGGGAATACAAAACATGTTCAATTATAATGCTTATTATACAATCCTCTCAAAAACCGCACTGTCTGCCAGCCAAATTGCTCCTTGATGCAGGCCTAGGAAAACTCATGATAAAGGACAAAGTCATGCAAATAGCTATGCAAATGTCACATTGCATATTTAACATTTCTTAAAATCTTTAAAATACTGCTTGGTATTCAGCAACATTGCTGCCTGGTAAAAAGACATTGTTGGGAAAAAAAACCTGCTCTTCGTAGTTAGTAAAATTCGCAGTTGTATCACAAAGTCAAGAGGAAAAGAAAACAGTTAAAAATGTGCATTTGTAGGCCCTGCTCACACCATTATACACTTTATAAGAGGGAAACAGATGCAAGTTCACTAAAACATACATCACGGCGGAAAATGAAGCAACTTTGTTTTGTTAGTGGAAGCATGAGGGACCCCCTTTCTGAATTCTGCCTAACCTCAACYCAGGAATTAAAATCACTTTCCTTAACTTAGAGGACTTGTTCTACTGTGACGTAGCAGTTGTGACCCAAAGCAGGAATGGTACCTCATAACTTTATTTTAATTCTAGATGTAGTCAAAGCTCAATATATTCTGTTTTATTTTGATCTCAACATATGATTCATAAGAATATTTATGTAATGAAGTCCACTTCCCAGTTCCTGCTYGTCAAATACTGAAATCTTAACATAATATTCCATTAGTCAGGACAGTTCCCAAAACGACTGAGACATCTCCCTGCTTTTAGTCAGTTGAGGAAAGTACATTTGTTTCACTTGTCCAGCTGAAAATATATGGGCTATTAATCTCTGATCTTACCTTGTTATGTTTTAATGAAGGACCAAACCCTCCTCTGACGCTGTATTACTCTATATGGTCATTCCAAGGATGAGTTCAGCTTTTGCAAATGTCAAGTCCTATCAATGGGAGGCTAAGCAGTGTAAAGCTGGATTTGAATCCTCTGTTCAAAAGARGCAAAATTCTGATGAGAAGCATTTCTTCCTTTTAAATTATCTCTATCAGAAGCTACTGATATGGCATGAGGATAAGCTCACATTTGGGAAGGACACTAAGAATCTTTTCATTTTTCTTTAAGTGTAGAAGTTGTTCTTGGAAGACCTGGGAGTACCTACGAAGACTTCTGGCTACAACCCAAATTATTCTGCTTGACTAAGTTTTATCTGTATGGTTTATAAATCACAATATTTCTGACAAAAATAGACGTAGTTGACAGCAAGAGGGGAGCAGGCATATGTATTCCACCTCCACATATGCCAACAAAAAGCTAGCTTTAAAGTGATAATGATATGGGACAATCTGATTCAAAGAAGACTTGAGAAAAGGGGTAAAATACCAGCAGACATTCCTCAGTGCTGTCTAGTATTTTAGAAAAAAAAAAAATCTTAAAAAAGATGCATAAACATGAAGGCCCTATTTCCCAAGTGAAGGACAAAGTATTAAATGACTTGCCAGAGAACACGYTGCAGCTTAATGGCAAAGCAAAGCAAAGATGCAAGTCTTTCCTTGATTGCATCTACTGGACTATAGCCCATTCTCACACTTTTGGATTCTCTGTTCCTTCAAATGTATTTCCCCTTATGAACTGGCATTAAGTTATATGAACATATTGACATAAACATAAGCATGACCAAAAGTTATACMACCACCAGTTTTGTGTGGTGAATATACCATATGGATTGCTTATAATAACCTTATGCTATTATTAAAAACACATTATTGCCATAGCATACTATAAATTTGAATTATCAGTGAATTTTGTCAAAACCAAATCCCCAATGACCTGCAGGAAGCTTCCACTTCTTGCATCTGAGGAATAATACTGCATAAGCCAAAAGCAGAATTAGAAGGAATGCTGTATTAAGGATGAAGATGGGCTGCAACCCAAACTCTCTGAGGCCATTGCTGGGAATGCTGTTACTGACATTACCAGACTAGACTTTCAACCTTTGAAAAGTCTGCAAGACAGAGGCCAAACAGGAGGGAGGTGTGAGGCAGCCACCTRGGACTGATCTGGTCTGAGTAGCTCAGCTGGGCACAGGGTAACCACAAGTATGGTTATAAAGCCCATGCCAAGTTGCAGCTTGGGGACAGTCTTTAGAAAAGCAGACCAGAGCYCTATCATTCCCTACAGGAGACAGCTTGGCAGCTTCCTTGACAGCTTTGTAGGAAAAAGCTGTACAATTCCAGAGAGGCACAATCAGACAGAAAAGAGGTAAAACCACTTTCCTCTGTCCACATCATTAAAGCAAAAAGTAAGGGGTGGCCATTAATTTGGTAGATTTTCCAGAACTCAGCTGAGGAACAAGTCCTCATTTTGAGAAGACCTGTAGGTCAGGTTTCAAACTGAATCATTTTATGATTAAAAACAACAAGAAGAGTAAAAAATAAAAACAATCAACAACAACAAAAAAACCAGTTTATACTCCAGATAGTCTCAGTTACCTCTTCACCAGACATCAGCAAGCACCACTTGAACACGATGACAGAATCATGGAATGGTTGAGGTTGGAAGGGACCTCTACAGATCATCCAGTCCAACCCCTCTGCTCCAGCAGGGACCCCTAGAGCACGKGGCACAGGGTGGCATCCAGGTGGGTTTGGAAGATCTCCAGAGAAGGAGACTCCACAGCCTCTCKGGGCAGCCTGTTCCAGKGCTCTGTCACCCTCACAGGAAAGAAATTCCTCCTCACATGGAGATGGAACTTCCTGTATTTAATTTATACCCACAGTTGATGAGCAGTGGGCTAAGAGCTGGAGGGCTCCTCCTTCCTCTTTCACTCACTGTCATTAGCCAGGAAAAGAAAAAGGAAAGGTAGTTCTTTACACTCTTCATGCATGCAATTCATTACAACCTTTTTWTCTGTGTTACAGTTAAACCCTCTGCATGTATCTTTATTTTAGGAATGCTGACTGGTAAGTAACAAAAACCTATCTKAAGCTAGAGCTGGGCAAATAACCTTCTTAATGTTTTAGACCCCATATCTCAGCTTAGAAAGCTCAAGCAGACAGTAATGTTCTTCGTTCTAACTGATGCTTTAAATTATTTTAATGACTGCCATTTTATGTTTTAACTCTGTGGACCAGTTGCAATTGTTCTAAACTTCAGCTTCTCCATTCAATTATCACATGAGCCACATAAAACCTTTTCAGTTTCCTGCTCTGATGGGATCTGCACATTTGCAACTCTGTCTCCCAGTGCACTTGTATATGTGGCTTTGAAATCCTCTCTGCCAGTAAAACTGAATTATTTGATTGTTCCGAGAAAGCGAACACAAAGGGGACATAAAAAGATCAAGCTGAATTTATTTAAGATTTGGACAAACATCCACGGAACGCGCCTGGCATTGTTTGCCCAGCTCTTTTTTAACACTGGTGGTACGGCACTTTGGGAGCGCGGTGCCTAAGCTAACCACGTCTCCTCAGCACCTCCTCCCACGAGAGCATCACAGCCAGGYTGTGTAACACGCGCGTGCCACCCCRCGCACGCCGCAACCTCAGACTTTGRGAAGCTTCCCRGGGCGTGAAGAATTAGGGAAGAAAATTGTTCAAAGCGCTACAGCGTTCAATTTCAATGCGAGGCATAATGGGAGGAGCTGTGTGGGAGGATATTACTTCATTACAAACCTAAATCAGATGCCCAAAGATTTCTATCATCTCCAGAGGACATTCCGTCAGGCTCTACATGAGGTTTTTCCAGTAGAAGAAAAATATCGCCGCTCCCTTCAGGCTTGAGAAAGTTGTATGGCTTTTTTAACAGTTTCTAATGAAATCCCATATTATTGCTTCTCCCCTGGGAGACTTCAAAAGTCAAGCAAACTTCACAGAGCCCACATATTCATAAACCTCAAGCAAAAGAGCAGTAAGGAAATAAATTGCAATTCTCCAATTAGCATTTGACATTCTCTACTGTTTTTCTGAAAGGCAGAATTTGTCTTTCTTCTTAACCATACTGATAAATTGAGTTACTAAACCCAGCATTATTTCATATTTTAATGCGCACTGAAATCAAAAGCTCTGATTCACAGTGGGATTTGCTTTCTGCATAATATTTTGGGGAAGTATGAAACAAGCCCAGCAGTTTAGACCATGTTAAAGGAGCTAAAATGTACACGAATATTTTCTCCAAGCTCCTCATTGTGTATTCACAGCTGCTGCCAAACACAACAGCATAGAAGGAGTATTAGGATATGAAATGGGAAGTGGTCACATTTTCAAAGCAAGCTGCTGGGTGCCGAGCACTTGAAAATCTGCCCCCTGACTCCTTGGTGCTGTTCCAGAAAGAAATATCTCCAGGCTGGCAGCTCGCCAATCAGCTTTGGAAATCCTTTTCCATGGTAATTTCAATAAAGCAGAAAAGCCGATCTCTAGCTTTCTCTGCATGATTAAGCACTGTCACCAATCACTATGCAGCTCTAAGGTACACATGAAATATTCCTAGATAAATCCTCCTTCTCCAGAGAAATGTGTTTCCTGTTCAACTGTAAATCCAGGTTCTGTGTTGAAACTAATCCGGTCTGGCAATGCTATGKCCCTAGAAAAGTTTCCTTGGAAACGACAAACTTATGCAATGGCCAAGTCATCCAATCTTTTCATGCCACTATATTATATTAAAAACACCTGGTTTATTTTTACAATAACTCACATGACTTGCAGATTAGCATCCTAGAAATAATTATACATAAACTTTATAGCAAAAAATATACATATAATAATTCATCCTTCTATGACATATATAGAAATGATGTATATTTGTGTGTGTGTACATATATATATATAAATATATGGTTTGTACTTAGGTTTAGGGCACTTGTGTAGAGATATGTATATCTACATACACACAGTATACATTTAGGTATCTCTGTAGATGCTCATGTGTGTATACATCACCACACATAAACACACACAGGAGCACATTTACACTCTGAATCGGGGTGCGCTTTGCCGAATCCGTACACAAACGGCCGCAGTCCTTCGCTGAGAGCTGAGAGCTTCGCAGGCCTCAGAGACACCCGCACCAGCGTCTATGGAGGGAACCAGCGTCATCGCTGTGGACACAGGACTGGCTTGATGCATCTTCCTTTGTGAAGAACTAAATTTGCCGGACAGTGGCACCCGGCAATGCAGGGCTTGTTGCATGGGCCAATCTCATTCCAGTTGTCACATGTTTTGACACATCCAGGGCCACAGGTATCGTAAACCGCACCGTGTTTGCACTGGGTTGCTGAAAGGCAGTTAAAAAGGAAAAAAAGCCGGGAGAGAAGAGTGTTACACAAAGTTAAATATCTGTTTGTTTGCTTTCTTTTGCAAATATCTGAAATCACATTTTGGTATTATGATCATCTCGAGGATTTTTTTTTTTTGTAAAAAGATTTGACTACGCTAAATGATGCAATGCTGCTTTACATGGCAGATATAAATGTATCCAAATACAACTCCCTAACAGTATTCAATTTTTTCAGAAGTTTAACACATCTGACTGGACTGTATAAATAGCATAGAAATGCAAATCTAGATCTCAAATCTCGTAAGCTTCGAGAAGGTGTCTATTCAGAAGTAGATCCAGGCCTTGTATTTAAGGCTCAGCATTGTTTATTTATTTAGTATAATGCCTCTTCTCAAAGATTTCTGAAACATTTACAAAGATATTATTATTATTATTATTATTATTATTATTATTATTATTATTATTATTAAACAATTATTATTTCCACTCTGAAGGAAAGGAGAAGGAAAAGGGGAAGTCATTGACTTCATCAGCCTCCACAGGATTATATCTTCAGTATTGCCTATTATAGCAAATCAAAACAATGTGGTTAATTCAGCAGCTCCATTTCTGAAATAGAAAATCAATGATTTCCATGCTTTAGGCTATTTTACCAAGGGATCACTGAGAATGACAATTCTTATACTTAATGATTCTAGCGTCTACTCATTGATTTATGCAGCTGATAGTGCAATGGATTTCCAACACAGAGACCACTGAGGGCTCCGCTAAAAGCACTATCCCCCCACCCCATCAATATTTAAACTCTTAACATTTTGCATTCTGCCATTTCAGTATAGAGAATAATATATGAGTCAGTAGTGAATAAAAGCCCGTTACTCTTTCAAACAGCTGTGCTGATGGCAAAAACAAGTAGAGATCAGATAGCTCATAGCTGGAAACACAATCCCAAGCATCCAGGATCATCTCTTGCTATTTACAGTGAAATGGCTGTACTAAAAAGGTTTCTTCCATTTGGAGGGAGATGGAAGATCCAGATTTTGTTAAAGAGCAGTTTTGGTTATAGACAGAAAAGTGTCATTAAAGATTAGCCTGAAAATGCCATTACTCTGCTGTGATTATTCATAGAGAGAAAATATGCATATAAGCTGATTAAAATATTAAAGCTTATGTGAGTGTATCATGAGGATAGAAGTCTAAGTACTAAGAGATCATATTTAAAGGGCTTCTCTTCAGCTGTACAAAGTGAAGTTCATAACAGCATCAGCTTCTTGCAAGTTTTACTTCTTGAMATTTTATATTACTTATACATTTGCATAAAGCAGGCCTGAGGGGAGAAAAGAAGTTAGGAAAGAATGCATCAGAGAGCTCAGAACACAGAGTTTAAAGGAGCAAACAAACAAAAGGAAATATTGGTTAGTACATCAGAAAGCAATCTTACACAGAATTAGCCAGTGAATATTAAGATAGATATTAGGAAGAAGGAAAAATCATTCTAGCTTTAAGCATAAGAAAGCACTAGAACAAACTGCCTAAGTCTGTGAAACATCTTTCACTGAACACCTTTAAAAACAGGTTGGACAAACATCCTTCAGCAATGTTCTAGATACGCTTATTCTGCCTGTGGACATAGGTCTCTAGAGGATTTTTCCCCAGCCTTATATTTCTATCTTGCTCAGTATTATGAGTTTCCTGCATTTAAAGATGGAAAGGAAAAAAAATGTAAAAGGAAAAATTAAAATAAAATGTAAATTAAAAGGGAAATTTAGAAGGTTGGAAAACATGCAAGCAATGTTAATAATACAGTAAAACATGAGAATTGCTACAAACTGTGCACTTATATAATGTGTTAAAATGGAGGTTGAGCTCTGTAAGAGTGGAAACTAAAATGCTCGCAGCTTTGGAAACAACGTATTCATTGTCTAGAAAATGGGCTGAGATGCTGGAAACTGATAGTGACTGTCCATGCACGACCTGCACTATCTCAAGGGACCTGTTCACCAGAACCACTGGTGCCTCCTCTCTGAAAATGAGTTTCCTTTCAAAGGGTCTCAAGCTGACTAACCACAAAACCAAGACACGAGGCTCCAGTATAGGCAGTTTCCATGCAGCAAGTTTTACGCGCTGAAGTCTTTAGGCAGTGGAGGTTTTTTTCCCCGCGAAGCTTTATGGCACTCCTAGCSGACCCGCTCTTTCCATCCGAACTCTGTTTGGTGCCTCAGCTGGTGGGGTGGAGGAAAGTTGGCTCCAGGTCTCCTTTCCACTTCCTCATCTCTGCCCCAGAGGAAATGAGAATCTATCGGAGGCGGCTCTCCGCCACCACAGCATCCGTAGGAGCTCCCCGGCTCTGCTCTGACCATGTCAATCCATGTCCTTTTGCATGGTTAAACACCYCCTCCTCCTTCAGACTGCATCACAGAGTAGATAGAAGGGCCCAACTTGCCCCTGCAGTTGGCATGTTATTACCGTTATTAACATGACAACTCCTGTCTAGGGAAAACCAGGGAAAAAAATAAAAAATGGCATGATGGCTCCTGTTTAAGTTCCCTGGATGGCTTTTCTTGGGTACTKCGGTTGCTAACATGTGACAAGATTGATCCAGAACTCTCCACTTCATCAACAAGCTTGAAAAATAAAAATAGACGTCCTGCAGCAGGCTTCCCCGGGACTGCTGAAATGAACCAGTACCATGTAAACATGGAAAACAGAAGCGATGGCTCTGCACCCATTTTTTGAGGCAAATTCCTCTCTTAAAGCACCGAGCTCTGTTAGTAATAACTTCCTTAGTGCACTAGCACTACAAAAAAATGTACAGAAGTTACTAATAATCCTGCGTTTTGCAACGTTACCAGCCCCGGCAGGATTTTTCCACTCTTCTTCTAGAACATGTGTTTGGCATGACGGATGCGAGCTTCCTCCGACCGCTTTCCGCGCTGGCAGGATGGCGGCCAGCTCCGCTCCAGAAGCCATATAGTCACATAAATACAGCCCTGTGCCTGAGCTAATAAACCCTGCCTAATAAGGCTATACAGTTTTCAGACCAGAGCTGCTTTATTCCAGCCCATTTGGCACGTTCACAGAGGAGGCCTGTATCTGTCTGCGCCTCTTGGTTGACATGATCGTCATTTCTCAGTAACCATTCTTCCCAGCAAAAAGCCGAAATATCCAAGGGGGAATGTCTGTGGGCTTCCCCTGTGGGATGGTATCCAATAAATCTGATTCCTCAGAAATTTCTAAGGTGACATTTGTGCATCCATTTCTCATGCTGATTTTTCAGGTGCTGTTGCACAGCTTGTCCTTTCCTGTTTTTTTTCTTGGGATTTCCAAGCTAGATGTCACTAGTGGTGCCTCCAGCTCACGAAAAGTCCTTCAGTGTGGAGCAGGAGAAGGTATYAGATCTGGACTCTGACCACCTAGCGATGCAGTTGTGTTGATATTTTCAACTTTCAGGTTTGAAGAAGCTTCCACAGAAAAGCTTTAATAACCTTCCTGCCTCTGATACTTACTCACACAGACTCAAGTAATTAAAGGAAATCAAAATGTTACAGGGGAAGAGAGCAGAAGAGAGAGGATCCAGGAGAGAAGAGACATAATCAGCTCTAGACTCATCCTTCTCTAGGTCAACTAACCACATAGAGATCAAAGAGGAAAAKTACTGAATTGCTCAGGATTTAGGAGGAGCATGCCAGCTCCAGCTCGCTGCCCGCATGAGCACTTCACACTTTATTACTCTTCATCTCTGTTTTTCCTTTCTGTCTGTGTAGTCATGCCTGTGGCGAGAGTTATTGCCTTCTGTCAKCAGCCTCAACGTCCACAGAATTTCACTGCTAAATTAGTAGAGGATGAGGCCTTCACCCATCCTCGGGTTACTTAACTCCCCCTCACCACCTGTTTTCTTACCCTTTCTTGGGTTGAAAATAAACTTCCTCTGTATCTTCCCACTGCTTCTAACCTCTCCCTTCCATCTGTATCCTCTCTTTTGCCTATGTCATCTACTATTTTCTCTTATTTCTTCCTTCCCACAGCCTGACTCTCCCGCTTTTTTTCCTTCTCCTTCATATACTGCTTTTCCCTTCTCTGTCTTCCTACTTTTTTTACTGTATCCATAATAACAGTGCTCCTTCTCTATTAATTTCCATGGAAACCTGGATTCTTTACCAAACCCGCTTAGTTCCCACGTGGCTCTCACCGACCCTTTCCTACAACAACCTGTCCTTCTTCACTGTCCACCAGCTTCTGCTCTTCGCCCATCCTGTGCAATGACAGCAGATACCCGCCTTCCCAAGCAAGCCCCGGAGTGCACCAAGCCTGTGCTGCAGTCTTTCCGTGATGCCTTACAGGAGGATTCACTGCCGAGCGGAGGGAGAAGGAGGAGCTTGCAGGGACCAGGACACGTAATGTAGCCTCCTGGGCATCCCTGTTGACAGGCTGTCCAGCCAAAGAAGCTTTCTGAAGATTATACGAATGAGCTAAGCATACAGCAGTCAGGGTAGGGAACTAGCAAACGCACAGGATCTGTTTTTATAACACACAAAAGACTAATTAAACCTGACTTTACTAATAAGTGTACTCCATTGTCATCAGAACCCAACTCTTCCAAGTACCCCACCAGCTATGAATGTCAAACAGGAAATGAAAGTCACAGAATGTTAAAGTTTTATTAGAGATATATTGTTTCATATCCAAAAACTATTATCCCTAATTAGGACACAATAATTGTAACTACAAGATTTTTTTTTGAGAGAGAGAAAAAGTCAGTTAAAGATTAAAACCTTGATCCTTGGTCATTGGTAAGATAAGAACTGTAGTAGATGCACTATAATTTAATTTAACCATACCTTTTACTATAAAATATTGTCCTACACATTTGACAGTGGATTCTTAAAAAAAAATGTTAAGAGAGTGCTTTCCCACATACAACATTTTCTGCTAAATAAGAAGATTTAATCAAGGAGATTTAAGCAGTTTTTTCATTAGCTTAAGGGAAGAGATGTATTTAAATTCCTTCATTATCCATCCACCTTTTTTTTTTTTTTTTTTTTTTTTTGTGCCTTACAAAGTTTTTTTCTCTTTGGCAAAATACCAGAAAAACTGTGAAAGGAAGCCTCAATCAGTGAAGGCGTGATATGCCAAGACCTGCCTTAAGGCAGGGACTGCAGTTTCTGTTCTACATTGTATGGAATCTGCCACAGTGGGGTCCGGATCTGAGGTACTTTGGTCAAAAATAATGAAGTAGAAAGCATTCAGGCTGCTTGTTCTGGGTGCCTCTGATCTGCTACTGGATCAATAGATTACAATTACATATGTCATTAATATTATTCAAGAACATATCCTTGAACAGAGTACTCATTTAGTGACACACTCTTTGGATAGTTCTGCTCTTTTGTAAGAAAWAAAAATCGAGCCTTTCAGGAGCAGTCAGGCCAATGTAATTTTCTCTGTCTTTCATCCACTGGAACTTAACTTAAAAGGAAATTAAAGTTGAGAGAGTTGACTGTGAGCCACATACAATCACTGAAATGGACCACAGAGTAATAGCTCTTTAACCAGCATTGAGGATTCTTCTCTCGTTCTTTTTAACTACTATCAATTGCTTTACATAAATCTGAATACATTTCCAGACAAACTGATGCCATTATAGTGTGTCCTAAATTAACAGGATCGTCATCAGGGGAAATATTCATCTGCAATATTGCATTTTACCTCAAGTGCCCATGACCGCAGACCACCACTTCTCTTGGAAACAATTACTCACAATTACATGCAATTAATGCAGCTAATCACATGGGGAATCTGGCCTAAGCACCAAATTTAATGCAGTTCAGCGTTTTAATATTCCCATTAAAAACATTATCTTTTCTTCCCTCATGGTGCCTATTTTAATCATATGTATATGCTGTCTCTGAAGATATATATCTGTGCTTTAACAGGAGGACGAAGGAATTGGRACATGAGTGGTAGCCAACTAGTAACATATTTTGAATGATAAAGACATGTCGTTCTTCCTGGCAGTATACAAAATATACAAAATCAGGACATATGGCATCAGAGGTGAAAAGTTACTAAGAGAAACAAATATTTCTAGTATTTACCAGCTGAAAATCCTTCCCAGTAAGGTCTTTTTCTCAGTTTAACCACACTGCTGATGTAATCCCAGAGCTTTCTAAAGACGTCTACGTTTCTGGCCTTCCTCCAGCAGGGCCAGGTTGGTACCTACACCCTCTTGCCTGTGCGTGGGGTTGCAGTGAAGCAATGGGAAAGCGCTTACCTGCGCAGTTCTGCTTGGGGATCCACTGGACCTTCACGCCTTCCCTCTGACACGCTCGGGCGTAGGCCAGGAAGGACTCACAGTAGCAGTTTTTATGAACGGGGCACTCGCACATGTCCGTCACGCAGGACCTGCAGAGCAATGCCCAGGAACAGATCAGCAAGAGAAGACGTGACAAAGACCTCTCTGAGCTTGGGACTCATCCTTTTCTGTTTTTTCTTCCTTTCTTTTTTGGTGTTAACACATTATTTAGGCTTCATCTTCCCTCTAATTTAATAACAGCAGCAACAACAAGAAAAGATAACAACAACAAAACCCAGWAACAGCAGCAGCATTGAATGGAAGGGTCTTGCAGGCACTGAACATGTGCCAGGAAGCGATGCCTTCCCTCCAGCCTCTCCATCCTTTGCAGGCCCCAAAGCCGCTCAATGCCTGTTTTCTCCATGGCAGCACTAYTAAATGCCAGACTTTAAGAGATGTATAAAGGAGCAGGGGTGATGCAGCATAACTGTGCCATTTTTATGCTATGAAATCCCCAGACTCTTGTTAATACCACCATGTCCTTCCACTGCGTGCCATGCAATCACTGCAAAATGTGGCCGGAGCAAAGCTCCTCGCACGGCCTGAAGCAAAACTGCCACCATGTATGTCACCACTGTATTTAAAGTCAGCTCACTCAGAATTCGTGCCCATTTGGCACAGCCAAAGATTTGGCACAGGGCTTAAAGTCACAAATGAGTTTTCTGAGTTAATCTCCCGCACTGAGGACTTTATTTTTTTTTTTTTAAAGGAAACATCTTGTTTCTTCAGAAACCTTCCCCAAAGCTACAGCTTGGAAAAGAGGCACCTCAACCAAAAGCATGCAGGAGCCCTAATGCCTGCAAGGTGCTTAGGAAACACGGGCAGTGCTTTATACAAAGGCAGCAGAGAGAACTGCTGTCCYTCCAAACATGGCCCAGCTTGTTTCYGCATAGTCAACCATGCTCCTTAAAGAGGAGCACTTCCCCTTCTCAAAGTCAGTAGCTATTTCTGTGCTGTTATACTTAATAGTTCTACTTTTCATGGCTTTTTTCACAAGCTTTTAATCATTTTTGCCCTCAGCGAACCCCCAACATGTACTTACCTAAAAATTCACCATGGCAAATAAAGAACATAAGTGCTAATGTGAAAAGGTATCTGTCCTGCTTTTACCCACATAGATGTAATGCATATAAATAGAATTGTTCTGTATCAAAGCAATAACACTTTTGTGTTTACAGTCCAGTAGTTTTCACTTGAAATAACCTTACTGCTTAATGAAAAAGTATGTTTGTTTTGCTTTAGATCTGCCAGCYGGACCCTTCACATCTTTTAAAATAGTAGATGTTGCTGCACAGGCTGCAAGGCGCAGATTAGCACAGCATCCTTGGCGCTGTTTGGCATCGTAGCTGATAAAAGGCCTTGTATAAGCATAAGAGGTCACCTTTCCACTAATACACTTTACACAGTTTCCTTCGGCCACAACATGCTGCACTTTTTTGCTTGCATCCTGTTCTGTGGTTAACAGCAAAAGAGGAAGCGTTCGATACCCCCTGTGCCATTTAAGAGGCGAATGTCTCGTTTCACAGTGAAGTAGATGCTCTGCTACTGTAGCAAATTATTAGCCCAAAGACAGTCTCTAATAATCTCCACAGAGGGAGTCAGTTGTCAAGATATCATTTCAAGATGTGTTTGTTTTTTTTTTTTCTGGCTGTGCTAGCCTCCTTGACCAAGCACATTCTACTGCTCTCCACTAAGTTGTAGTTACTATTTAAGCCCATGGTGTTTAGAGATGCTTGCCAGTGCCAGGCTGGTTATGTGCTCCCTCACTTCCTGCCTTAGAAATTACAAAATCCTCAACCCGAGGTCGTTCCTCTGGTTTTGGAGCACAGATTTACAGCTCTGCACCGCGAGAGTCTCCGGTTACTCGGAGGGGAGGCCAGGCCCAGCAGGGAGCCAGCTGGGTTAAACKGCCTCAGGTGCTCACGTCAGGCCGTGCAATTTCCCAGCACCAAAAACCAGCACACCAAGGGACGGGCAGTCCCCAGCACTGTGGGTTCAGATGCTCGGGCTACGTCTATATTACCCCAGGTGCCAGGAGGCAGCAGAGCAGCCACATGGTTGGAGGGAAGCATGTTGAGCCTTACTCATGTGAGCGACACTGCGCCCTTGGCATCCAAATGGCCCAGGGTGTCCCGAGYGAAACATCTCCAGCATGGCTGGGATCAGCACAGCCTCCTACACTCTTCAGCATGGTTGTTCACTGAAAACGGACACGTTCAACATGCCACGTTCAACACTCCAATTCAGTGCACACCTAATCCCTTGTGTAATTCTTATTTTCCTGACTGCTGCTTAATGCAGGTAACAGCTCTTGGGCTGCATCTCTAGGTTTGGCTGAGGAGTAATCATCAGACTGCAGTTGTTTAATAGATCACTGTAGTTGATAATTATTTTTATGGTTAAATAATAATGAAAAATGAGAATAAGGGCAACTTCCAAGCCTAGTCAACAGTCAAAATAAAACTGATTTTTTTTTTTTCTTCGTATAAAATTCCTTGCTGGCAAATTTAGTGCCTTAATATTAGCTGCAGTTAGAAGGATTGGCAGTTCAGCTGGGAAGGTGTCTTTGTATACCACTTCTGAAGTCAGCACCGAACAGGTWCTTGTGTTTCTTGATAACCAGCACAGTCACTGCTTCCCTCTAGTGCGCCCCGCGGGAAGCTCCAGGCAAGCCCGCCCAGAGAGTCAAAGGGCAATTCTGGGAAAGGCAGGGCCAGCAAAGATGGCCTTTCTCAGGAGCAGGGGATATATTACGATTTCTGAAAAAGGCATTTTCCCCATGATGGTGAACTAGCCCTGCCTCTTCTTTTGCCATCTTTTATATTAGAGAAAATCCCGTCACTGACAGAGTTTAGCTGAGAGCTCCCATGTGCTACTGATACTACTTTAAGAGCAGAACAGCATACTGATTAGAAAAGACAGGTATTCAAATCTGAAAGCAAATTGACATAATTATTGATAGAACTATAAAATCACAYGCATAGGTGATAAATCCTTTTGTCAGACCACAGACACTTGTGTATCAATGAAGTAATCCCAAGCTTTGTCCCATGTAGGTCTAAGTGTGCAGCAGGAAATGTTATTTTCCTCRCTGTGTCATAGCCACCCTCTCAAGCATCCTTTAAACTCAGTCGTGYTCTCCCAGTGTGTTACACTTTTGTTTAGACGTCTCTTCAAAAAGAGACATCTTGCCAGTCCCAAAAGTAGTAYACACGTACACATACTTGCAAATGGATCAAAGCAGACACTTGCTATACAACCCTTTTCTCTATAGTTACAGCGTATGGTATGGCTTCTGCATATTACAGTAGTTTCCATACAGGATAGCAGTTGAAATAAATAGTGGATTTCATGTGCCAGTCCACTAGGCAGGGAAGAGGTGCAATAGAGAGAGACATCCAGCTACCAAGAACACAGAGTAAAACCTGTTCACATCAAGTTAGAGAAGAAGTGCTCATCTTTCATGCGAGCCTCGCAGCTYCAAAGAACACTATTTGGAGCCCAGCAGCCTAGAAGATGAGACCTTTCATCCCTAACCTGGTCCCGAACACCGCACTGTGGTTCCTGTTGACGGTGCCTATCCACCTGCAATGTGTGTGTTAGATAAGGTGCTGGCTGGGTGTGCATCATCACAAACTTGCAAAGGGGAACCCAGCAGCTGTGGGACTCCCTGCTCAGGGAGACACACACACACACACACACACACACTGCTTCTACATCTTCAAAGCAAATGGGAATGAGTACACTCCTTCAGCAACAGCTCTTTTTCACATTAAACCATGGAAAGGTTCCAAGTCCCACAAAGGGCAACGCAATGAGTCCTCTGCTACATGCACTATTAAAAAGAGGAAGAAAAGATCACAAAAACGCATCCTGCAGCCATAGTCCATGCCATGTGGGATTGAAACTGCAGATGTTYGATGTCACTTGCTGAACATCTGCAGTTCCTTCTACTTTACAGCATACAAAAATTTCAAATCAATTGTGTGAGGACAGACTCAGTCTTTCTTGCATTTAGTACTTTTTTTTTCTCATTTCACAACAGAAACATGTTGTAGCACATGATTCAAACCTTTTGGTACCTTCAAGCTGGGGATCCACACAGGTGGAAAACATCAAAATCTTCTCCTCCCCTGTTCTATCAGTAGTATTCAAATAACTTTTTAAAAGTGCTTCCCATTCCCAACTGGAAACTGAAGCATTGGGCAATGCAGGCACTTGTTTGACATATCTGGGATTAGCTGCACATTGAAAATTCCAAAGTTTGAAGGATCATCTGCCTAAAGAGTAAGATTAACTTCCAAGGCCCCAAAGCAAAGTAGGGAAGTAATTTCTCAACAAGATCAGAAGATGAGCCTAACTGAGATACAATGGAAAAGCTCATGCTACTGTAAACCTGTCTTGTCTGTGTGTCCATGTTTAATCTTACTGAAATACCGAAGCTTGATATTTTGAGTTGGAGACCTCTTATGACTTTGAGACTTGAGATCTTTCTCTCTTCCTCCAGAATTTACTGAAATTAATAAAAAGTAGAAAATAACTCATGAGGAAGAACACTTTGGAGGCTGCCAAAAGCACAGGAGTTCTTACATCCATATGGTATTCACACAAAGTATTTGTGCAAAGGGGACGATAAAATAAAGTCAAATCTTAAATACCGCAACCTACTTCTCTATTAAGCAAGAAAGCACCCAGAGTAAGTGGTAACCAACCTACCTATGTTTTCTACTGGAGACTTCTCCAYGGTATGAGAACGCCCACACTGCTGAACTGGTTCCAAAAATCTCTAGACATGTGTGAACAGAAAGGGAACTCACAGTTCATCTTCTGTGAGCAGTATAGCAAATCAGAAATCTACTGCAGGCATTTGCTTTCTGCAGGGAAATCATTGCGAGCGCTGGCCACAATGCTTGAGAATACACAGTTATTCTTGGCAGACTGTAGAGGAGGAGGCTGAAGTAGTGGGCATTAAATTGGGCAGTTCAAATTCAATTCTTAACTCTAACATATTTTACATCTTTGACTCAATTGTAGACTGTTGCCACAAGAAGCCAAGCAGGAAGAAATGATAAAATACAGAACTTCACTGCAGATTGACAGCTGCGTGTGATTTAAGATTTCTTCAACATAGTAATCATGATACACACAAAATGAGGAGTCCTAATTTTACTCTGACTGCCATTGTTCCTGAACCAGATATAGATTTGGCAGTCACAGATACAGAAACATACGAGATATCCATATCCATCCTTGCATTGCCAAGGCAACCTTCCAAAGAACTTGTTTAGAGGAGTCCTGTCAAGTTGGGAAAAAAGTTACTTTAAATTCAAGKGATAATTGTTGTTGGTAATTTTCAACATACCAAAGACAGGCAGTGATTCAATTTKATTTCTTTGCATACTCAGCTTTTTCAGAAAAGCTCAGAACCCATACTTTGCTCACAAACAGTAAGCAAAATGATATTTTTCAGTGACTTTGAATAAATGAAGGTCTTTGTAGACTTCTGAAAAAACATACTGTGCTGCACAGTATCACTATAAGCCWACAGTACTCTCCACTAAAAGCATTATCCAAAGGCCTTTGGAAAATGCCAAAGAGAGTGTTCTATGTGTATTTTTAACCTTCATATAAAGAGCATGCTGTGCCAGAATTGCATTTTATTGCCTTAACCAGCATTACCCACAAGAATATGGTAAAATGAACAATGAAACATTCTGGAACATTTTCTAAAAGTTCAGAGAATTAAAGTTCTTGGGACAAAATTACTCTGACACCATGTTTATAATCTTCCCTGAATATGCAATAGCAGTCATAAAGGCACTTAAAAGGAGGGATGGGGCGCACAGAAACAAAATGAAAAAGAAAAACACACACAATAGAAAAACAACCTTCCCTACTATTCTCTTCACGATAATTCTCCTACTAGTATGCTAAGTAAGCTTTTACTATCTGTAAAAGCCTACTTACAGCCTGTTTTACATCTGTTCCTTTAAAAGTTCTTTCTGGTTCTGAGAATGGAAAGGCTGGCTGAAGTCCCTCCATGGGGAAATAGCTGAGCTATGACTGAGGAGGACAATGAAGTCCCACACTGGGCTCCAAGAGGCATCTGGTATGACTCAGAATGTTTCCTAGAGCTGAAGATTATGGTACAGTAGAGCAGCAGACCTGCCACTTCCAGAGACAGCGTAATTTTACTCAAGAACTCCAACAGAATACGGAAACACTATCCATGGCCCCTGGAAGAAATGACCACTCGCATTGACATTTACTTCCAGGAAGTGAGAGAGGGTTTTGCCTCGTGCTCGCTCAGTTGTGCTAGGTCATGCAGAGTCTAACTTTGTACGTTACAACATTTGAAAGAAATATCCAAAAAGCTGGGGGCAGACCAGCTTTGCAGAGAAGGACCTGGGGGGCCTGGTGGATAACAAGTTGAATACTGCCAGCAATGCATCCTTGTGTCAAAGAAGGCCAAGAGCATCTTAGGCTGCATCAAGCAGAGAGTTGCCAGCAGGCTGAGGGAGGTGACCCTTCCCCTCTGCTCCGCACTGGTGAGATCACCTCTGGAGGACTGGACCCRGGATTGGGCTCCCCAGTAGAAGACATGGATTTACTGGAACAAGGCCAGAGAAAGGCCACAAAGATGATTAGGGAACGGAAGCATCTCGTATCTGAAGAAAAGTTGGTCCTGTGCAGGCCGCAGAAGAGAAGGTTCAAGGTCAATCCTTTTAATGCATACAAATATCTGATGGGGAAGTGTAAAGATGATGGAGCCATATGCTTCCCAGCGATTCCCAAAGGCGTAAACTGAAACACAGAAAATTCTACTTCTGCAAAAAAGCACTTCTTCACTGAGACAGTGGCTGAGCACTGGACCAGGYTGTCTAGAGAGGTTGTAGAGTCTCCATCTTGGAAATATTCATAACCTGAGTGAGTGGGCAAAGCCTTTGGAAAACTGCTGTGTCTGAGCATGCTGGAGAAGGCAGGTTGGACCAGATGATCTTCAGAGGTTCCTTCCAGCCTCAACTATTCCGTGATCTGAATGCACGGTAACTCATTTTTGATTGAATTCGCACATGAAACATACAGTGAAATGAAACAGCTAAAAATTATGTCTCTTTGCATTCTATATAGAATTCTGAATAAGGAATTATTGGACTAAAGTGGACACCCAACATACACTTCTTCCCAATTTTCAAGCAAGTGCCCATTATCACACTGGCATGTTCCCATCAATAGTTGGTGTCTCACTTTCATRGCAGTATGCATGCAAGTTGATTTATTTTCTGTGGTGGGATTACTCTGCTSTAGAACAGAGAGAGGTTACCTGCAGTAAAAATTTGGATAAACAAAAAGCTACAGAGGTAAATTTAGGAGAATTACCTGCAAAACTGGAGCCTGTCTTCTGTAGTATTGCTTCAGTTAAGAAATATCCATAATGCACATAAATGTCTCAGAACTGGTGAAAATCACAATAGCTGTATGTACAATGCTACCCAATACGGCTGACGATGCTTTGGGCAAAACTTTCAGAAGGAAAAATTATTAGTGTTCTGTGGGCTTAATATTCACAGACAAAATAGATCTCTGAAGGGAATTTCTACTAATAAAACTACATTTTGTAGGCCCAATGGCATACAGACCAGAATCTATGTGCTCATCACTGATTCCCTGTGGATGAGGTTGCAAAACGCTGCTGCAATGTTTTGATGGAATTGACATACTTTATGTCTTCAGAACCCCATCATCTCCTCTCAGAAGCCAAAGCCTAGCCAAATCCCTACATTTCATAATACTCTGTTTAGAATTTGTTGAACTAATAACATTCCATATTATTTAACCTATTCTCACATAACACAGCAGTTAAAGTATCCTGGAGTAGCACAATCTGCCACACTGGTATTCCAGATGTATATATTAACTCCTTTCCTGAAGATTCCACCCAGTGTCCAGTTCTTCAGGCACAAGGGGAATCTGAGGTGCTACATATCATTTAGAGCGAGAGAAAAGCCATCAATTCAATTCAGGCACTTCAGGMAGGTTTAAATATGTAACATTATAGCATTCAAGTGGTACTTTCAATCAACAGCTAAACTGTTATATTCCTTGTACAGCAGATAAACATGGTTTAGTCTAAATGAATCTGACTGCACCAATGCTCACTCTAGAAGACAGAGAGCCCATTAGTGTATTGCTTGTGACAGTCCTCATATGAAAAAGCCAGAGATTTGTCAGGAGTTTATAAATAYCACAGAACCTCAAAAATTACYGAGAAGTTTTAAAGTCATAGCCCTAGAGAAACATAAATCATCTTTTTATGCCAATAGCATATTGCCATAATCATAAGATAGTCATATAAAATAAAGTTTTAAATCTCCTAAAATAAAAAATTCAAAACAGATAATCTCCTTCTTCTTGCCTACAATACATATTGCAGCCCTGCTATGCTATTTGTCATGAAAATATGTCTCATTCAATAACAAGCACAATGAGAAAATGAAGCAAGAAATATTTCAAAAGTGTAAACAGAAACTGAAGTTATCTTCAGCTTGTGTGATGATTCGCTGTATATATTTCCAAGGAAGTCTTGTGATAGAATAACAAACAGGTGGTTAGCCAGTTTGGGATCTCACATTCTTAAACTCTGCAAAGCCCATTCTCTGGCTTAATTCATATTAAATTAACTACAATCAAGCATATTTTTCCTCTAGGTGGCTGCAGAGCATTTAAAAAAGTTGCTGGCTCCAGATGGAAAATGAAAGTGAGAGCAAGGGAAGGAGCAGATAGGAAAGCACTACTTACAAAAAACTCCTCTTCATTTTGCTTCCTTTACAAAGCAAGAGCCAAAGACGTATTTCACCAAAGTCCAGCTCACAGAACGCATGTCACTTCCAGCCTGTCACATACACAACAGTCCATTTCATAGAAAATGTTTTACTGCTTATTTTTCATCAAACGTAACTGGTAAAAAGTAGGACTTGAAAAGCCAGTTTACTTGTAYTGCAATGTTAAAAAAATCGCTCCATCCCTGGGTTTATGATCCTGCATGGTCTTGGCCCAGATGCTTGGAAAGAGGTGGGCACATAGAGCACACTTCAGGCACARTTCAGGCACCTGAACCCAAAACTGCTGTCCTGGTTTATTTGTCCTGACCCTGTTCAAGCTGGAGACTTGGTTTCTGTGCTTGTATTTCCTCAGGCATCTCTGGTTCCCCCTCTACATACTCGTAAGACTGTGTGAGCATTGGAGGGCATGATCCCAGCCGGGATCCCAGTGGTGATGTCCCTCTGCCAACACRTCCTGAGGGGCTCCACCACGCTGGGTTATGCCTGCCATGGCATAACTGTCATGAGCAGCCACAGTGAAGCTACCGTTCTGCTTAAAATTCATTGGACCAAAGAGAGAAGACACAACACGAGCACAAAAGTTGGACAGTGACACAGGACTCAGCCAAGAACTAGAGACTTGGTTTCGGTTCTTTACAGGGTAATTTTGAATTASCCTGCCATTTCATATATAGAAAGCTTAGGATAAGAGGTGCTCTGCTCTGTGTATTACCACTGTTCTTTAAAATTCTTGAATGCAGAATCGCAATCACAAAACACCAGAACAGGGCCTGAAAATACAGGGGATGAAACTTCAACTCCACTGCAATGAATGACTTTTCCTACTGACGACACAGGAGCCAGAACTATCATCAACACTTTGGGGAGCTCTGTACAGCAAAACTTTGAAGGATAGACACACTTTCATTCACAACACAACTTTACATTAAATTCAAAGGTCCTGAATTAAAATACCATGATTTAAAATTTCCTATACCAGACATAGTGACTCCACGACATATCAGCCTTGCCCAAGAGCCACAGGAATTCCCATGAATGTCATAAAGTCAGAATTACCTAATTTGGGTGAGATGGGATGAGATGATAGGAGAAGAGCGAGCCAAAGTTTGCTTCATGATAAATTTACCTTCCTGTATGCTGGTTTGGGCATGGTTGTTTCAAGAGCTAAACAGAGAGCTCTGATATGAATAAGCAGTCTTTAAAGAGAAAGAGAAATGCTGACCAAATGAACACAAATCCTATCACAAATGAATCACAACCTCATAAACTCTGCAATGCTTAGTTATTTTCTTGTTCATCTGTGGGTGATACACAGTGGCAAAGGCAGAGTGCAAGATGCTAAAACAAATCTTGGATTTTTTTCMAACATACAAAGTCCTAAATATCTGAATTTGGCTCTACCTCTTTTTCTTGGCCAGCGAGAGACCCTGCCAAGCAGATCTGTGCCCAGTGTTGCACACCTTGCCCAATGGAACCATAAGGCAATTCATTCTTTGTCCATCACTTCTCACTCCATAAAATCTTCCCTGGCCTCTGCATGGGAGCAATGGAGAGATCTCGGAGCTGTGCTGGTTTGTTATGAACCTTGCTGTCAGACTTGGCAGTGGCCACAAACCACTTTAAAGCTTACTTACCAGTCAAGTTTGCGGGAAGGAATTGTCAGCATGGAGCACGCCTTCCAGTCTCTGGMAACAGGGAATCGGCACGGCTGCAGTGAGGCCGCCAATACAGCACGTCCCCTAAAGAAGCCTAGTTGACAGGAGAGGGAAATCCCCAAAGGCAATACGGAAGGAAAAGCTGTTGCTGGAGGTTACACAGGATTCATAGTTCATGTTCTCTAYGGCTCCTCTTGAACCACAATGTTTATAGTCCGTACCTCTGGAGACCACAGATTTCTTCCCTTTGAGGTGAGCATGTGGCACCAACTCAGTAGTTTTTCAGCTCCCCTGGATCTTTCCACAGGTGGGGAGCCTGAGGGCCCATATGAAAGCATGAGCAGATTAACTCTGTCAAAACAAAGATCCTGTTTTCGTGCCAGTAAGGGAAAAAGGAGGGAGAAGGGAACACATAAAATAGAGTGTATGATATATAGAAGGAAAATTGTTTTTTAATAGAATCTTTTCAAAGTTTTCCATTAAACTTTGGTTGCAAGTCTTGGAATGCAACTTCCTTGTCCCCTCAGGATGGTCTGCATTTTATTACATGAGTAAGGAAGCCCAGCTTATTCCTAGCAGAGCTACTGTACGAAACATTTCAATCTCAAGCCAAAGTGGCAGAAGTAAAAGCCCCTCCTGATTGATTTTCAGCCACTATGTTGGGGCCAGTAACTTTACACAATTTTTATCATGTGCAAAGAAAACTTTTATTACCATGCAATAAGTAAACCAATAATGATCACATCATAATGAGTAAGGCTGACACAAGACGGTATGCATCTAAATGTCACCCCTGTGATGACTAGATTTCATCTGAGATACTTAGGCAAAGGAATATGTCAGAAGAGAGGATGAGGTCTATGAGAGATCATAGACCAGGGGAGATGAACTGAGCATAGAAAGAGTGCTAGAAACTATTTCTTCCTTCCTTCCTCCTCTCCCTCCTACTCGCCTCCCTATTTCAAAGATGCAGGGCATATGAATATTAGGAATAGCTATGCTGGAAGAAGAGAAATAGCTGCAAAATCAACAGCCCAGGGAACAAAAAAACCCAGAGATGTGGATCTGCACAAGAGGCAGTACCATATATCTGTCCAGTTGTATCAGGTAAAGTTGGGAAACTACAAAAGGGAAATACATTTTATGTGTAGCAATTCCTGCAGTTCACAGACATCAGTGAAGCAGAATGAATACAATGCCTTTCAGGATGAACCAAGGAAAGGATGAGGGTCTTTACTAGGATCACAGAAGTATAAAGAAATTTGTGTATATCCATTTAAGCTGAACCASCAGCAAACTATTATACACTAAAAAGTCAGGAGAAGTGACCAAGCTTCTAAGATGTAATTCTTTGGGTACAGTGCCAATGCACTCCAAATAAATCAATTTGTGTTACAAGCTAAGCACAAAACCATGTAGCCAAAGAYAGAAAAGTTGCCATCTCAAAGTAATAAATGAGAGAGGAAATGAATCCCTAGCAGTTTGGCTTTCGTACCTGGAGTTTAGATATCTGGACATAAGATATAACTGCATGCTGTATTGGATTTATGCTCACACTTGAACAGATACAGTTTTATTGTATCCTAGTGTAGCCAGGGTCTTGCCTTCTCAAGATGCCTCACCTTCAGATCTAACTCTGCTGGGTAAAGACTGAGTCTTCCACATTAATTCATGACGAATTCTGCAGAAAGCACTACACAGAAAGTAGTATGMTTTCTACTTGCTATCTGAAGTTATTTGGCTGAATACAGTAAATGTTGARTGTCTGTTTTCTCACAATCTCTCCCAGAGATTTGTGGCCAGGATTCACTCCTGTGAGTTGGAAGATGTTGGCTCTTRAGCATGTTCTCAAGAGACCTATTCTTCAAAACACTTTTTAAAAAAAAGCCAAATATATTATATCCAATCCTCTATGCCTTCCATGTGAAACTTGTAGATAAAATCTACACTAACCAGAAACAGTACAGTTCTGTTGTACTTCTCTTTTTCTCTATTTATGTGTGCATGTGTGTACATATTTGCTTCTTCCCTTCTCCTAGAATCAATAATGTAACAGCTTGAGCTGCTCGTCAGGTTATGCAAAAGTCTTACTCAGTCACTCTTCTTCAAGATTGATTTTTTTTTGATATTTTGCCATCTTCTGCAATTATAGCACAGCAGGAGGATCATAAATTTTAACATTGGTTCTGTAGCCAAATAGGCTGATGAAATGAAATCAGCACATCYATGGAGATTTGTGTCTGTTCAGCACACTTCGCAACAATGTCAACTGTTGTGGGACCTTACCTCTCTTCACTTGCAAGGAGAGCACCATCAATGCATGCATTTCAGAACTCTGTCTTATCTTGAAATCTTCTTAGAGAGGTTGTCAAAGTCAAGCCCCACCGTTGGTAGAGATCCCTTTATACAACAGTAGCAGCAGCCATAAAAAGAATCAAGAGGCAACAAAGTTCTTGATTCCATCTGGGCTGGAAGTACAAAGGGAATCATCACGTCTGTATGGAGAGAGCGACGATGWTGGAATATTAACAGAAGAGGCTGAGTCTCCAGAGTCAAACACTGTGGGAATGAGTAAAAGCCACAAAAGGAAATGGAGGCTAAAGAGAAAGGCCCACATTAAATATCTGCAGATGCTGTCATTTGCAATGAGGGTTGAACCAACACAGATGTAGTCACACACTCACATAGCACCTACAAGCCTTAAAAAAGGGGAAAAAAACCAGCCTCACCGGTGGAGGAATATTCTTTTCAAGATCAAAAGTGCAGCAGTAGTAAAATTTGCGTCAAAAAAACATAGATGGAGGAGGTTGTGCATGCTCACTCGTGAACATCTGCACTAAGAAGCCGCTTAAGTAACCATGCAACAGCATGGAAGAAACATCTGCAGCGCGCAGACCACCAGCTGTGCAGTAATAATACTTTGAATATCCAGAGCGCCTTTCATCTGAATACTGCAAAGCATTTTCCAAACAAATTAAGCTTCACAACACCACTGTGAGCTTCTTATTTAATGGTAGGATTATTTCATCCTGCACCAAAATGCTATTGCTGCCAGAATGAAAAGTAGCACCTGTTTATCATCTCACAGAAATGTTGTACAACAATTTTCATGACAGGAAGTGACCAAAAGGCTGTAGTTAAGTTGAAGCGCAGGAAGACCTGAGGTGGTCAGAATTAAATGTTTAGAAGTGAAACTCTCAGAAAACAGAGTATTACCCCCCTTTACTTCTTATGCAAAATGTCACATTCACTTTTATGCCCACATGCTGTGAGCCTTTGGTCTTTATTTCATATGGGGAAGACAGCACTTCCTTGCCTATATGCTTGTAGGGGTGTCTACAGATGGGCTCAGCAGTACAGAACATACCTTTCTTGGTGGTGAACACCCAATAAAATGTATTGCTGTGCACTGCAAATAGCTCTCCTTTGTACTCGGTCAGATCCATTTTTATAAGGCATCTTGATGATTATACTACTGGAAGGCAATGACTTCCAAGGAAGCATGCCATCTTCTTTCTATGCACAAGTTTGGCTCCAGAGGGTTCTCCATGTGAGCAATATTCTGGCTTGAATTTACTGAGTTTGTGAGATCTGATTGTGCATTTCTCAAGGTGGCACCAAGGAGAAAGGATAGAGCAAATGACACTTAGGAGACTACGACTATCACCCAATTATGATTTCTACTCTGTGCTTCTTAGTCTGTCCATTGGSAAAAGCATTGGACAAAGAAGGCAGGCTACAGCAGTGAGGCAGGCTGGTTCTCTATCAAATGAAGCAGACTCCTGACAGGAAAATGTATAATATTATATAAGAGAAATTATCCTGCACTCTTCAAAGGTAAGCAAACAAAAAGGTACATTTATACATCTTTTAAACATTTTGAGGGCGGCAAYGAAATTTTGATCTATGCCTGACAGTAGCATCTCTGGATCTTATGAGTAAGGGTATTTTGGTTAAATAAAAGAATACGGTTAAATAAAAAAGTAGCTAGGATTTGGAGACGGACAATGGCATTTTAAAGAAATTGGTAAGGGTATTTGCACATTAAAGAACTAGCTTTAGCTTCAGCTAAGAGATATATTTTAAATATTTCTGCATTGACCATCTCTGAGATGAGCATGAGGTGAATAATCTCATGGCAACTTATCCCTCTTCTAGAAGAGTTGTTTAGAGAAGGACATCATTTGGCTTGAGAAAAAGAGGCTCTTTCATCATTAAACTTTTCTAGAAACACTTGGTGTTGTTATAACCCGTSCATGTTTAAGACCAAAGTCAAATTCTTTTCCTCTTCAATGCCAGATGAGGTTGGCCAGCAACAAGTGCTTTTGACATTTCATCCTATATGACCAGCTCTGAAAAAGTTCTCTCATATGCACAATACTGACTTGCCTCCAAAAAGAGCTGTTTCTTTTCTCCACAGATGCAACTTACTACATGTGCCAAGTTACTCACTATCCCGCCAGGACTGACTACTTCATTTTAAATAAGCCATAAAATGGCATGAATTACTTGGGGAGAATAAAATGTTCCTTTTCAGTACGCATGTTCATTAGTTTTGCATTCTGGGATTTTTTTTTTCTTGTATCTTTGTTTCATGTATGACTTTTCTTAGCCAAATTTCAAAACAGTGAATAGGAAGATAACTATTGAAAATGAAAAGATACCTTTTTCAGATCTTGCATATAGGATAAGCAGCTCATCTAATTTTTGTTGTCTGGTCATGGTCTGCCCACACTGTCTGACTGATTCACAACTACAGTAAAAAATGCTTTGAAAGTTTCCTGTCCATAGCAGTATTAATATCAACATCTGCTTCAACTGTGATTTTCTGGGATCATAACCTGTCAATGATATTTTGGGTTTCCTTTCTGATAAATCTCCAAACTCGGAGGGTAACAAAGCTGAAACCTAGGCTGTGCACAAGTTCTAACTTGCAAGTTGAAATGGCAGTGCTATGTTGTTTCCACAAGACAAGAAGAACCAAAATCTTCAATTCCAGATCCTACATCTGTTCCAATTTAGTAACAAACCAAACTCATTCTCCATCCCCCAAAAGCATATCCACATATACGCACAATGGGACACAGTTTTAAGGACATTTGCCTCTAAAGCTGGATACATGTTGGGCCACTTCTAGCTTCCAGATGGAACCATAAATCCATCCAGTTTCACCAGAAAGAGAAGAGATTCACAGAGAGTTCCAGGCAAAGACCTCTACCCAGCCTTCTTAGCCCAAAAGGAGTTTCATCTCCAGGTGAGGAAGAACTTATTTACTGTGAGGGTGACAGAGCCCTGGAACAGGCTGCCCAGAGAGGCTGTGGAGTCTCCTTCTCTGGAGATCTTCCAAACCCACCTGGATGCCACCCTGTGCCACGTGCTCTAGGGGTCCCTGTTGGAGCAGGGAGGTTGGAATAGATGATCTGTAGAGGTCCCTTCCAATGCTAAAGATTCTGTGATTCTGTGAAAATCTGCCTCTGCAATAATATATTTGCTTTCCACAGTGGAAGAACATCACATACATTCATAGCCTCACCAGGGAWAACTTACAAGATTATTTCTCCTATATCTAATCCTTCACAGAGCTAGGACCTACCTTCAGAAAGCCCATGAAAACCATGTCCTCTCCTAACTTTTACTTTYCTGAGTGGTTAGAGTTCAAATACAGTAGCAAAAAGAACAAGAGCAACAAAGGAGAGCCAGGCCAAGCCTCTGCCGGGGGAACACTTGAACCTGTTTAGTCAGGTATCCAGCAAGCTCAGTCACTTGCTGCCCCGCTGCGGAGCAGCCTGGACCAGCAGCACTGGGGATCTGGAGCCCAAGAGCCTGGGAAGCAGATCAAAGAAATGTCCCTGTTTACAAACTCCATCCTCTTGTCAGGACTGCGTTTGAACCAGATTGTCTCCCTGATGCTGGTCTGCAGGRGGGACAGAGAAAAGGGGCAGGTTAAGGAAAGTGTGGCCAGGAATAAATAGTGGGAGCCAGGCGGAGGCAGAGGAAACTCTCAAGGCAGCACTGGAAGCAAAGCCTCCTTCCTTAGCCCTTAAAACCCAGGYTCAGAGAGTGCCTGAGCACAAAGTGCCCTTTTCCCCACTCTTTCCATTCCACCCACTAACACATCTCTGGGCTTTGCAACATGAACTTTGTGAGGGTAACAGGCACCAAACCCACTYGGTGCTTTTTATGCCAATCAGATGATCTCCAGAAATATTTCATTTTCCTGCGGTCTGTTTTCGTACTTAATTTCATACTCAAGTACATGGTCAATTTGGAACCTTGAAAGTGAATRTATGGCACAAGTCAAGGCACTGTAAAAAATACTTAGAGAGTCCCAAAGTATAACTACACTCATGTGCAAATAAATTATTCTTTTCTAAGTCAAAGGAGCTTGAAATGCCATTTTTTTTCCTGTATGTTTCCTGCTAAGCTTGTGCGGTCTGTATGTTTTTAACTTATAAAAAATCCTAAATATAATATTTATGAAACATTGACAGCATAAAATCTCTGGACCTGAAAACTCCTATTTAATAAGAAATGCAGCAAAGCAACATATTGGCCACGGGGTACTGAGAAGGGTCCTGCCGTAGAGGCAAGGAAAGACTGCAGCATTCTTTTATGGCTCCTGCTGAGGAGGCTCTTCAGTGAGCTGCTAATTATTTATGTAAATGCCTAATAACAGCTGGGAGTCACCATCTCACTTAACATAATGCGCACACCCCTCACTGAACGGAAACAGCTTTCGGCCCCCGGCGCGATTCAAAGCAGAGCCGGTTGTAAAACTATTTGCGCTGATGGTCAGACTTACATGYGTGGGGATGGAACACAGAAACGACACCAAGCCTCAGTTTCTGAATTTGTCARGGCCATGGGCAGATCGGACCATGGAAGGCCTGCTGTACCTTTATTGCATGTGGAAAGATGGGGACAACCTGCTGAAATGACCTTTTCCTGCCCAACATGCAAGTTTCTGACCCTACCTGCCTTCCTCGCACCCCTCTGCCTCACAAGGCACTTCACCACTGCAACAGTTATTCCTCAGCCCTTCTCTGCGTGGTAGACAGATCCTCTCTAATCTTTTTTTTTTTTTTTTTTTAAATTTAATTCCAGGGCCTTTCTGGGGATGAACAAAATGTACAGCTCCAACCCCGTGACCGCAGAGTGATACACAAGCCGTGTCTCTGGGCTACACATGCTTCCCGAGGGCTCCTCTGGTGCTGCCTGGGGCAGTGCAGACATGTGCGCTCTGGCTTTCCCACACGAGCTGGATCACGACCCTCCGCGAGGCCACGCGTGCAGCACCGTTCGCTGTCCTTTGAGCGCGAGCTCCAGAAGGCAGCAGGGAGYGCGTGCGGAAGCGAAAGACGTCCCTGCCTCACCACTATCATCACATTTCTCAGACTTCCTGTCCAGCTTACACCGGGTTTTCTAGACGTGCTCTCTCCTGGACCATGGTCCTGGCACGTCCTTTTAGATTAATCACGCCAGAGCTATCCAGGTCAACAAATGGGGTCATGAGGGGTAATACTCAAAATGGAGAGTTTGTCTTGACAACGAGGGAAACAAGCACTGCCCCATATTCTAATCTGAAATATAAAGGCAAGAGTTTTCCATTAACTTCGTAAAAAACTGTTGAACTGACTGCACACCATCAGTCATGATGACAATCCCAGCACGTATTTTCATTTTCCTGTTTTCTGTGCAATGAAGAGACCTAGAGATGTTTCTCCTTTCATGAACCAAACAGGGTAACGGTAGGTTAAAAGGCAGAAAAGAAGAACTTGGCTAGGAGCAMTCCTACTTCATTTTATTTTATTATTATTTATAAATATTTTTACTGCGATTTATAAATATTATTGCTGTTTCAAAGGAAATCGTTGTATTGTTCCACACAGCAGAAGTCACAGGGCCTGTGATTCATGGCGTGCAGTTGCACRGCACTCTAGGGTGGGTTTAAAACATTCTTCATTATTAATCCTGAGCAGGCATGTGGACCTGCACATACAATTTCCTGAGGAGGCCTCGAGCAAATAATCTCACCTGCAGGGAGATAGATGAAAATGGTGCCATTAAGGATTGCCCCGAGCTGATGGAGAGAGGAGGAGAGCAGGGGCTTGCATGGGAAGGCTGATGGAAAAGCATCCTGCTCATTCCCTGGAGCCAGCTGCCCATGGTCCTGCACGGTCCCAGTGCTCGGGCCACACACGGCACCTCGAGGGGACAGTGCCCCGTGCTGACAGCGGTTCACCTAGCAACACTCCAAATAAATCCCTCCGCTCAGATACACCATTCGCCTTGTCAGTCTCACCCACAGYCTGATTTCCAGGGAACTTCCAGGCACTTTCTACTCTGATTGCAGTGCAAATTCTTAGCGCATTAAGCAAACACCTTTGGCTCCCCGAGCAGCCCTTTTCCCAGAAACCTACATCAGAAAGCCCACGGCACACTAAAAGACCACATGGTAGAACTGAACCGATTCAGAATCTCAGTCTAAATCCATTTTTTGTTGCTGTTTCCAGCTATTGCAGGATCACACAGCAGCAAGTCAGAAAATGCAGGCACCAGGCGCTGGGTAAGTGACAGATATTTGCCACTTGTGAGKTGCAGATCATGCACCCAGCTGTTTTCCTCGGCTCTTGCTCCTTCCCGGCTCACAGCGATCCTGAAGCCCGGTGCTATCCTCAACACTGCAGCAATCAAACTGAGCAAGACGCCAAATCGAGCCTCTACAACCCGCGTCCCCAGCTTCCCTTCCTTAGAACATACTCCCCAGCAATGCTGCCGTAAGCCCAACAGAGAATAACGACCTTATTAAAGCGACCAGGTTCACTGCAGAGCCAACCCCAGCACAGCAAGCCCCTCCGCAAGCGCGGTGCTCCTCTCTGCCCACTAAATGGGCAATGAGGACTAAGCGCAAGCCCCAGTGCCRAGCCAATGGATAAGCCGCCAGGAAATTTCAAACTGCTCCAAGCATGACGGCCAATGGAAACCATGATGTAAAGTTCAGAACCAGGTCACCGCCTCAAAATCTCTTTCARAAGAGAGATTTTGTTATGGTTTTTCCTTTTTTATGCATGCATCAGTAGAACTGGATTATCGGAGACAGAGAAGGGCGGATGCATAAAAGAGGCYCAAAATAAATTTTGAAGTAGTTTTTGCCTGGGTGGTTCAGGGCCATATTTTGAGACTTGGGCCCAGCGGATGCATYTGCCAAACTTGACAWTGATGGCGTGGAAGTCCCTTAAATGGTGGCTCTCTTTCTGCACAGCTGATCCACCTGCACCAGAAGGAAGGCAGAGYTGGACAGACTCCACCAGASAGARCTTGACAGGGACACCTAACAACCAYTTGGAGGACWCACTCTGAATCTGGAGACCTTATTTTGCAATATAGACAGCTGAAGACTTCGACCGAGGTGTTCCTGGACTAGTTTGTGTGTGAAACAGAGCTGGGGCCAGGCTTCAGACTCATGRAGGTCTCATTGTAAAATGTGATGCTTTGGTAAGAAGATCAAAATGAGATTCAAAATGAAAGCCGTTGACAGCCTGAGGAAAAGGGATTGTTTCCTGCAATGGGCCTCCTGTCCTCCCCTGTCCCTAATCGGACTTTGGATGACTATATCATGGCACTTCTTGCAGAGTTCTCTATTTAGTGTCACAATAATGCAGAGAGATACTATTACACTAAAGTGACACTGTTCTCCCTCACACGGACTGGATCAACTTTGCATTTAATGAGGAAAAAAAACCTAAAACTTCTTTCGGCCAAAAGCTGTGCGCTCTGCTTGACTAAGGTCCTCCAGGAGCTCAGCACAAGCTAAGACAACAGATTTCAGCTATTTTGTCTTGTGCAGTTTGGATACAGACTTAGGTCTTTCGGAAGTAAAATAGAAACATGACACTAGTTCAGCCCCAGGTGTTTTCTTCTCTGCTCATGCTGTGTTTCATGGCAGCTTTCCATATTTGGAGGCTAGCATCCCACATGAAAACCCACCTCTTATAACAACCTGCAACCATTTACGCGACTATCCAGATCAGACCCATGTATGAAGAGCTGGGTGAAATCATAAGGGCAGAAAGTAGGTTCAGACCTGATCCAAAACAACAGTACAGCTATACTGTCGAGCTACATGTCAGCCTGAAGGTCACTTCCATTCCCACTGAGGGTAAAGACATAATCTGCTAACTGTCTGCTAAAGAGTTCTTGCTGGGCCTTTTAAACATCTGCCTATAATCTGTTGTGGACTCTACCAGGGGTTCAATTTCGTGCTAGATGATCAGTGGAAACRTCTCTGAAATACAGAGCAAAAACATAACTCTGATTCATCTGAGATAAATCAACTCACAGTGGAAATCAAGGAGGTGACACCAGCCAACCTTCCCTCCCTCAYTCCTGCCACATGTGCGTTTGCAGTGTGGAGCCCTCTGATAACAGAATTAAGTGATTTACAGGTAGGAAGTGACAAAGGGCAGTTACATTCACTTTAAACTTTCTCATGGCTTTTCCCTGGAGTTTCCCACATCGCAAATGTCAGAGATTCAGCTGTTGGCAGACGTAAAGATAGCCACGAGCACCTCACAGGGGACAATCTGTTCAGCAACACTGCAGCTCCCTTTCCGCCACTGCGTTAGTTTTACATGGTCCCTATTGCAGCCTGTCACAGCTGAGAGCACTAGTGGTCCTAAGTGCATGAGGCCTCTTGCCTGAGCCCGCGGACCAAGGCCTGCTAATGGGAGGTAAGGAGAAACCCTTGCTCTCTAGCACTAGACAGAGACCAGGAAACACTATGTAAAGGGCTATAGGGCGCCCTGTGCCACTATAGGCACAGCTCTCGCTTCTCCATTTACATCAATATTAAAAGTTGTGACACTCTATGAGCTATTCCTGGTTTTGGAATACTAGCGAAAGGAAAAACAGGTTAACAGATTAGCCACAGAAATATTTCTACCCTGCCACTGACCTACATGGCTGCCCTTTCCAGCATGCACAAAAATTCACACGAGGTTTTTCACCAAGACCAAGCTTTGATTATTCACCCACACAGCTGCCTGCTGCTGCAAATCAAATGCTTATCACATCTCATTCTGGCCCACTGTCAAGCACATTCAAGTGAGACGGAGAATGATTCACTTGGGCTACTCCCATTTTTGGGATATGACTTTAACCCCAGCCGTTAGTCTGAGCAGTTCCCAAAGGCCTCCCTTCCCTGAGAGTGGCTATCAAAGTTCTCACAAGAGCAAGAGAAAGATCCCCTCCTAGGTTCTGCAGGAGCTTAGGATGATGCAGATAAATGCCTCAAAGAGAAGATTATTCCTGAATGCTAAAAACCCACTGGAAATATATATGACAACCCCAAGGCAGTCTGACACTAGCCTCCCTGGGGCTGGGACTGTTAGACAAACAGCTCATATTTTATTCAGAGTGAAAAAATCACACACACTATGGTTCTCTGACACTCTTTAATCTTAACACAGCTGCRAGCTTCTTTCAGCAGAGAAACCTTCTGGGTGAAAGTGACCTTTGGATAAATCCTCGCATGTTCTCTGTGGTGGTATTTATTGTTACAGTCAGACTAATCATTCACTTTGTGAACGCCCCTGGGAGGGATCAGTTTTTTTATCCAGAAGCCCCACAGACCTGTAAATGTGTCCCTCCATCACTGACACACCTGTACTGCAGAAGAGGAATACAAAGGACCAAAGGAAAAAAGAAAAAAGGAAAGAAAATCAACAGAAAAAGCTATTCTCTTACTATTTCATTTGAATTACTGCACACTTTGAACGATCCGGAGCAGAAAAGACAGTATTCATACTGACAAGACATCTCAGGGACCAATAAAAATTTTTAAAGTTGAGCCAACTGGCTTCTGGTAGACTTTGCAAGAAGTTAGTACTGTTTTCTAGAAACACTAGCTACCAGGGCACAACGCATATTCCTGAGGCAAAAGGACAGCTAAGGCACCGCTGCTCTTGCAGAACGTTCATGTTCCAAATAGGCAGCAGATACTAAAAGAGCAGAGGACATATGCAGTAAACGCCTTGAAAAGCAAACCTTGTGTCCCTTCACCAGCCTTCTGTAATACCATCACTCCTCAGCTAAAGCTGCTTTGCTTGCAGCTGACACTAAATATTACAAAAATTGTTTCTCGTTCTGCAGCACATAAGCAGAATAATCCTCTCTTGGTTGTTCCACAGTGAGCTCATAACATGATCCTTTCGTTGAGCCACCAAGAAGCCTAAATTCTGTCTGAATTTGTAACTTGACAAGCCCCAAGCTGCCAAGGACGATGTCAAAAACTCATGGGTGAATTACTTCTCGTGGTCTACTGGGTTATTGGGGCAACTTCATGAAATACAATTCTGTCGAGAGCCCTATGAGCAAAAATAGCCCCATTCCCACCACTAATCAAAAGATGAATCAAAGCTGGGTCATGTCAAACTGGAGGGCACCCCCCATTTTCCAAATGGAAAGTGGRCTTAAGAATTTTATTAGTACCTTAAGCTCAAAATGAAGGATGCTGCCAGTCTCAAGCCAACATCTGCAAGAGATTAATTTCATAGAGACTGCTAAAAAATAGCTACATTCAGATCCTTAGCAAGGTACATAATTCAAGCAATAGTAAAAAGCAGACAAGAATACATATGCCATATATGTAGGTTTATGAGCTCAGGCTCTGATCTCTGACTTTGCTGGTCTGAACTCTCTTCTATTCAGACCCCTGGATGTTTTTAACTGATAAAACTTCCATCACAAAGGCAAAAGCAGCTGTGATCTGGAATGGGTTCAGTTGTATTTTCTTGCTTTGCAGAGAGGAGGAGTCCATGTCGCAAAAGCCATCAGACCATTTGCYGTGATATTGATACACAGCCAAAGACTGGACAGATGCACGGATCCCACCAACTTCAGGTTCCAGCAACCTGTCCTGTCAYAGGCTGAGGCTGAAACACTCAGTTTGCACACCATAAGAAGCTCCCAGTACTGCTGCTCATACTGCACCCACTCAACAGGCAACTCTCCGTCCATTAGGCTACATATCCAGCATTTTTCATGCACTCTAAACAGCCCCATCAATTGTATTTTAAATGATCACCTCCACATTTAAAAGATCCTTTAAAACAACCTTGTAATACTGTTTTCTGTAAAGCACTTTTACAAGTGTAATAACACACTTTGGAGACATTCCAAAACAGAGAAACAAGTTACTATCCTTGTAAAAAGTTTGCATGTCTTTAGCATGCAAACTTCTGCTTGYCGTCAACATCCAGATTTAGCAGGTCTTAGGGGAAAAATTAAGCATAGCTTCCCCTCAGTCAATATTGGKTCTCAAGTAAATAAATCATAATATTGACCACAACATAGAAACCAGTAACTGTTTAATAACTTCTTCGCAGTTTTAATTATAAACACTAAGGAAATATGTCAATCTCCTGACTGCCTAGTCATATGGAAAAGCTTTCAGACATTCTGCATAGACCACTGTCTATCAGGCCCATCATGGTTACGGAACTAAAGCACATTTCTACCGACATTTCTATTAGAATGCATGCAGGATCTCTAACCTTGCCTATGACTTTGAACCTAGGGTCTGCATCTGCTCCAAGSATARCRAGCACAGTGCAGACAATAAATTGCATCTTTTTATGTCACAGGAATTATTACTTCCAGTCTAATAGTTTAACTCCTCCCACCTGTATAAAACYAAGCTTCCATACATGGGGAACATTGACAAAAAAAAAAAAAAAAGAGGCCTTCCAGTCTTCCATATCCAGAAAGTATTCCTGATTAATCATCATTTGGAGAAGGAAAAAAAAATAGCCTAAAAAGGGCAGGTGAAGGAAATTCTCAAGACTAATAAACACTGCACAATTTGTAAGCAGCTGATACGAGAACCAATGCAGTCTGAATTTCTTGCCTCAAAAACCAGATGGGAATCCTGGCTAGACATATTGTCCGTTTGTCCTGTACCACAGGTTATGATTATGGAATAGATTGTGTCAACRAAGACGACAGTCTGAGATCCTTTAGGAAAGCATGGTCTCATGAGATCAACCTTGCTGGAGAACTGAATGTTCTCACTGCCTCTCTATCCTCTCTATGCCATCATGTTTTGTGAAATCAGGCCAGGTTGAAACTACTGCCTATAGATTGAACTACTTAGAGACAAGCCATCTAAAAGAAATCAGTAAATGTGCTAAAAGAAGACCTGGAAGATAAACCAAATATCTCCAACTAATGAGTTGAAATGCCTCTGCACTTCTTCAATTTCTTTTTTTTTCAATTTTATTTCAATTTCTTTTTTTATTATTATTATTATTTTCTGAAATCAGAGAGTGGTTGACAATGGTTGCAGTGATTATTTGGGGCTTCTTTAAACTGAGGAATCATCACACAAATGATAGAATTACATTATTTCAGATGTTGACAAAACACAGCTTCAGCGACACACAGATTCTGGTGGCGAGTTTACAACTCAAGAATGGCAAACAAAATAGCCATTTTTTTTTGTGGGATCTGTGAAGTTTTCTCTGAGTATGACATCACCTTCAATCTCTTCAACCAATAATTTGGTGATGCTTCTGTATATTGTCAGCAAGACATCCTAACCCTTATAAACAGGCTGTGGAATAAACTCCTCATACCATGTTAGCTATAAGCCTGCTTTCAAAAGGTTTCCTGTATCCACAGCTATTCTTGAAATCATTGAAAGCTTCTGTTACCCTTTGAGGACATGATCTATGTCATCACCTTGCCATGATGAAAAATATGCCTCCAAAAAGTACTTAATGATGGGCTGACAAATCAGTATAACAGATAAGAACCAAGTAGATAGACAAATGAGCAGATTGACAAAATGGACTTTCAAACCCCAGCCCAGTCCTTGATCTCTGACATCAGAGTATGGAGTTTTTCTTGCATATGGACTTCTCCTGCTTCAGAAGCAAGTCTTTTATGGTCCATGTTGCAATCCATTACTACGTTTTGACTTCTTGTTTATTCTTTACTTGCCAAGGACACATTACTGCTTGGCGCATAATCGCATTGCCATTTAACTGGGCTTCACAGGAGCACAGATGATTTAGTTCTCTGCTAAAAAGGGTAACAATTTCTTCTGAATTTGAGCTTTGACAAGAATAAGACAGTACACTTCTTGTACATGTGAGAGCTCTTGAATCTCATCAGAAGGACTTGAGCTTGGGGCCAGGMACCAGGCACTTTCCGATTTTCATCTCAAATGTCCTCCTGACTTCCTGCACAGCAAAGGACTCTTTCTCCATTTCGACAACTTTAAAACCAAGGTGTAGTGAGAATTAAATGTTTACACTGCAATTTGAAAATGTAAAGTGCTAAAAAGAAGCACTTAAGGAAGTGAACTTTGTAAACTCTTTCCTTGCTGCCATGGTATCCACCATCCTCAACAGCCTCTTACTTCACATACTCACAGAGTACATAACCTTCAGCACTCACCCTCCCTGTAAACTGCATACCTTACTTGAGAGCTGATGTACAAAAATCAGCTGTCTGAATACCTTAACACTTACGACAGCTTCCTCTGGACTGATCTTAAGAGAAATGACTTGTTATTAATTTTCACATGCTGGATTTATTTTAGCTTTTATGTTTCAGGGATATTATATAAACAGAATGTTAGTTGTAGGAGTACCCAGGAATGCAAGAAAACATATGGCTCCAACTCCCTTCAGTATTCCCAGCACATTCTCCACCAATTTTAATTTCAACTGGCTTAAGTGGGGGAGGCAGGAAGAGACTTAAATGATCTTATCCTCTGTATATCATGATGAAGATGCGAAATCACAGCACCTGCTATCACATATGCGGAGTCCTCTGTCGGGGTGAGGAAAGGATTGGATGCATAACATACTTTGGGTCTAGAGGCACTTTCTGCTCCAGGGTGACACCATCAAGTTCCAGCCCAGAGCCTTGTCACTGTGTTAACATAGGACTATGTCTGCTCTGATGACGCCATCTCAGAGTCATTTATGAGAGCACAGCTATGAACACACACTTCTAAGTGGCATCTTAACAGTCTGAAGGACCAGTGAACCTAACACACMCCCCCCCATGCTTAAGAGCACGTTCCATGTATCTTGGCTGAGATTAGATACTGCAATGGACAAATGTATGTTCCTGTATAACCACAAGGAAAAAACAAGCCTAAGTATTTAAGAGGAATACAATGCAGTTTCTACACTTGACGGAGCAAGCAGAGTATAGCGAGCAAGTAGCAAGTATAGGAGTCACATGCCTCTTTTCATAAAATGAGCGTATGCAGACATGGACAGGAGAGGACAGCACAGTCTCCTCTACACAGTTGCCTGAAATAGTCTTTATACCACAAACTATTACTTAAACTCTGACATAACACAGGGATCCTCAAAACCCCAGAGATGGGGAACATCCCAGACTTTACGGATATCCTGTATGATTTAGGAAAGGACACCAAGACTGAGGCAGAAACCTCCAGACACTGAAAATGACCACACGAAAGCTTGCAGCTAACACTAACGCACACAGTCTCCAGAGCAGACCCCTCACGTGCTGCCCGTCGGCCCGCAGGCCAGCGGGGAAGGCAGGCAGGCTGAGGCGCTCTCAGCTCTYGAGACCTTCCCAAGGCAAACTTTCTACAGAAGGGCCTTTTGTGCCGGTCACAGCTCACGTCCTGCTTTGTCTGACTAGCCTGCCAGAAGCATAAATGAACTCATAAGAATAACAGGAGGATTAGGTTAAGCTTATTTTTTGAAGCGTTTCCCACAAATTCGTCTTATTTGCTTGCTTATAAACACCCTCGTTCATCTCTGCTGTGTGTCTAATTAGCAGGATATACTGCAGGTGGCTTAAAATAGGAGCTGAAATGTAGTAGCGTTGCAGTTATGCGTGCTAAAGGGAAGGTAATTAAAATTTCATGCTCTGAGATGTAAACCGATCATCTCACGAGCCTGAAAGGGATTTCTTCACCATATACGACACAGCACAGTTGGCCAGCCACGGTGTGGGTGGGTTTCCTCTTCCTCGTAGTACTCGCCAGCCTCTGCCCAAGGCAGGCGATGAGATCTGCGGGGCTGCATTCCTGCATTATTTATTCCCTGAAACAGACACATTACCGTCAGCTCAGCATCTCCGGATTTCAAAATCAATATCGCAATAAGCTTGAAACATAAAAGTCTAAAATTAAAYTAAAACAAACAAGCAAACAAAGCCCTGCTGTGAACATGTCTCCGAGGATAATTAAAATGAAATCGAACGGCGGTCTTGGATGTTGTAGCAGCTGTAGTTAAAATTCTGTGGTATATGAGAGAGACATAGGGTGATTTCCTCCGATGACAACTTTTTAAAATAGCACCCCTCCAAAACCTGGGATATATTTTCACAGCTAAAAAGAATACTTCAGAGTAGCAAGTATTTTTGCTTTGGGAATGAAATGAACTTGCACGAAATGGCAGGTGGAGTCTTTTAAAACAAGGGAGGATATCACTATGCTTTTCTATCAGTTCCTCCCCACACCTGCTCTCTTCWTTCTAAAAATCATGCATTGTATTATATTACTGAGACATCAGGGATGTTTTCCAGAGAATGATATAAAGAAAGGGCCTTTCCCAAATATATGTGTAGTGTATATGACAGGGAGGGCCTATATCTTGCTAAATGCTGTTCCTAGCACATAGTGGCATTTTCAGATTGCAGTTTTAAGGAGAATACTTGAGGTGAAAGACTGTATTTAAAAAGTTATGCCTGCGGTATGCTTAAAAGCTTTGAAAAATGTGAGAGATGGCAGGCCTAAGAGTTGCAGCCTTTCTCTATTAACATCATACCGCCAAGAAGAAAGAACCACAAATGACCTCAAATTAGCGAGACACAGAAGGGATCACTCAGTTGCCTGGGGCAGATAAATTAGGTTTTCTGCTTTGTAAAAGCCATCCCTTAGATTTCATCCAGCAAGAAAGTGGCAGCCAGACAGGATCTGGAAAGCCAGATCTGAGCACGGCTCACTTTGGCTTCTGCTAAAGAATGGACCCTCTGTCTSTGAACTTCTTAAGTCGTCTGTGGTACAGCAAAGTGTGGAAAGGCTGGCCCAGGATTACTAATGCATAATAATCCTGTGTACTTAGGCTAATAAGCCTGTGCAGGACAGGAACAGTCACAACAACAAAAAATCTGTCCCCTAAAGACGGCAGAACTGTCAGTGACTTTGATGAACCTGGATCTTAACCTGGAACTCCAAGAGAGTAGACAGAATAACCCAAATCCTCTCTTACACATAAGGCAGGAACAAGTCGTGCGCACATGGTCCATATTGACATACAAGAAGTACATTCGCAGCATCCTGCTTCTTCTGTTGGATATCTCCCCTCTTCTCCTTTCCCAACCTGTCCTACTGTCCGGCAGGATCGATTTTGCCTTAGCCAGAATGACCTTTCATTTTCACATACAGAGTCTCACATCTGTCAGACAGTGGGCAGGGAGGAAGGGCATATTTTGTTATGAAACACCTGACTTGAATTTCATTGAGTTTGGTAATAAACCCAAACTAAATTAAGTTACTAGGCAGAAGCACATTTTTGCACTAAGCACCTATATATCTGCATGCATAATAATCACAAATGGATTTCTTTTCCTGGAAAAGAGAGAAAAGAAGCCTGAGATTACACTTGCAACCAGTAGAAAATAACATTTAATGGAGGAGCACAGTGTCAGGTAGGGCTGTGATCATGTAATTAGGTAAGCAAAGCAAACACATTCCAGACATGCCACCCTTTGAAGCAAAGGAAACTTCTGTGTTTTAATCAAAGAATAGTATGTTGCTTCATCTGGTTTTCCTATAAAAATCTTCCCTTTAAAAAAAAAAAAATAATTAACTTTCCATATAGGGAAGCACAAAGTGGGTCATCGGGGAAGCATGCGTTTCTCGGCTGGAAGCAAGCCATGGCCAGTCCCAGGTGAACGGTGTCTGTCCAACACCATGGTCTTGTCAAATTTTTGAGCCCTTTCCACCCCCATACCCCCTCCACTCCCAATACCTCAACAGGAAAGAAGACATCTGTGAATCCTCTGGCACTTCTTCAATGTTTTACAGCTGTAATAACCACTGATACAAAGAGAAGAATGTTTTCTAGCCCTAAATTCCTGAGGTACTTTTCTAAACAGACGCAAGTGGATGGGGCTTAGTTAAGTGAAAAATACCCCACCAGGGGCAGGGATGCGAGGGAAAGATGAAGAGGAATCATGATCTGCGGTTAATTGAGCTCAGCTTGGGTTTAGATTTATCTTCCCTGACCACTCAACCTATTTGTCCAAATCCAAACTTCTAATCCTTAAATCTAAACAGTATTTTTCTGGCAGCTTGCACTCATTCTTGGCTATGTCAGATGAAAAATAGTTCACGGAGGCGGCTTAGAGCAGTGGTGATCTACGGATTTGTATACATGTGCTGCGGTATTTTTGTAGTACCCCTCACCACCAGCACATACGCAGGTGTTGCTGCCAGATTTCCCGACGTGCATCAGACGTTACAGAGTCTGAGTTCTCTCCCATTTGTTATTACTCAGCCATCACCACCATAAGTCGCGGTGCCTCTTACATGAGTAGGTTCATCATGGCATTACATAGGATGCACCCGCATGACTGAATGGCTGACATTCAGAAGTGGTTTGAGCAATGTCAGCRAAAGGCAGCAGGTAGTCAGGCTAGATATGCATGCAAAAAGTATTCCCAAGCAAAAGCATTCATATAAAGGTTGGGAAGATCAACTGTCCCCACTGCCTACACATTCAGGCTTAGTCCTTTGCACATTTCTCCTGCCTAACTCTGCAAAGGATCATTTTGTCGAAGTAGAACGATTTAAAGTAGATTATTTGGTACAGAAATGGTGAATTATTAAGCACTTAGTAATGCAAGCAGCTAAAGTTCCAGTGAGCAACTGAAATGGACGAAAGATGCTGAGCAGAGCGGCCTGAGAAGTGGAGCTTCTAGTTCATGGGAAATTCAAATCCTGGTGAAGATTTGCTTAAAGAAATACTATTATAATTTCAAATATTCTAAAATTCCTTCCAAACCAGAAGCTCCCTAGGCCATACAGCTGCTCAGTGAAAATTTGCCCAAGAAGCTGAATAAATTGCTTCATCCTGAGTTCCTCTCTGCTGTGGTTACACTGCTATTAGTACTCACRGCCAGCTTTAGCAAGGCTGCCTGGCGGGAGCAGGAAAATCACTACCTCGGTGCATGAGGGAGTCAGAACTCCATGTTCGGGGCATGTGGGACCCATGGCCAGGCTCCAGGACACCCTTCCCTTCCCTTCTGGCCTGCTCAGCCATCCTGATGGGGATGTGGCAGCTCTGCCCCGGGAGGTTGCAGGGACCGAAGCAGAAGGTGGGGCAGAAACCCCTCACGGGGCATTTTGCAATGCTCACCATGGCACCTCTGTTTCTAGGAGCAGGGAGGCTTACTAACTACCAGACATAAATCATTTACTCATGGTAAAACACAAGGCTACAGAGATCCTAATTCCACCCACTCCTCTGACACGCAAAATGGCCCTTTCTGAAGTCGTTCTTCAGCCTGGATGTCTTCGGCACCATCCTGCTGAGTGAACATCAGGGCATAACCACATGAATTTTACAGCTGCAGGACATCATTGTTAACAGGGGAAAAAAACCTTAAAACCTTCTGCTTCAAAGCCACAAACCCTCTGTCCCCATCTATTGAAACAGAGCTCTTAATTAGCTTAGCAATGCTACGGCTCACATGCTCTCTGCAGCCATTCAGTGGCATATCTGTCAGGCTTAATAAAAGGAAGATGATAGACTGCACACCAGTGCAATTTATGCGCTAACTCTAAACAATAATATTTTCTCTAGTTAAATGGATTTTTAGGAAAAAGCAACAGGATCGGAAAGTTAACTGCATTAAAGCTAATCAGTTAATTGAAATGAAACTGATTAGCAGAGTTCAGATGAAGTAATGTCAGCACAGTCACTAGAAGCACTTAAGAGAAGAACTGCAGTGAGATAAATTTTGCAATTGCTGAATGCATTTGATTAACTCATTAAAAGAAATGAGGCTATTACTATGTTAATTACTGCTTTTCCTAAAACATTGAATATGATTAAAGGTAGGTATTCACGAAGAAAACACATATCTTACAACAATTACRTAAAGGAAAAGAATAGGTAATTACTAATGTTGTTGTCAAAAATATAATAATAACAGTAACAATGAAAATATAACAATAGCAACAGTAAAAAGAGTAAAAAGGCATTTGCCAAATCAGGAGTACAAGTTTTGCAATCTCAAATTGCAATAGTCACTGTATGGCAAGAGCAAGACATTTAAGGTTTTTCCAGTGTCACTGAAGCAGTGGGATAAACTCAGCTACCGCATGAGAGATGGGTTGTACATGGCTACCACCTTGATGCACACTCCAAACCTCCTGGTGACAGCAAATTACATATAAAAGATATATACAGAGAGTAGAAAGCACAGATCTTAAAGAGGGCAGAAGTTACTGCGTGTATTACTCCTCTGCCTCTATTTATATGTCCCCTCCGTGTTTCTGCTCYGGCACGTGGTGAAGCCACACAGTGACATTGGCTGTAAGTGCAGAAAAAAGAACCTCTTTTTTCTAACTTCCCCCAAACCTCATCCAAGAGCTTAAAGAGTACCATAATACGAGTACGAGGGGACCTGMTCAGTGTGTATAAGTACCTCAAGGGAGGGAGTGAGGAGGATGGGGTCGGCCTCTTCTCAGTGGTGGCCAGCGATAGAACTAGAGGAAACGGCCACAAATTGAGGCASCAAAAGCTCCACAGGAACTTGCGAAGGAATTTCTTAACAGTGAGGGTGACAGAGCCCTGGAACAGGCTGCCCAGAGAGGTGGTGGAGTCTCCTTCTCTGGAGATCTTCCAAACCCGCCTGGACGCCACCCTGTGCCACATGCTCTAGGGGACCCTGCGTGTGCAGGGGGGTTGGACTAGATGACCTCTACAGGTCCCTTCCAACCTGATTCTATGATAATATTTGCTGATGAAATGAAAGAGGCTATTTGTTAACAGCAGCATKAGAAATTCAAATGGCATCACCTATAATTAGAAATTATTATTATCACATCTTTTATTATCATCTTTTATTAATAGCTTATATTAAAGAGCAGCTTTTAGAGTCAGAGTGCAARCTTTATTGCACACATGATCAAAATATGGCCCTCTAAATACCTGATACTGAGTAACCTTAGACACATTTTTGTTTCTGGCAAGGAGGATGCTGACCCATACAGACAAGTGGTAATGGTGACAACTGTCACTGGTTAATTGCACTTTCAATCAGATTTTCCTATTATCTCCTGGAATTTTGAAACTGTTTCCCTACTTAAATGAACTTGCCTCCATAAAGTTCAACCCRGACGGTTATTTTTAGAGTATTACTCATGAATACTGAACAACGAGTAATGAATTAAAAACAAACAAAAAATACCAACCCAAAATTAACAAAACAAACCACAATTAAAAGCACATAAAATGTGTCTACTTACAAAACAAAGAATTAGAAGAGTGGTATAAAATTAGATGATAAAAATGTTAGTTTGCAGTCTGGACTGTTTCAAAATCCTTTCTTTTAGGCTTATATTGTGCTTTATTCTTCAGTGTGCTTTGCGGAGAATCACAATTCACCAAAGTCACAAAACCAAATAGGAATTAAGGGAACCATGCAAATCAATTTCTCATAAGGTACCAAAGACTTAGCAAGGTCAAACTCCGGAATTATCTGATCTTGATCCCACAACCACAACAACTAGGTCTTTACTCTTTGAAACATTAACCATATCCCTTGCCCAAAACAGCCACAGCAGTCTTGCTATGTATGTTTTTTGGATGGCTAACAAAAGGAGAAGTTACAGCTGTAAAAAGAATGAGTCTTAAGATGAATTTGAGATGTCTTCACAGACATCTCATCACTAACACGATGTCTGACAAATGTTTGCAATGCATTGTTCACTGCCTTTTTTGGTACTTGGAGAAAACACACCCGAATTCATGATGTTCCTGCTGAGTTTATTTCTATTTCTGAGAATTCTTACCAGCAGCAGGTCACTAACAGAGCAGCACAATGAAAACGGGGCAATGTTGATAATATAGGCAAGAACGTCCAAAAAGGTTAACTCTGGAGAACGCAGTATTTCGAACGGAAACATTACGTAATGTGTAACGATGCAGAGTAAAACCTGACAAGCTTTTCAATTCAAACAGCAGACGAACAGACAGACAGAAAGAAAGAACCTGGAGCCCAACATTCTGCCTTTTACACTTCCCTTATTGCTAGAGGCTACGATGTTCGCAGTCAGAAAAGCAGACTTGCAAAAATGTTAGCAAAACCCAACAGGAAATTAGAAAGCACCGACAACGTGCATTCTTGTAAGAGACCTCAGTGAAAAGTTGTAAATGTTAATTTAAATCTCTTTTGATAGTAATTACAAATGTTCAGAATTTGATTCCTCTGGACATACATCTTTCTTTAGAAAAGTGCCAGTTTTCTATAAAAAACATCCAGGAAGCATGCAAACCTAGTAAGTACGTGTGTGTGCAAGCACATATGCCTCTGTGTGTGTGTGCATATAAAGATTTACGTTAGAAAGGCTCCCACAGCTTTCGTGAATCTCTGCTTTATAATCCTTACCCGGTTGCAGGACTTCCCAAATACAAAAAAAGCACCATGGCCACTGACTACATTGTTTGCTACAGCTTTTCTCGTTTCCAAMAAGAAATAGCATTCTACTAAGTACCCTTGCTTAATTTTAGGTTATATTTTTAATTTGATGTCTCTATTTTCAGCTGAGCTTTCTAACAGCTCTACAGGAGAGCAAAAAAATCATCTAATTCTGAGAGAAGCTGATACCCATTTCAAGGAAAAGTTTCTTCAGGGTGAAACATACTTCTGAAAAATGGATTTAATCAACCAATACTTGTTTGGTTTCATTGTCTTTCCAGGCCAAACAGAGCAGATCATTCTAAAGGAAGAGGAATTCTCTATGGTAATTCTTGTGTGCAAGGATGCAGAGATTTTTTTCTGGCTGCTCTAGCCAGAATATAAATCATTTTCTGCTGCGGTGTCAGGAAGTGTTTTCCACCAAATTAATCACGAACTCCTTTAAAAAAGGGACAAAAAAAAAGTCAACTGCAAAATGAAACAAATCTCTCCGTGCCTGTTTTCCATTTGCGTTGTCATCACTTACCTTTAAAGGACAATGGAAGTGAGACGGGAATGCTGCCGAAATGCGTTCAGCAGAGCCTGAGCGAGCGCGTTAGCAGCTCGAGGGGTCTCTGCCTTGCAAAACCGTAACCATTCTGGTAACCTGCTCACAGCATCGTCCTCACTCCTTGCGAGGCCCCTAGCATGGTGGTGCACCACGGAAAACTACATGTAGAAGCACACGGATGACTATTTTTACTGTTTTTTTTAGCATKTCCCAGCACCAGACCATACGCCACTGGGGTAGATAAAAGTCTTTCTGTCTCATTTCAGAAGAAGAGGAAAGGCAATTCATATGGGAAATGGAGTCATCTTAAAAATCTTTTCCTAATAAACCCAATAGTTGAGCAGATGTGCACAAGTTGGGCRAGCTGGAAGCACAGAGTTCAGGCAGCTCCATCCACCACCGTGCAACTGTGACTCAGCTTGCTTTCATCTTTTATGTCAGGCAATCAAAAGAAAAGACAATTTTCCTCACTGAGCGAGGGGCAAATAAACTCATGCCAATTAAAGAGCTGTGGTTTAGACTGGAAACTTTTTGAAGATTAAAAAAAAATCTTAACTAATTCACTCAGACAAGGCCTCTAGATCAGCTTGTCTTCTATTGCTCGCAACGCAGGACGGGTAAAAACACCATGTCAAAACTCTTGYGCTTTCGAACTCTCAACCCACAACCCATACCATGCATGAGGTGACAGTGGGACACACACCTTTGGTYTTAATAAAGTCGCTTTCAAAAAGCTTCTGGTTTCAGAGAGTGCTCTGAACCACAGGGAGTAACAATTAAAGTCAGCCAGAGCCACAGAGATGACTTTGAAATTAAAAAGAGCATCACAAAGTGAGACTTTTTTCTATCTYGTCTTTCTTTCCTCTGCCTCCAAAAGTACTTTTTCACTAGGCACTTACAAGCCTGCACGTCCTTCTCATTTTTAACTGCTGTGGTCTTCGTTGGCCCAGTTTTGGCTTCTTCTGATGCCTGACACAGAGCAGCTCTTCAAAACGCGCCTAACTGTAAGCCTGTACATTAATTCCCAGAGAAAACAGCCCGGAGCATGAAAACAACTCAGCACTGCCAATTCTGGGCAGTTTTTTACCTCGTACAACAACTCTCATTCCTCGGAAAGCCCCACTCACCGATAAAACGTGGTGTAGTCCACCGTCGAGTGACAGCTCTGAAACTCCCAGGCTTTGAGTTTCTGGCATTCCCGGTGAGCCCGGAGCTTCACCCGCACCGTCCCATGGCACAGCTCGGGCACGGGTTTCCTCTGCGGGCGGCTGCAGAACTCGTTCGACTCCACACGCCAGGACTCCGCAAAGTCGTCCACGTCAAACTTGAAGTTCCCGTCCCCGCCGATCAGGTCATCGCGCTTGTGCCCGTTGTAATTGCCGCAGAGGCCACAGAGTTTGCCCTTCAGATGCGGCGCGGCCATGACCTCCACGAAACTGTCGCCATCCCACGAGATTTCCAAGCCTGACAAAGAGAGAGAGAGAAGACCCAAAAAAAAAAGAAGAATGAAAGAAGAAAAAAAAGAATATAAAGAAAAGAAGGATTACAAATTGTTATGTCTGAGTTAAAGAGTGTTCATGGGAATCTAAACAAAGTGTTTGGTTTTCTTCCTCAAGTGTTACATTTCTATAAACTTGCTAGTAAGTGCTTTCCAGCAAGTATAATGTTTCTCAAATGACAATTACCATGCACTTGTCTCTCTATATATTTWTTTTTGTTCCACTGTACTATTGGAYRGAGTTATSATGAAAAACCTGGAGATGAGACAAAAATACCCTGTGCTTCTCAAAGGTTCTTGCAAAACTCTGCAGAATTGAACTTGCTGTGACAAATTTCTGGCTGATTCCAGCGGATTCAGCCACTGTCCGGCACACCAAAGTTTCTGTGCCCTGTAGCACTTGACCAGCAACCACTTCCTATAAATATCCTTCTTTTCTTGCCTGCAGAGCCAAAACTGGTATCTCATTGAGGTGAATGTAACTCTTCTGAAGACAGTAACTTACTCTGYGTAGGTAAAAAGAGACAACGAGGTATCTGAAAAGAGATGTCAAATGAGTAAATCTCTTTTAAGTAGGATTCTKAACTGGATTCAAAGGGTTCATCCAAAAGATATTAAACACTCTGTAGCTCGTGACCAACCTTTCAAAATTGTAGCCTCCACAAACCATCAGCGCTGGGGAATGATGCTAKACATCTAACATCTACCTGGTGGCTAGGAGAGAAATGCTCTGCTATAACCCATTTTACTGCATTCTCCTAACAACAAGATTTTRCACTTTCCATGCATCAGACTCAAAATTGCTTTCTGTGGGTGAAATCCACTTTATCTGTCTTTACCCACCTAAAAGCTACATGTCTAGCTTAAGTCAGCTGTCTGGGCTCTCTTTTTGATGGAGAGAAACAGGCGGCTCTTGAGTGCGTTCATTTTGTCACAGAGGGATAAACTTCCTTCTGGAGATGCCTTTTTCTTTCCTTTGACACCTCAAAGGAGAGGCCCAGACATGAGGGAGAGACTAAACTTCCAGTTTTAACCTGGCTGAATTTAATTTAAATGAATTCCATCATCTGCAGAGTAAATATATMTCTCACAAAAGAACACAAATTTGACATCATATTGGATAAGAAGAACACTAAGAATTACTGCCTAACTCTAACTTCCATCCAGAAATAACCTGTAATTATTTCTAATGTCTGATCATTGTTAATATTCCACGTTTTTGCAGTGCTTTCCATCTGAGGATCACAAATCATTCTGCTGACATTAATTTATTCCCATAAAGTACCTGWGAGCATTGGTTATTGAGGGATTAATACAGGAACCCACTTTTGAATGGGGTAATCCAGACTTTTACCTTCTTCTCCCTGCCTAGCCAAGAATACCAAACTCCACGGTGCAAGGCCAGGGCTCTGCTCCAGGTTTCTGCATGGGATGTGTGGGCTGCCTTAGCACCGCCCTTTCCCCTTGTAAATCAGAGCTTTTCACTAGACCATCCAAATCCTGCCCCGTGTTCATGTAAGTGATTAACACAGCAGTGACTCAGTCCAAAGCTGGAACGTCCCTTTAGCAGCACGTCCCATTGTGCCCTATGACGCTTCCTACCAGCACCACAAAAGAACAGGGAGAGGCTCCACAGCACTTACGGCTATGGGAGGGGCGCTTTGGCCTGCATGTGCACTGTCCTGACCCTTGTGTGATGTGGATGGTACTGAGCATTTGAGTTTTACCCAAACGGGGATTTACCTAGCAAGGTTTTGCAAATCATTCTGCATCACCCAGTCACTGCAGTCCATTTTGCCATGTTCTCTCATTGCTGCGGATAAGCACGACAGTATTAATATGTCCTGAGCTAATCATGCCTCAAAACAGTCACGAACWCTCTAGTAAACTGGGAATGCATAGGGCCACTGCATCCTCCTGCAAAGGCATTTGACAGCCAGCTGACAGAGAAATGGAGCAAGGCTGTCACTGCTACCAACGCCAGCACAGTGGCAAGGAGGAGAACTGCCTCATAAGCTGCTGCATACATTAGCAYGGCCGGACAAATTCATACTCCAGCTGCCTTTGCTTCTGACAGCACCGAGCAAAACAAAACACAGTTTGACTTGCAGGCATCAGGCTAACAGTGCCATGCTGGCACTTAGAAAAACCTTGCTATCAACCCATAAACTCAGATGAGGCCATACTGGAGGACTATATAAGCTTTTTCAAACTTTGAAGTGTCAAGATCCAAGCTCTTGGACAGTTCTCTTTAGAAAATTACTCTAGCTTTTAAAGTAATGTTCAGTTTGTTGCCCGAATCAGCACCATCAGAGATGCTGGCCTTAAGCACACTCATAAAGGACAGGTTGATGGTTTTATCCTCACTTTCCTTTTACAACTTTTTTCCYCAAATTAGTACTAACTTACACTGAAACTAATCATGTTCATTACAAAAGTTAACCCTGAAATTATCCTGAATATTTGTGTGTTCTTCATAGTGTTATGAGAGTTTATGAAAACTATTTGTTCCTTGTTGCTCTGAGAACTCCAGATATACAGACAGGAATAACAAAACTAACTTTCCATCTCTATGTGTAAAAACGCATATTTTAAAGGTAGAGGTTTGATTTTTAGATATACTTCAGAGAGTCACAAAGTACCACAGAGGATGTACTTTCCTCTGCTTGAATATCATTTAATTACACTATATTCTGCAAAGTGCTCAGATGCAWGTCTAACATTGTGACTGTATGGCATCGTGTTGTTTGTAAAAGGAGTTACTAACAATATTTCTAACTTCAATGAATAGCTGACAGGTTTCTGTCCATAATGGAGCTTCCTCCACTTCTGGATAACCTGGAAGTCTATCTAACACACCTGATTTCTTTTCTATCAGTGTCTGCTTGCACCGTGCAGTGCGTGCCTTTCTGCTTGTCCCCATGCAGGAAACCCACTTGGTTTCAGTAAATCAGCAAGAGCTGTGACAGACGGGATTCTGCGATGGAGCAAGAGCTGTGACAGACGGGATTCTGCGATGGAGCAAGAGCTGTGACAGACGGGATTCTGCGATGGAGCAATGTTTGAAACAGTCTCCTTGGCAGACGAAAACTGCCTGGAAGAGTTTCTTGGTGCCTACTCCCTGCCTTTGCTCCCTCCACAAATGCATGAGTTTCCCATTCACTTGGACAAGAATCAGAATCTAAGTAATTGGCGAGATCTGAGGCCAAAGGGTGCAGCATCTGTCCCATCTGGGGATGTGCAGAAAAGGAACATCCTTAGTGTTACTTTTTAGGGTGTTCCAATTTCTCCCTTTCTTTGAGGGATGCTTAACCAACTTGTTACTTGATTTCTTAACTTGGCTCAATGTGTGCTCTACTGTCTTTAAAAAATGCCTTCTGGATTTATACACATCACACACTGAGCTCCACATGCTGGGAACTCCCATCAATTGTTCTGCATGATTTTTCATGGTAAAGGCATCCTCAAGAACTGGCAGATCACTCCTTCCTAAAGACTTACGGCCAACTTGGTACAGAAAGCCTCAACAAAGTGGATTTGGACATAAGATCAGCACAGAAAAAAAGAGGAAAATTCCTGTAGGAGAGGGGCAGATGAAACCACACTAGCCCTGGGACCTCCTCTTCTCTTTTCCACACAAAAATCTTAGATGAGAGTTCAGCACTATCGCAACTCTTCCTGTGATGGAGCCCCTGCAAGTGCAGGGTGCCAGAATTGCTGCTGAATGGCATCCAGGGCTACAGCTGGTGAGGAATTTAGCAACAAAACAGGTATTCAATGGAAAATGCCAATTCATCAGAACGGAAATGCTTCAGGGAGACATATGAGATTCAGTGAGCTCCCAGCAAAACGCGGGCCGGGCTCCAAGCGGGTCTCCTGCCAGCTCGCCTGGTGGGCTCCCTGGAGGCCCGGCCTGCCCAGCGTGCAGCTCCAGGGCAGCCCTGCCACGCACGCCGCCCTGTAGCCAGGCACCACAGGCTTCCCCGAAGCTTTGCGCTCCCCTCCTGAGTGAGGGCTCCGCTCCCGGCTTTGCGAAAGGAAAACCAAAGGCTGTGGGAATGCTGCTGGAGACCCTCCACTTCCAAGTCTAGTTGTACTTTGCATTTTGTTGCTAGTGCAATGTTGTGGATTATTTTTAGCTATCTTCCCTTCCTCTACTTTTTGTCCCATACTGGGAAAGTAAATATTTTTTAAAATCCACGATTCATTCTAAAACAGAGAAAGCTCTCTCCCCCTCCCCAGCATGCAGATTTTCCTGTGGAACAGACATTTTGTTTTTAAACCAGTTCCACTCGGCCCACTCCACCTCTCAGCAGCCTCTGCCTGTTGTTCTCTCCCAGCAAAACRCAGTGACACCATCCTGCTGCTTTCCAGGCCTTTGTGCTGGGCAAAGAAGGACTTGGCCCATCACGTTGCATTCAGCAAGAGAAACCTGATCCTTCTCTTTTAGGGTAAGGAATTGTTTAGAGTATAATTTGCAGTGATTACACCCTGTTTGGTATGTTGTCATATGCCATGTTTGCACTCTACTGCCAACACATGGACAAGGAATACGTGCAGTCATTTATTAGGCTTATCCCAGAGACAAATAGAATAGCAGCAGGATTAGCTGCCATTCATCTTTGATTGAAAACCTTTCCTTGGCCTGTGGTTGGCTAATGAAATCCACATCGCCAGAATTCACAGTCCCTCAAGACGCTTTTAATTAGAAGTTGTGAATAATGGTCAACTTGTGTGCGTTTCACAGRCAGCCACAAAAATCCGCATTGCCATTCTGAGGAAGGAGCCCAGAGCTGGGATCCACATTATACAGCCCTACATTTCCAGGGGATAAATGAACAGGTGTCTAAATTCTCAGCTCAACAGTGGGTGCTAGTGACCCCCTCGAACAAACAAAAGATGACAGACAATGACTGAGACTTTGCTTCTTGCCYGTGACCACACCGCTCCATGGGAGAGACTAGTTTCCTTGCGTTCGCACGGCGTTTAATTGAATTAACAGTAAATATTATTCTCCCTGAAACAGTACTTCACTGTGCGAGTGAAATCTCCCAGGACTGCAGCAGTGCCTGACACATGCTAATGAGGAAATTTTTAACTTTCGCTCAGTACGTATCTGTGCCAGGATTCTACACCCTCAGAGCAGTTTATCAAAACAAATGCAAGTCTTCTGATTTAGCATTTTGACAGCTTGTGCACTTTCTAGGGCTTGAAAGACCTGAGAGTCTGCTCTTTCCCTTCTATGTTTCTGTAAAAAAAAAAAAGAAAAAAAGAAAGAAAAAAAAGAGATGGAGTTGCTTTGAAGCTTCCAATTTCCTCCTGCKTCTAGTACTATGTGGATTTTCTGTTCTGACAAACTCAGATTTGAACACAAAGTGAGCCCAACAATTTGAYATTATGCAGCAAATCCAACTTTGATTTTCAAATCAGGACATKCATTCTGGGGGATATCCCTAAAGAAATATTCCTGTAACTTGACAACTTCGACTCATTCCAGCTTTTCCTGGCAATTAATTACTAAGATTTTATGTGTACTGCCTACTCAATCAGTAAGTCTGCAACCAAGGAAGAACTGAGTGTTATGTTTAAGAATTGATATCCAATCTGTTCTTAATTAGTATCAAACAATGAGCCTGACTATACCATTCCTRTATCATTGGAGGTGAAAATCACAGGCACATTTGTATATGCAAGATGTTAATTATCAATTGCAGAATGAAACATRTTTTAGGAAGTGTCCTGCAAAGATTTTCAAAATCTCAACTGGTATTTGCCTCCTATAGGTTGCAGGGACTTTGAAAGGGTTATCAAGCACTTTGGGATCCCTAGATTTCGACAGAATTATAAAACACTTTTACTGCAACTATTCTGGTTTTTCTACTGCTGTTCATGCCGCACTTGAGATGTTCTTCAGGGAGAAGACATATGCACACACATGTGCACACACACACATACACACTTGCCCTACCTGCTTTGGTTGTCACTTTCAGCAAATAACCATCCAAATCGATCTGAAATTGTGGTGTCTCGCAAGGAAGTGAGATGCGGGTCCCATTCCACTTCACTGTGAGGTGCTGCTGGAGGCTGATAATACTTCGGCCCAGCACAAGGTCCACAGATTTTGTCCAGGAGAAAGAACGGGTCCGACGAGCATCGTTTTTTACCAGCACCTGGAAGGGCGAGGCAGAGGAGGAGCASTCTTTCGTCAAAACGTACTGACATGTTCCCTGAAAGTTAAATGTCCGTCCATCAAAAGTGTTGTAGTGAGGGTCTCCAAACACAGTGCAAACTCCAGGCTCTGCAGGTGAGTGAGAAACAAAAGCGCCATATCAGGATCAATCGATGTGTGAAAGGAAGCAGTTTATAAGAACATAGAGGATGTTGCTCTCACGTCATGTCCCCACAGGTCAGATTTGGCTGAGGACTGCCAGAAGTATGTATTCTCAAAACCAGAAACTCTCTGTTTTTAAGAGAAGGATTCTCTGGAGATGCTTGTCTCTGCTGCCTGCACTGAGGGCTTGGGCACATACCTTGGACTAAATACATTCTTCTTACACAGTTAAAGTTACTTGGTGTAATCTCCCACTGTTAAGTTCTGCTGTGGTAGCAAAGCCTAATTTATTACTATCCGAGCCAAAAAATTGCATAGATCTGGGAAGTGAGCGACTGAAATTATTAGCCCTTCAATCCACTTCTGCAGGACTGGGGTCTGTCTGTATCTCCTATAAGCACACCTGAAAATACCATATATTTAGAAACTAGGTACATCTACCTTTTCCCCAAACTCATGTTCCAAATAGGAAGGGCTATCGCCACATCTATTCTGCTGCTACAGTGGGCTCTACAGCCTCGTCTGTGCTCAGTGAGAACCCYGCACACCTCCAGCAGGACGCAATCCAAGGTCTAGCAGCCCCAGAGAGCCCTTTTATCAGCCCTCGGGTCCCAACCACATCTCACTGCTGCTGCTCCTGGAAGAAGGAGTCTCTGGGCAGASACACGTGCAGGGCTGTTGCCAGCTGAATACCCAGGGGGTTGTGCTGTTTTTTTCAGAGATGATGCCTATTCTAGTGGGAGAGCTAAGCAYAGTAACAAAATTAGACTTAGTAATCACAGAGTGTGAGCARTRCCAMTGAAAAAAGCCCAAAGGAGGKGAGAATAAAAGRGAATATAGTTTGTTTGTTTGTTTGTTTTWAAAAAAAGGTCAAATTTGAAACTACAAAGAACGARAGAGGCACGGAGGRGAAGGGGATTTCTATGGTGGGGTGCAGTGTGGGGCTTCCTCCATGGGGCTGTTCAGCCTAGATGAAGAACCATGGTTACGCAGYTGGGCTGTTTCTGGCACTTTTTACTTGCTTCAGTCAGAAGAGTTCAGGGATTCCCACATGGAGGCATAGTTWAAAAAAAAAAAGGGTGAAGGGGACCCAAGGAGACCAAGTAACTTTTCCTTCTCCACTTCCAATGCAGAATCACCAGTATCTATGTTAYTCCCAACAGACATAGTAGTGATACAGATCCCAACAGATCTAGTAGTGGACTCCACATATTAGGGACTCCACAACCTCCTCTGGCAGCCTGTTCCTACCAATAGCTATCTTWACTGCTCTTCTGGGCCTCTTAAATCTGACTTCAGTCTCCCTTACCACTTGGAGACACACCTATAGAGCTGGAACCTGTGAAAGTTGTACTTTACACCTAACTTTGGCACGTTGCTTTTTCTTCTCATTAAGTCTTATTAAGTTAAACCAGTCTTCAGTAAAAATAAACTATGCTTGGCATCATTATCATGCCACTTTACTATGTCTGGCAATAGGAGATAMAATTCTTATTTCTAGAGGACATAACATTCACAGCTCCATTTGAAGTCAAAATGAGCCACAGTTGACCAATACCTGTGGAAATCAGGCCCAAAGGACTTTACTAAGTAGAGTCCCAAAACCAAGACACCTAATTTAGGGAGTGCTCTATAAAGAGAACAGGTCTACTTCTTTGAGTCTCACTTTCCTCACTGGTACCTATGAGGATACCAATAATCCAAAATCYAAAGAAGATTGTTTGATACTTTTCAATAAATTGGCAGGCTTCAAATGGAACAAAAAAATATAATTTGTATCACCAACATAATTTTTAYCAAGGAGAAATCTTTTGTAGATTTTATATGGGGACCATCTGATTTACATGCTACTAAATCATATTAATATACTTCTAATATCTTTATGTACTCAATTATCTGCATGATGAATATTAAAGATATTGTTATTGCCTGTTCAGATCACATTTCATTTTTTCAGGTTTTAATATTTCTCTAAATGTAATGAAAACTTTTATGGAAACAAGGAAACTATCATCATCATCAACAAAAAAAATGCCTAAATAATCAGTGAAGATTTCAGTGAATTAAATTGATTTTTTTTCTGCTTCTAGAGGCCAAGGTTGGAGATGTTGTACAAGTTATTAGCTAATACATCTTGCAGTGGGACAAGGGGGAGTTCTGCACCTAAGCCACTAGTTAACAGGCAAGACCTGCAAGGAGCAAATATAATTTAGAGATGTGCAAGTAAATTGGATAGTGCCAATGGTATCCAAAAGAAATATTTATTTTTAATTTCTAATGTGTTATGCAGAGTAATGTTGTTTCATGTTATGTTACATTGTGTCACATCATATGTCAACTTGATGCAGTGCAATTAAAATAAAAAAGAATGTATTTTGGATTGGATAACTGAATATCTGATCCAAAATTTGTTGTTTTCTTTAATGACCRAAGAAGTGGGGGAGGGAAGACCTCCTAAAAACAACCCAAATAATTGATTCTCTGATATCACTGTGTAAAACATCTTTAAAGGTTTGTTAGAATTGCAGTGTTTTTTAAACTCGGTCCACTGCAAGAGTGTGTGGTATAACTTGACACCGCCAGTAAGGAGAAATAGTTGGCCTAGAAAGAAACCTTAAATACAGAGTGTAACAAGACAGCAAAGGGCAGGCAATGTGAAAAAGCTCCAGCCAYTTTTAGGCTTGGGATTGTTTATTTCCTTTTGGGATGTTTCAAACACATAATGTTTTACGATTGGCCTTTTTTTTTTTTTCTTTCTCCTCCTTTTTAAACAAATCAGCCCTTCTGATTGTCTGTTTTTGAGATCTATGGGAATCAATGGTTCTCTAGTTAATATTGTGGGTGACTTGCTCCTCTGTTGGGTTGGACAACCGCCTCATCATGAAAGCTATGGTACCCAATGCAAGTGTGAGTTTAATCTGTACTAGTAAGGTACAGAAGGGTAAATATCCTCCTCTTTTTTTTCCTTTGCAATAAATCCTTGCTAGATTATTGTAGCTATTCTGATTCCCTGTCAGTTCTTTCTTACAGGCTAGAAAAGTTAGAGTTAGAAAAGAGTTAGARGAGTTAGAAAAGAACAAATGGATCAGATACTTCCTCTAAGACTCTGCYAGCTTCCAACTGTTTTCAGCTTTCAGAGCTTTCTGACCCAGACATTTTTCTTCTTTATTTAGTAACCTTTGATAGACTTCTTGTCTATGAATTTGTCCATTCTACTCTTGAACATCCTTTGGTAAGGTGTGTGGAGAAACACTGCCTTTTAGTTTCAAACTTAGCATTTATGATATTTGTTTAATGATCTTTTGCTCATCTGCAAGCACGCACACTTTTGCATGAAGGCAAATACACCCCTGCTTCTTCTCCGACCCAGAAAGACCCTGATTTGTAAAAGGAGGGCCCCAAAACAGCATTATCTGCAGTATCAAATGACCTGATGCAGGTAAGATATTCGACTCCAATTAAACATTATTGAGAGCTGGCTGCAAAACACATCTAAACCTCTTTTGGAAATCCCACATTTAAGCTCCCAAATCAGCGCTCAATTTTTCTGGCTTCAGTGAGAACTTCTGGGAGTTCTGCAGTTTCCACATTCTCTTTTTAAACAAACAAAAAAAAGTGCATATTGTAGATTTCCTGCACTGTTTTCCTTCTACATTGTGAACAGTGCATAACTTATTGCCTTTGCTGAGAAGGTAAGCGTAGGCAAGGAGCACAGGGTTTGAAAATACAACTATCTATGCAAAAAAGGAAGTTGGGTCAAACAACAAAAAGCATTGCCTGAGTTTTAGCATGCTSTCCTAAGGGGAAAAGGATGAACAAACTATGACATGACAAGACACRTTTKGGACAATTTGAAYCAAATCTGACAGAAGAATAAATGCATCAAAAACAAGTAAAGACAAGTTCAAGAAAGTTTTTGGGGAAAAAACAGCAGATGAGTAGAGGTAAAAGACACAGATAATTGGTTGCAAAAAAGCACCTTCCTGCCTCCTACCTAGCGTGCTCACCACCAGCCAGACTGCATTTGGCCCTTTACRTACAAGGCTCAGTAGAGGCCAGACAGTCAGCACACATTGTGACTGGYCAAAGGGCAGGAGCAAACTGGCTGGCCGGCACAACTGTAGCTCCAGATCAGCCACAGGATATATTRTCTCTCACTGGGTTTATTATTTGTTGGGCTATAAAGGAAATGGGACAGAAATCCATAGGAAACCAGGCTCTGTTAGATCTGGTGCTCATGGAATAACTTGTTTTATTTTTTCAGAACATCAGAGCAATCAATTGAAGTCCAAGATGTCCAGATGTCTGGTCACACTCTTCTGGGCTTGTAGCTAGTTACGAGTGGCCAAGAAAAATATACTTTAAATTATAACTAAAATTGGTTTGGACACTTTCTAAGTAAGGAGAAGGAGGAAAAAATAAAAGTTTACTAGTTAAGGGTGATTTGGTTGCACATCTATAATTCAAAAAGATCTCAGCTTTTAAAAAACAAAATGAAAGTTTSAATGCAATTAGACCATATCCTGAATTAAGCCCTAAATCAAACAGAACACATTATTAACTTTGGAAAAGTAGCTACAGAACACGCATAATAGAATTTCATTAGCTTTTCTTAAAAAATGCATAGTTATAGACTACTTACCTCATAATTGCTGCATAGTGCAGCTTGATATAATACACATTACAAGGTGTGGTGTCAAAAACTCCACAGGAGTCTTTATGGTCTATTTCATAAATAAAATAGCTACTCCAGTTTGTCCAAACACATATTTATACAGTAGACCATCACACTTGAAATGGCTGAGGAGGTAAACCATGAGCAGCATTTCAGTGTGAATAAACAATTGCAGTCCTTTTTTGATGCATTTCTCCTTGTTAAGGAACTAACATCAGAAATAGAACCACGGGGGCCTATGTGGTCCTTGAGCCCAGGTCCCTGCATGATGATAGCTACCTATGTACATAACTCTGCTTTTTCTTTTCTTTTCCTCTCAAGAGTCATCAATTTTTAAGCATTTCTATAAAAGTAAATGAAAAATAATCCATATGAAGGAGCAGATGAAGTACCAATATTTTACTCTTAAGGTTGGGTCTGAATATCCTTGAGGTTGGTGACTTCAGTCATTAATTAGATCCAGTGGTCACTTTGCCAGTTCCTCCTATGACTCAGACTTTGGACCAATGATCATGTTAGGATTATTGATCATGATAAACTGAAAGCTACRTAGTTGCAACAGGAATCTTTCACATTGCATCCAGAAAAGGGCTATCGATTGTACCAGTCGGGAAAAGAAAAGATGTGTCCTCCACTGCAAGTTCCCTTTTTTGTCTAGATTGAGAGAGTCGCCTTAGGCTTTGTGATTTCTTTTTCTAATATGAAAATGACCTTGCTCTAACATAGGATTACTAATTTATGGAACTGACGTCAGTGACGATTTTTCAAAATCAAGCCGAAAGAGTACATTTCATTACATTTTTACAGCAGGATAAACTAAACTGTTGAATTTTCCGCTGGTATGACCACTGTGTTTAATTAGTGATAACTGTACACCAGCCGCGGAGCTGAAGCAGCAACATGCCAAAACTAACCATAGTTAACTTCGGCAACAGTAGGCAAAAGGGACTCACCAGCCCTTTAGGAGACGAGGTACTTTGTTTCTTTCTGCAGCAAGCTGCTTTGAAAAATAATCTTCTTCTTTTTTTTTTAGTTTAAAGTGTATCCTTTAACAACGTGAYTGTTTTTGACCCACTTCATAGAAATTGGCTGCCTTTTACTGTACTCAAAGCTCTCCTGTGTACAGTATGTTCTTGTACCTCCTATGTTGTTTTTACTTTGGAAAATTAATATCTGCTGGACCGCCAAAAATGTCTGCTTAATATGTGGAGAGAGAATCAGTATGTGTGGGTGGGAGGGGGAAAGGGCTTTGTACGTGTATCTTATCTCATCTGAAATGGGCTGAATTGGCAAAGCTTTTAATTACTGGACTATCTGAGATAGTGATCATCACTGAAATCCTTATGATTTTGCCTTTGGCCTGCCCGAGTGTTGTGATGAGATTTACAGCCCTTCTGACGCAAGGGTGGAATTGGCTCCTTGCAAATGGCAACTGTTAAAACACTAATGCCTATCACTGAGATAGGACAGCAGGTATTTAAGGACTTTAATTACATTACCTGATAAAAGCTGGGAAAGACCATATGATTGTAAAAGCTCAGGACGAGTTCACCATCAGCTCTCCTGCTAATACTAGGCAGGTCCATCCTGAGACACCCCTCCAGAAAGAGATCCATCTGTTTCATGTGCAGCAGAGCAGCACGCTTTCTGCAGGACACTGCAACGTGTCTCCCTGCCTTACCTAGGGCCAGTGCAACACGGTCAAGACCATGGGAAGCCCATAAGGGAACAAGTTTGTTTAATCTGAAAGCTTCAAGGGAACCAAATAGCAGCCCGCTGACACCTACAGGAAGTTACCCAGCCAATGGAGCCAGGCTCCTATGGAGCTGCATGGCTGCAGGAGCTGGTAAGCTGAAACAGGACAAATTCCAGCTTGAGATAAAGAATCCCTCATCCCTGGAGGTTCTAGCAGCCTCTCTGCACACTTGCTCATGGCCAGATATGATGGTTCTTTAAAATCAAACGTAAATTACAGCCRTGACCTGATTCATAGCAGGTATACAAATTTCAGATGCTCTGCTGGCTGATGGCAATGTGCCTTTAATTTCACATATTACAGCTGTGGTCATTTCTTTTTTATATCTCCAGAAGTTCTGGCCTTTTTTTTTTTTTAACCATATTCTTAGATGAGTTATTTTTACTTCCAGAAAGTATAATTTTTTGCCTCCTTCTCCCATGAAATAATTATCACAATTCACAGTTCACTAGYAGCACTTCTGAAGGTGCCACTTTACTGTCTACCTTTTAACCCCTTCCAGAAGAGACTCTCCATTGTGTTGAGAGAGAAGGACTCTGTTAATTTAACACAGTTAACAGAACACAGTTCCCTCTCACAGAACACTGTTCATGTTAAAAGAGATTGCATAGGAAAAATTAATGGAGAATGAAACACAATAACAGAGGTAAAATTGAGTTCAATAAATCCACAACAATAATGATATGACATATTTGAGCAGGGGTCCCTGGAAATCTCTTCATCCTTGAAACTTAGCGYGTAGAGAATCAACTGCTGGTCAGTCGAATCCTCTTTCAATTCTCCCTCTCCCCAGTGCTCTTTGTCTCAAGACCTCATGACCACACTTTTCATTTCATTCTGATGCTGAAAACTGGCAAACATTTATTTTACCATAGATTATTTTTTTCAAAATAATTGAAATACAGAATGGAGAAGCAGATATTTAGTATATACTCTCTGTGCAAATCAAGAGCACCCAGAATTGAGATAATCCGCAAAAACAATTTCCCTTAAGACAAAAGAATAGATAACATTCTGCTTAAAAATCTGTTTTCAATTATTTATTTATTTTTCAAATGCTTTCCTACAAATCATAAAGCCCTGTTTTAGCAGTCTGTCCCTACTTGGCAAAATACTTAAACATGTCTTTAATGACACAACCAATTGTATCCCATTACTTCTGCGAGGGTTGGTTTCCTTATTTACTTAARTAGGGCAATATACAGATAAGTATTTGGGTAAGTAATTTGGTGACCAGGAGAGACCACAAGTGATGATCATAAGACGATCATTCCTCAAGTGAAGAATARAAGGGTAAAGAGGCCATGTTTGCACTAATCACAGAGGGACAGCTTCCTGTTTTATCTTCCATTGCTCTCCCAGGCTATATCTTATTTTCTGCATGCCTCTTTTTAACTCTGTTAAATTATCTGCCAAGGTCTTGGATAACACACATATACTTTGATGCTTCTCCACTTCTGACTAGGTGTGYTATTTACAGGTATAACAGGTATCATCTCTATCTGTATTTTAGATTTCAGAGGCCAACCATATTCTACAGAGAATAACRTGTCAAATTTGACAAAACTAGTGGCATTTGGTGAAAAAAAATCCTCTTGATAGTCATTTTATTTAAAATTTACAGACTTATACCCACCTACACTTTAGCTACCTCTAAAAGAAAGGCATAAATGCAAACRTAATTCTAGCATAATTATTTTCTCTGAAAGAATAAAGAATTTAAACAATGTGAAGAAAGAACTTACTTTCAGTGCAAATAGGACAGCATCCTTTTCTGTTCAGGATTTTACCCTAATTGGGAGAAAGACAAGCTGATTTAATGAAAGAGTTTTTGGAGCAATGACTGTGTTATGTTGTAAGGCTGGATTAGCCTTTGAAAATAGTTCAAGTTGTGTTTGAACTCAATGCCCTGGTTACAGCTTCAAATATCAGGTGCTAAAAACAGACAGAACTATTCAAAGACTTCCTGGCAGCCTTATAAGAAATGAAATACTAAAAGGGTTCTCTGTTACCRCTCTTCTCTTTAGAGAGAGTGTGAGAGAAATGTGGACTCATTTATTCATATATCTAAAGCAAACCAGTCATTTGGTTACCAAGATCACTACTTTTCCCCCACCTCCCGAGATACATACAGTACATTTCTTATGCTCACCCTTTGAAAAAAAAAAGGAAAAAAAGAAAGAAAACAAGCAAGCAAAAAACCCCACTCATTTTCCCAGAAAAATGAATGAAGGAGGCACTGATACAGGTCTAGTTTGGCCAGATTCCTTCCACAGGTAAATYTTGTGATATCTCTTAGCAAATCTTATTACCAACTCAGAAATCACAGCCCAAGCGGCCTGATGAAGTTCATGGGCACGCCTCCAAGGATGTGTGACATCTAAAAGCAAACAGCTTGGTCTCATTATAGCAATAYGGACCAAGGGCTTGAGTCTTTACTTACCGCTCTGCCGAGGTCAATTTTCTTTACAGCTGTACCTAAGAGGAGGCTGGCTAGAAGTAGGAAACCCACCCCTGTGTGCGTACGCACGTTCACGCTCCTTTTTAGTTTCCACTGAATTAAAGATAGCCTCCCTGATTTCACTCAAATTCCCGAAAGCTAACCTTCAAGTAAGAAGCCTGGAAAATTTCAGCATGAATGATGTCGTTCTCCAAGTAAAAACTGGCATGGGTTATAACAGAGCCTACAGTGATATTGGAGCTCACCCACATTCCCGAACAGGTTAGTAGGAGGCATATGGAGCTACGCTGCTCTCCGGCACGGACTCTCCCTCCTGCAAGGCTGAACATTGAGAACGCCCCCTTCTTGGGACCAGGGCTGCCATTCCCCACCAAGCAGGGGAGCAAGGAGTGGTCAGGAAGAGCAAGCAAATGGAGCTGTGATTTCCTGTCCCCCAGAACACACTTAGCAGCACAGAAGATGGAGATGCTGAAGGACTAAGGAGCAAACTACCTGCTGTCAGGCACAGCTGGAGCACAGTCCTTGCCACTCGTGCCCAATTGACGCCAGTCCTATGAATGACAGCTTGGTGCTGAGGGCCCTTCCCTGTCTTCCTAAAGGCATAAAAGCTCAGAGCAAGCCCATCCTTGAGCAAGTAGCTGGATGCAAACAGAATGGATGTGATGAAAGTTCAGACTTGAGCATTGGTTTGGATCTGAGTTATCKGGCTACGGAGGAAACGGTTAGAGATTTGTGTGACAACCAGGCAAAAAGAATAACCAGGCTGCAACAAGGAGTCCTATCAAGTACCTGCCAGGATGAAACACCCTTAATGAAGAATCGTTAAGACTAGACAGAAATACTAAGCCAGGCAATGCTTATTTAGATTAGTGAAAGAGGTGCAGCTGAATGCCACACACTGCACTGAGCAGCCTTACCTCTCCCTCTCTCAGCAAAAGAGTTGAAATCATCGGCCAAGCTGGAAGTGGCAGGAATTCAAGTGAAATTGGAATCGCCAAGGCAGCCTGCTGAGGCTGGTTACTTGAGCCACCATGTTGGCATGAGATCCTGTTTTTGTCTTGTAGAATAAGGAAACCCATTATTGCTAACATGTGCTGCAAGAGTTCGTTAGCATTGAGGGTTCCCTTAGGAGCGGGCTAAGTGATGTGATCCCATTTTTCCCCATGAATATTTATAAGTAGACCACATTTGAGTCTATTTATTTTCTGGGAKTTTTCTTCTTTTTTATGAGGTTTTCAATTTTATGTCTGAGGGCTTTCTCTTTTTTTTTTCTTAAGGCAAGACTAATTAGGGGTTTTTTTTTGTTTGGTTGTGCAATAGCAGCAGCTGTTGTTTTTTGTGCCTCATTTGACACTACAGTAAAAACAACTTTTTGTTTGTAATAATAACAGATGTGTATAACATTAAATGCTGTCTGTGCTAAGGATGAGAGAACGTGTTCTGAATAAATTATCAACTCACTTGAAGTTCACGGGTTCAAAATTTACCCACAAAATCAAGCTCTGCGAATGTCTTCATGTGCCATGAATTTAGTTCTATTAACTTTTGCAGTTCTACTAACTTTCTGAGCCTTGGAGCTCAGAAAAAGCTGTATGCTGTAAAATTCAGCAGGATCTTCTGTAGCAGCATGAGAAAAGAAAAAAAGAAATAGACTTGTTCATAATCACTGACCATTAGCACAGACTGGCATTATTGGTGGGGATAGCAGAGGCACGAGGAGAAGAGACAATGCTGGAAAGAGCAATAATGTACAAATGGAAGGGAGATGGCAAGAGAAAGAAAGAGGACAGAGCAGGGCTAGGACAAGTGAATAGCAAATTAGGTAAGAAAAAGGCTAGAGGACATCTGACATTCGATCTTGCCAAGTGTTGAGATTACTCCCTTTATATAAAGTATTTAAGCATGTGTTTAAGCTTAAGCACACATGAAGGGCCTACTAACTTCAGCAGGACTGGACACATGCTTAATAGCTTGGCTGGATGTGGGCCAGCATGTACTACACCTTGCAGGCTGACACTCCAGGTAACCAAGGGAGGGAATACATACATGGAGTCAATGGTCAGAAAATAAAAAATAGAAACCACAACCCACTAGGCTCACTAGAAGCCCAAGCAAAACTGATTTTGCTACCAACAGAGCAGGAGTTTGGACAGACATACTGCCTCTGTTGCAAATGAAAAGCAGCTAAGGTCACTTTCTGTAATTACTGATACAGAATTAAATGTCCCAAAAAGAAAAGAGAAAAAAAAGGGGTGAGGGGGAGAATCCCTCACCCTAAGAGAAACTAAAACAACTGGTAGAAACAGTTTCTGAAAATCCAGCAGCCTGCCACCAACACATCTAGTAGCAGCAATGGTTGCATGGCGCAGGAAATTTCTGCAGAACTACCACTCTGAAACCTATCCATCCTAGGGAATAATAGGCTAAAATATTGTTGATAAATTAATTAACATTCTATCAGAAAGAAAAACCCATCCTGCATAGGCTATTCATTCAGCGCRATAAAGCGCTTAAGTCAAGGAGTAACACACTAAGTTTGCTTGTGGATCCTTGACTCTTTCACACTCAGATGTGTGCATCATAATACAGTTTTAATGCTACAATTTTATGGGATCTGACATTCAAAGGGACACTAAACGACATGCTCTTGCACAGCAGTCCTCAGCAAGCAGCAGAAACTGCTGACTGMCACAAGCCTTGTGAATAGAGTAAGGTAATAGACTTCATACCCCCAAGGACTTACTTCAGTGACAGCAGCAAAACTTCAGGCATGATATGCAGACRCTCAGTGCCAGTACCACATCTTTACCTCCAATGATGTGGTGTGTGTTTAACTACTGTTTACATATTTGTGACAGAGTATCTCATCAGGGAGTGCAGCACAGTCACGAAATAGAAGATTTAAATCCATTAGCATACATTATTTGCTTTAAAATTACTTAAGCTGGTACTGCCTGAAGTAGGAAAATAAATTTTACTCTAGAGTTTACATTCTTTCTCCCAGCTGTCTTTCCAATTCAGCTTGAAAGGGCAGAAATGCTATTTGTACCTGTGGAGGAAGGTGGCTTTGTGTGAAGCTTGCTATTGGCTCCATTTTAAGGCAGGGGACAGGTTAACTGGTTAGATACTACAAGAAATRGTGCTGAGGGTTAACAAAGCTGGTCTTTTCAGCCAAAAAAAATTAGTTTCTGTCTGAGAATTCAACTTGGAGGTTTAGAACAGCTTAGAGATTCACATTAGCYTTGGTAGGGATCATATAACAGCACTGAAAGCGTTTGCAAGCAAGTCAGTTCTGCTGCCCMAGGATGGTGAATTTTTGCTCATCAGTATTTCCACTGATTGAGAGACACAACACAACTCATAGGTTTACAGCAGCCACTCCAAACAGTCATCTCAACGCTCAGATTTATATCCAGTAGTGCTGCTGTTGAATTTCACTTAAGAATTATGTTGAGCCATATATTCTGATCTCAGAAGAGTCTTAAACGTTTGGAGTGCTTCAGCAAAGGGAAAATGTAACTGGGTGCAGTGAGGGCCACGTTCCCAGGCAACAAAGGACTTGTAGAGACCTGAAGGACATAAGCTCTCACCTCTTGCTTATCCTGTGAACAGCCTGAAGGAAGGAAAACTGCTTGCCAAGGGCTTCCTCAGGTTCCCAGCAGGAAAGGTCCCTTGKTTCACACCTCCTAAGGTGTGTGCAACACCTTGCATGAGGCCATTGGCAGAAGAGCTGCAGTGAACCAGCACAGCAGTGCCAGGGTGCCAGGAGCAGGATGTCCTCTCATTTGAGCATACGGTTCCTGTGGCCCACAGGCAGAGCRGAGCGTCAAGACACAGGCTCTCTGTTCTACCATAGCTTCTGGTTATCAAAAGTTCACAAGTATAAAGTTTTACGAACAAGTTTGTCATTTAAATTTTTCTACCTAGGTGTCTGTGACTCATATTTTCCTTGCTGGCTTCCAGGATGGAGAAGGAAACACTGAGAAGGTGTAATGCTAATGACTTGGCTCCCTCTCCTGCAGTGCTGTTCAGCGATCTGCACCTACACGAGGTGCTATTTAGAGCTCCCTCTTCTGAAAGCTTTAGCCACAAAAACAAAATCATCTGCAGACAACAGAYGCCCGAGAAACAAAGGCAGACGTTAGCTCAGGGTTTCATTCCGTGCTATTTKGAAGGAAAGTTATAATTACCCCACTCTGAGTTCACTTCAGACCTTGACTTAGAAAATAGTTCTGTAACCTCAGAGAAAGTGGCATGGTTTGATTGAAATAATTTGCTCTGCTCTTATTTACATTAAGTGATTAAGTCTCRTTTACACTAAGAAAAGTCAGCACAACCTCCTGTGGCTTGTCCTAAAAAACAACCACATGTTCTTGATCCATTAGCACATTCATCTTATCGTTCCACAAAGCTTTTAAACATATGTGACAGTGGCGTTCTGGTGTAGGTATTCAGCACAGAGAATGGCAATGGGAGAATGAGAAAAGGAGCAAGGACAGAGGTGGGAAGTCCACGTAAAGGGTGGTGATAGCACTCTTCAAGGGCTCCAGCTTAAACTAACCTGCCGAAGGATCCCTCTTCCCCACTCTGCATGCCCTTCTGCCTTGCACACACTCCCCTGAAACACTGACAAAGGCAACAGTGAAGAAGAAAAGAATGCTTCTTGCTTTCAAAAAACACTCACGTTAGGACAGCTGCTGACTGGAACACACTGTTTCTTGCGACACTCCGTCTTGCCTTTCACACAAGCACAGATGGTGCAGTTAACAGAGGACCACATCTCTCCATCCTGCAAGAGGGAACACGATACAGCATCAGCTGGGCTGGCAGCAGGAAGCTATTCCAGTAATGTACCATTGCACAAGAAAGGATGGCTTTCCCTGTTGGCATTGTGTCACTGTTTAGTCTAAATTATTCTGAGGTGTCTGTCCACACCCAGTTGGAGTACAGACAAAGATCAAATTCAGCAGGGATTTCTTCCTTTTAGTCCTCCAGGTCAGAAATTCATTCCTATATTGCTAACCAAACCACGTTTGCATTTCCCATCAGCGCCCTGGCTAGTTGCATTGTTTTCTCTCTATTATGTGTCTGAGATGTGATCCCACCTATCACGAATTTTCATTTAAGCTGACATAATTAGAAAAAGCTGATTCCCTGCGTTGAGTGACATGTTTAAGTTGTTGCAAGTGAAAGCATTTGATTAAGATGTCAGCATATAGTGAATTTATTCCCAGATGTGGCATCATTTTGGCTTACAGCAGGAATGGTCAAATAGTGAATTCTAATTCAGATTGCTTACAGCACTTTCACAGACACTTGAACCGCCAAACATCTGAAAATGTTTAGAACAGATACTGTGCTAAACTGCCCAAATGTATAGCAGGTAAGACAGCCTGTGGCTCTAAAAATACCAGCTGCAGACCAAAATATGCCCCATAATCTTGTCCCCCACTTATTTGGGAAAGACTTCTTGTGGAACTGCCTTGGCTCTTTTCTCTATAGCTTTGCTTTTGCCAAGTGTGGTTCCTAAAGCATTCTGTCTCACCCACTCGTAGTCTTGTGCTTGCCCATTTTGAGGCAAAATGTGCATGCTTTCTGTTTGCAAGACTGCTCTGAAGGACGGGTGAGGATAGACCTGACAGGAACAGAACAGGCAGTCCAACCAGACAGCTGTGAACAATTACGTGCCCACCTCAACATGATGTTTTGACCAGAGGGAAAAACAGACTAAATCTGAAATGCCAAGCAAGATGACTTACTCTGTGCATGCTTGGTTAAAGGCTGCCTCTCCCTTATCTTCTGTTTCTGAGCTATGCTAAGATTGTCTGGTGTTTCTGAGGCAGCACATGTTCMCGTGGGCCTCTAATGACCATTCTCCAAGCATCTGCTAAGGTACCAGAAGATACGATGGCTAAGTGCATGCAGCTGGCCTCACAGCAGTGGACACAGCTTTGATCTACAAAGGAGACTGAGCAGACTCCCCATGAACCTGTACCTTCTCCACATGTGTTGCACCACTAACTTCAGAGTGGAGGAACTGTCTCTTTATTTAGTCTTACAGGATATAATACTCATATACTAAGGTTCCCACAAAGCAAAAATACTGAGTGTTTTATTTGTTTGCCTGAGAAGCAGACACGTGCTGCTGAAGTACAACAGCACCTGTGTGCAAATTCCAGTCAGATCGAATATAGTCTCCTTGTACCTCTTGTGTACAGAGGGCTTGTTCCCATATAATTTCCAGGATAAACACTTCAGCTATGTACACAATAGATGGAATAAGTGGGAAGTAATGTTGGCTGAGCAAACCCCAAGTATTCACAAGGGATTTAACATGTGATCTGATTCAAGGGTCTCTTAACACACAGATGGTCCACGAGGTGACAGAATCTTTTCTGACACAGTGTGAACAAAATGGTACCATTTGAGAAAACAAACAGGGGCTCAGCAACCTGAGAAGTGGTTTGCAGGGAATCCCTTGCAATTTGAAAACATTGGGTGAGATTGCAGCATGCAACGGTTATTATATGGTTTCCYAATACAGGGTGTCAGGAGCGCTGTCCTTACAGAGCTGTGCAGTGTAATAAATCTCAGGGAGTTACTCCTAGCCAAGACAGACTTAGCACAGCTTCTGTCAGCTCAGCTGGAGAAGAGACTCCCTGGCTCAGATGATAAAGTCTGCAGACCTTTTCTTTGCTTTCTTCCCTTTTCCACGAGTATCACCATTGGTCTGGGAAGGCAGAGCACAGTTCTGACTAAAAATGCATTACTTCTCATGAAGTGGTAGCCTGAGTCTCTGGGTGGGTAGAGGGAGACACAATGCCATGTTCAGGAGGAGCTTAATGTCTGCGCAACAGCAGAATTCACACGGACTCAAAAAGAAAAGAGCAGATGTTGAATTTTGCAAAGCTTTCTCCCTGAGCTGTTCCATCATCAATCAGGATGGTGAAGATCATGCTAAAAAGCAAACCACAAGGATAATTTACAGTAAACCAAACTGTTTCAGCTGTTACAGTGGCATCTGTTTTCCGACCACACCTGAAACGTTACCTGGAAAATCTTATTGCCAAACTTGCACACTTTCACCTCCTCGGGAGCGATGTATGAGACACATTCCTTGCAGCACTGGTCTTTGTTTTTATTGCATTCTCCAGGCAGTAAACATCTCTTCCTACAAACCACTGTTGAATCCTAGGTAGAGACATAGAAGGAAGTCATGAAATCATCACTAAGATGTTTGTGCTCCCGTATGTCCTTATCATAACATTTCTGTTTGCTCAGTCATTGCATCCGCCTGCATTATAGCACGACTGCTTTGAAAGGGTCAGCTCAGTGAAAACAAAAACTATTTACTGCATTAAGGCAGTCTTGCATGGGCCTTGATGCTAAAGCCCAACTTGTACTTCTGTTGACCTGCAAAGTCTTATTGATTGGGCAACACTTTACATTTTTCATGCCTAGGTGCCAAAGTATAACTGATCCTTTAGAGTAACTACAAAAATTACTGTCATTCAGCAAAGACAAGGAAACTTATCCTCTACAAATTCATCTTCCACTGCAGTGAAAACTGAAAGAGGATCACATAATATAAGTACCTTTACTTTGCATCACACGTCTCAACTGAGGCAGTCAAACTTTCAAGCCTTCAAATGTTTCAAACTTTCCTAGCACAACTGCAAGTGCTTTTCAGGTCAGGCTCAAAGACCACACAAGATGCCAAAGCAAAACAGTATCAGATCTTACAGTTCTCCGGTATAACAAATATATGCCAAGCCAGGCGAGCAGCAGCATACAACACCAATGTGCTGTGAACGTACCTTGCATGTACACATTGTGCAGTTGTCATAAATAAAGGAGGACCCGTTGTCATACACATTGCTGTGAAAGAGGCAGCTTCCAAATGGGAGGTCAAACACTTTCCTCTGTCCTGAATAAAAATTAACAGTAATAGAAACAGAATGTGGTTGAAAAGATGCCATATTGTCAACAAAAATAGTAAGGCTTATTGTCACCAGACCAAATTCATGCGCAATGTGTCATTTGCTGTGTGTTTCCATTCTAGTGTGAAAAAAATATGTTCTTTTAACAGTCCACTGTTCCTCTAGCACATATTCATCTGTGCAAATTCTACCGTGGGAGGGAATATAAATATGAGCTATGGCTTGTTTAGTTTGGAAAAATCCTTCTACTCTTTCTCATCATAAACTGCACAGTGCACCTAAATGAATACAAAGTAAGCACTGCAAACTCTAAGTGTAGTTAAACTAGTTTAAATAATCTTTAAATTGATGCAATAATTTATCAAAATAATAAAAAAAAGCAGCCTAAACTGGTTTTAGCATATCTACCTCAGAGGTTCACAGCAGCCAAACTAAATCAATTCAGTTATACTGATGCAAAACAAGGCACGCTGTCCAAACTCATTAAGTTAGCTTGGTATACCAAGTTCAAACATGGTTGCAAGAACTACAGATATTTACATAGTTCATAAGCATAATGGAGCCAACACAAAAAAAAAAATGAGGAGAAAATTTAGTGGAAGAAAATTTATCTTCCATAGGGTCCCATAAAAGCAAGGCAAATTTTAGAGCGCTCTATTGGGAAGGTAGCAAYGGTGTCGAATCCTTCCTGAAGTTTGGCAAGCATTGCGAAATTCAAGATCCAACACAGTTTGGTGCAGGATAAGTTTCTCTTCTGTTCTTCAGTTCCTTTCCCAATAAGGTCTTGTAAGCAAGTGAACACCCTACAAACACATGAGTTCTTTACAAAAACTGGTATGAAATGACTATTTTTATTGCACACTTTGCATAGTGTCCCTATTTACTTTAGGGGGTAGCTAACTAATAAGTCCTTTTATAAATAGCAGCCAGCCTCTGGGTTTATCATTTCTGAGATCTGATAATAAAAAGACACCAAATCTAAGACAGAGGATGGCCAATATAAGTACACATACAAGTCACTATGTATTAGACCAATAATTTAGCCCYTAAGATGTCAAGTCAGTTGACAGGTTCAGCTGGAATCCCTGAAGTTTGTTCCTGTGTTCTAAACTGTATGCAATTCCTTCTCTTTCTAAAAATTYTTGATAAAAGCAGAATAGTGTAAAATAAAAACTTCCAGTTTGCTGTAAGATATAAAGGAGCATATAAGCAGATCACAAAATCCACCAGCTTGAGTTTTTACAAATATTAACATTAAGAGAATTATTWAAAATGTTAGGAGAAACAAATGCTATTGTTCAGCAAGATGTGATTGAAACCTCCCTCTTGTAGATTAGCCAGCTTGGACTAACTCAAGCTCACRTAAGAAAGGCGCCTTGTACTGAATGTGCCCCCCATCCAAAAGTCTCAKTCTCTCCTGTAGGACTGACACTGGAACTCAGCTGAGGATGCCCGGTAGCCCTAACTGGAATACTTGCACGCCCAAGAACTGCTAATGGGCAAAGCCTAATTATATTTCTGTCACTAACAACACTGCTGCTGCTCTATGTGGGGCCAGGACTTCAACTGCATAGCTTATGTCAGCAAGCAATCAAGAGTTCCAATTCTCTCTCACACCATCTTGCCTCGCAAACCACCCAGTGCAATTCAGGGTGGCCAACCCTGTTCAAATAGTTGGKTAAAACCACTGACAAAGGAGTCACCACTTTAAAAGATGTGGTGATGGGGATATTGGCTTAATGGTCTGCTTTGCTGGCTCATAACCATTACTTAAACCAGTAATTTGAKTCCCAGTAGAGTCAACTGCATTCTTCCAGGCTATATATGCTGAACATCAGGAATTCAATTGCAGGGAGGTCCTTTCTATGATACTTTAAAAAAACATGCCCCAGCACCCCTGAAAATACTTCCCTTTCCCTTTACTGGCTCTCCATTTGCTACACATCTCTTGGCTCTACTGTACTCYACAATTTCCAACATTTCACTATGAACAGACGTTACCTATCGAGAGGCTTCTCTGACGTGCTGTAGAGCAAAGACCCCATTAAATGGAGATGSTTGTTACTAGTGAGTTTATTTACAGACATACCTAGGAGCAAATGCAGTCAGAGTACCAAAGCTAGGTTTTGAATGCTTAGATCAAGGAGGGGAAGGTTTAGTAGAGAAAATCCATGAGGTGAGGAGGACCAGGGGAGTTTCAAAAGAAAAATATATTCTGGACTCCTCTTCTCTGTAGTTCATTTACACTCTGGTGCTGTGTTTAAACGTTCCAGGCAGATATGCACTTGTAGCACTTCTCAAATAGTAAACAAATAAACAAATCAACTTTAGGATTGATTCAGGCAATCAAAAATGTTAAGTATGTAAAAGCTGGAGCTCTCTACTGCACAGTGCCTCCATGGCTGAAGCTCTGCGTTCCATTTACCCAAATTCAGAAAAAGACTTCAGAGAGTAGTAAGAATACTGTTCTTAAAAAATGGGAATTATCAGCTCTGAAAATGTGGCATACCTAGTCACAACCTCATACATCAAATTAAACTTAATTTGTGTGTCAGGATGTAAGTGCTCCTTCTTTATGAATTAAACAGATGCAGGCTGAGTTTTAGTTAACCTGTGGAATGTATGGAAATGATAAGAGCAAAATAAGCACTCTCAAAAGTCATTGCCTTTCTTGGAATGACTTGGAAGTATGAGCCCTTCTCAGAGGTCTCTGACTTATTCCTTTAAATGTTGAGAAGTCATAACTGAAAACAATCCCGGCTGAGATTACGACTCCCCCTTAACACGGCAACAATCAGGCAGACTCACAGGTCCTTGGCCTCTGACAACAGCTTCCAAGAATGCAGTCTCAACCCAGAAGTTTCCTTTGACCTGCATCTCCTCAAAACCAAGAATGCAAATGCATCCTTGAATAAAAAATATGAGAGGGTGAGGTCTTTTTTTCTGTTGTTCTTTTTGTGGCAAATTCCTGCAGAACATTTCCTCCCACCTCAATCTCCTTCACAAAACATACAACAAAGGTGGGAATCATCTCTATATTTATTTCTCCAAGCAAGCCAGCTGCCCTACGCATAAATGCCCTTCTGCAGCTCTTTCCTTAGCACCATCCACCACAGTCACACCAACCCTAACCACCTTTTATAACCTGTAGATTATAAACTCTACTGAGCAACACTGTTTCCCTCACGTCCCCAAATTTACCAGGACTGTGAAGTGCAAGCATAAAAGATACCATGCAGAAATAAGTTATGTTATGTACAACATTCCCATGAAAGCAATCACTYACCTAAACATTTGGGGCAACACTGTCCAGCAGGAATGTGACTGAGATGCTGGGGACAGGAGAGAATGGGGCAGACTTCTCGGATGCACTGTGTCCTGCCTCCCTGAAGGAAAGTAGGCTCAGTTAGACAAAAATAAAGCAAAATGCCAAATATACATGTGCGTATACCCACGTATTTGCTACAGCCTTGTGGCAAGTCTTGAAAAGCCTCAGTTAAAGCAGTATTTTCCAAAAAGAAATTTCTATACATATCAGGCATACAAGGATTGCGTACGACTGTCATTCAGCACTCCCTGCATTGTTTATAGAGCCCTTGGAGTATTTGTATTTTATGTTGTCTCAAGCAGTGAATATAACAGTTGCAAAACCAGCCTTTTTAGCTGATGTTTTGCTGGGGATATGAGAAAACCAGAGAGAACAAAATCATTACCCTTGAACCTTCCTGGATGTTAAAAAAAGTTACTGAGTAATTTTCACAGTATTCTTCACCTCCTGTGCCCTGCCCTTCTAGGTTTGTCTGGGACAGGGATTAAGTGCTGAAGTAAGATGAGAGCAGGTGTTGTTCTATTCTGTCCATGACCTCAGAAACCAAATAAGCCAAAATCATCCAAGAAAGCACATTCTTGTTAACCTCCCAATACAAATAAGCAAGTCCAGAGGGTTTCCTTTCTTCAGAAGGCCATAAACCAAGAGGGTATATAAGATTTTGAGAATGAATGTGGTGAGAAAAAAAATTTTAAAAAGAGCATCCTGGATCATATGTATCCTGAAGAATCGGTGAATATCAGGAAACAGAGAGAGGTAAAAAGATCAGGAAAGTCACAAGCACCACAAGCAGAGAACATGTAGGTATATAGGATCAACTAACTACAGTCGGTCAGGAGAAAACTTTGTTCTCATTCTGCTCGGTTGCCTAAATGCTTCACTGTGTTTGCAGAGTACTGCGTTACCTCCGGCCCCTCCACCAACGTGTGTTGCAAACACTCCTGAGAGATGCTCAGGTCGCTGCACATTAAGGATCAGGCTACTTTAGCCTTACTGGAGAAGTCAGTCTATCTACACTAATTGCCCTGCCTGATTTACCACTCCGAGCAGCAGACTCATCCCAATAATAAGCTTTGTGTTCCTGGAGGCTGAGATGGAAGAGTTATGAACAGTCTCCTCCAAAGTACACGCTGGATGCCTCTCGGGGCTCCCTAGGGAAAGATGGAAAAAAATAAAAGCCATTCATTTTGTGGAGCTCTGTGCCTGGAACGATCATATGCCATTCCACTCCTAACGATACACTGCCTCAGTGAATCATGCAAGGCTTTTACACACAGGCAGAGCCACCTCTATGCTATTGTCCACAAAATAGTGCACTGACTGTACCTCCCTTCTGTAATAAGTTTCCAGGCACTGAAGTCTACGTGTCCCATGGGGCTGCCGAAGCACCCTGAATGCACACGGCCAAGGACTGCTCGTAATTCTTCCACTGCAGCGTGCAGGAACACAGAGTTTATTGTAGGCTGAAATGATGGCTGTAAACCAGGGGTCAGGCCAGAAACTTGACAAAATGAAATGAACTCTTTGCCCATCTTTCTTCTCATACCTAGGGAATAGCTCTATGAAAAGAGGCACAGGTGCAGAAGAAAGAATAAATAGCTAAGGAGGTCACTGCAGTGCTGCGATTCTGCCCAGGGAAAAAGGCTAGGAAAAGACAAAGTTGAAACTTGGGTGATAATTCACAGAACAGAAAACTAGGGCCTGGAGTCAGCTGAGTGAAGGATCAGGCATGGACTCTTGGAAGATACAGCAGTGCTCTAACAGATGGTGGGCACAGGTCTGCTCTTGCAACCTTGCCTCTGGATTTCATTCCTTCATATCCTTCTACAGAACTATTCTGGAGTCCTGCTCCTCCAAAGCTCAGACTTACCACTCTAGAGAGACATCCTCCCTATAATGCTCATCTACGTAGATATATTTGTACTAAATGCCACATACAAACAGTCAATGAAAAATACTAAATATGCATTCATTTCTGCTGTTTATTTATAGCTCCCTTTTCCTCACCCTTTTTACTTCAGCCTCCCACACACAGAATTTTTGCCTAACTCCAACGGTATCTCTCTTTTATCCCACTGTTATGCTTGTCTCCAGCTGTAACACTGCTAGCATTTTAACAGCAGAGCTGCATTCTAGCTCTCTGCGGTGCCAAATAGGTTTTAGCAGGCTTGAAAAATCATCATACGGTGCAGGTTCAAAAACAGCCTGAAACAAATCAACCTGTTCCTTTTAAAGTAGGAGCAATTTTGCTTGCCTTAGAGAGCTAGCTTGTTCAGTGCTTTAAGGAAACATCAAAACCTCCAAAATATTCCCATCAGACTCAATTTTCTGCAAAGGACACAGCCTCAGCTATTGTTATTCAAAATTCACGAAGCATTCAGAATACCAGAATCCAAGCAGGATTAGCTAGTATTGCCAAAGCTTTAAATAGCATTAAGTAGAGCTGAATAGAAAACAAATACAGTACAACTGAAGTTCAATACACAAAAAAAGAAAGAAAAAAAATGGCAAGAGAAAAAATAACAAGCAAAATGCTGGTTTCTGAAAGGTCTAACTCAGGGTAGGAACTGCTCAGTAAACATCTTGTCTCTTTCACTTCTCAGTTGTGCTACAGCTTTTAGTTCACATTTCCTTCTTAACATCTCCCAGGCAGGCAGAACATTCCAGGGCCAAAGCAACCCTTTCCAATAAAACCAAATCTGAACTGTAAGCCAGTGCAGAATAAACAGGTACGAGCACCATCTGCTTCCTATGAGAAATGTTAATCAATGGCTAGACAGATCAACTCTTCAGCAACAGTTGCATGAAGCCATAATTGGAGGATGCTGCTGCCGGCTATAGCCTTCTGTGGGCAACAGAGATTTTGGGAGAAATCAGCTTCTACAGAGAAAAGATTCACTCTCCATATTGGAAACAAACAAAACTACTTTAATCCATGCAGGTGTCAAGTCCCTACAAAACAGAGCAAGAGAATCCCTGGAATCCACTCAGAAGGCAGCATGGACTCAGGTAGCTTCTTGCTGCTTGGTCCTATGTCTCTTCTCTCACAGACATGGAGAAGAAAAACCAGCAATTTCTAAAACTCCCATGAGAGGCCTGTCTCAGATGAAGACTGACAGTGAGTCTTCCCCCAAAAAAAGAGAAGTTATGCTGTTGATCCTTCTGCCTGTTCCTGCTCGTGCCCTACCTCCACTAGGGTCCTTCACTGCTCATTGAGGACACAGCGACTTAGCGAAGCCAAGTATTGGAGGTAGCCAGGCCATGGGTGACTTTGCTGAGGAGACGGTACCGTCCTGAAAAAGTCTCTATCCCAACTATCCCAATGGACGTGTTTTAGGACAAGTAGTGAGAAGGATGTCTGCATAAAAACTTGCCTGTCCAGAAACTGTCCAAGAGCCAAGACCACGCTACAATTAATCTGAAGGATTAATTACCACTAAGAAGAGAGTGGTAACTACCAGCAGCAGAGCTGTCCCTATCTTAAACAGATTTTAAAAGGCCTCAAGAAACCTCAGGATCAGGGAGGCCACCATACTCGCAATTAGTATGTTAATGATAATGTGCATGTTTAAGCCTAATATTACTTAGCATAAATATTATTTAATATTAAACATTAACCTTGGTATTATCAAGACGTATGTTTCTGTCGACATCTCATTTCCCATTCCATTTTCAGGCTTTATTCCTGTCTTAAAATGAAGCCAGAAATTATCTTAAAAATGATTGCACCTTAGCTTTGCCCTGTGTTGACCTTGTGCTTGAAAGACTGCAAATACTGCTACAGAAGCAAAATTGCCATTGATTTTATGGAAAATTTTTGTCTGAATTCTGACATTAGAATTCATCTCACAGAGGACTGCAGGACATTTGTTCTTAACTTCCATTCTCAAAGAAGTTTGAATGGTTTCATTTGCCACAGTTAGGCTCTGCTTACAGGAATAATAAATAGTTTATAAAGGAAAATCAAAATTACATTCCTCTCAATTCTATGACACATATTCCAGACATGTAGAGCAAGGTCAGATGCAGACTGTAGCCTCAGCAGGGGTTTCTGTAAGAATTAAGACAGATGTTCAAGGTTGTCTCCAGCTATGAATAAAGACTTTACTCCACCAGAAAGAAAAACATCTTTGAAAGTTCAGCAGGGTCAATACTAAGCACGTCTGCCCCAAGCCAGTGTCAAGAGAAGCCAAATAAACATGCAAAACTGGATGATTGCTTCCCTTCAGCTACTCCAACACCTCACAGGTGACTAACGCCTCTGTGAATATATCCCTTTGTGGTATTGATGGCATAAAAGCAGTTAATAGAAGTCTCTTGAGAAGGTGATACACTTACAATATGAGACTAGATAATGACAAATACTATAATTTTAGAGAAAAAAAAAAGTCAAGACTTATATTAGCACTTCTATTTCTTTAAGTCTGTATTCATTGAAGTGCATAAGGCTTCCTATATGAGCTGGACAGAGCTCTGGTTTGCACACAATTACGGGTCACCAGGAACTCTGTCTAATGCATTAACTACTGTGTGACAGTAAAGGCTTCCACTACCTCCCAAAAGCACACTAAAAGCATAAAATAGGTCAGAAACATTTACCATGGAAAGCCCTTCAAAATGCCCCTGAAATCACATGCTCATAAATGTACACCTGAGGTTTACAAGCAAATGTACTATTCCTGATGTGCAATGCAAGTAGGGTTTCAGGCACAAAGGTAAAAGAAAAATGTTTTTGGAGTGTAGTTACTTCTGCAAATGAAATAGGTGGTATCTCTCATATCAGATGAAAGATAAACTGGTCCATATATGAATGCTTGTGTGACATATGACATATAACTTGTGGAATAACTTCAACTTTTCACTTGCATGCTTGAAGATCCATGAAACAGCCATATTGTGCACAGGGAGAATTCCCTGAAAAGGTCATTGGAGGCAGGAGCTATTTAGGCAATGCACAAAGCAGCAAAACAACTCTCGGTATAAAAGAAAACAGTACATCAATCAGTACACCAAACTGACACACAAGTCAGACCTTCCCACATCACTGCAGTCTGAAATAGTGTCTAGACTAGGACTTTAATACTTTTAGGAAAGAACTGGATAGTGAGACCCCGAGCTTCCATTCCAACCAACAGGTATTTACACTGATTTGTGTGCTCTAGATTAGCAATTCTGGATCTAAACCTCAAGTCCTACTTGCTGTGGTATCACCACTAAAGGGAGTCTTTAGAAAGTGGTTCTAGCAACAGTTCAAGGTAGTGTCCTAAGAACGCAGTCAGTGCTTTGAGGAGTGCTCCTTCCCTTCAGCAGCACATCATGCCAGGGGCTAGGAATACTAAATATTGCTGAAATGTGTTAACTATTAGCTAGCTTCCATATGGACGAGCAATTAAAAGATGAAAGTCTATCAACATTTTTTTTTAGATCAAATTATTGGGAAAGTGAAGTCAGAATCCTCAAGCTAACCTTTCTCTCTGAATCTTAAATTCCTTGACATACCCAAGAGATACCTAAAGAACTCCATCATTTTATAGCAGCTAATAACTTGATTTTGTCATCTCCACATGTTCTACGATGATACAAACAGCCAGGTACACTGTATGTGTCATCAACGAGATATATTAATATGGAAATTCAACTTGTTGTCTTCAGCTAACGTAGATTTATGTCCTTGAACTCCTAGCAAATGCAAGTGTAGTTGCAAAGCGTCACAGTGTTAGAACATCTTGACCTAAAACAACCAGGAACTGAAAACTCTTCCTCTTTTGGAAGTTAATATGTATGTGGTTATATCCAGCTGTTGAGGAATTATCTACATTATCCATTAGACAACAATTTAGGGCAGGATGAGGCATCTAAAGTACTGTCATGCTTTCCATCAACCAACTATTCTCTCTACAATGTGCTGCATGTAAATGCCAAGTCAATCTAGTCTTGTCATCTATTCTAGTTGAGAGCTACATTTCCTGGGATTGCTTAGAAGAGAGAAAAAAAACCCTACTTATGTTTTTTTAATGGGGAAGTGGTGTGCAATACTTGTTGACAAATGCATATTTGAAATATCACAGCATCCTCCTACACAATAAAGTGTGCTTTTCTAGGGTATGGTTCCACTCCAAAATCACACTGCTGGGGATCTGGTAGGCCCAATTCTCTTCAGTTTTATAACACGATTTTCACTGATGTTCCTGCGTGAGGAGTTGGCGGATGAAGATGTTTAGTGCCTGCAGTGAAAGGGAAGATTCTGGAATATGAAATCTTGGGTTGCACAGTAGCTTTCTTTAAGTATACACAAGCAGAGACACTGCTGCTAAAATTTCACGGTTCCTGGAACTGCTGAATGGGATCCTCAGGGAGGGTCACACAGCACCTCGCTCTTGGCCAGGGGACTCGGCACTTGGTCATATTTCTCCAGTCTAATAGCATTGCTGAGAAGTGTTGCTGGGATTATATTGCATCTGGCTTCACAATCCGGCTGAAATCAAACCGCTCGCTGAACCAAGAGCATAGCTGCAGATTTCAGCTGTTGAGAAGCCAACAGTCCTCCTCTCCAGAGCTTACACATCAAGAGCTCTTGGCTCTGCTGAAGCGATGTTGTAAACAGCCCCTCTCCGTGGGAAGCTGTGATATGTTTAATCACGGTGTACTCTTCCCTTGTTTGGCCTGTTTTGTTAAGGAAAGAAGGCTTATGTAAGTACAATACAGTCATACCTACAATTTAGGAATTCTTGATCAAGTCCTTGATTGAGCTACAGCTGATCAAGGGACTTGTCTGACAAGAGGTACAGAGATAAGACAGCAAAAAGTCCAAAGACACGAAGATCTCCCAGCCATTAAGTTCCCACAAGTTCTGTGAAAAGCAGAGACTACTGCAGAGCCCCAGGCTGTACCCCACAGGTGACCAGAAGGCATCAGGGAGCGATGGCAGCCGCTCTCACCCCAGGCAGCATCTTGCACGTGGGCTGTCTTTTGCTCGGTCCTTGTGTGGTAGGAGGCTCTGAAGAAGGGCTGAGATTTCTGCAGCAGAGCCAGAGCTAGGCAGAAAGGCTAGGCAGTTACAGTAGATAGGTCTTCCCCAGTTTCACTGCTCCCAGATCAATATATCTACTCCTAGGTTAGCAGGGTCAATGGCTCCAATATCTACTGTAATATGCCCAAGATACGAGGCATTTTTATTCCTGCCTTTGCGGAGCTTCCCAAGTATCCACACTGACTCACAGTATTCCCACCTAGACCAGACTCCTACAGCCTTGACTGCTAAAGTTTTTTAGCAGGATCCCATATACTTGTTCTGCTCTAGGAGCTGGTGTGGGTTTTTTCTTTTTTTTCTTTTTGATCCTTCTCCTGGACACCTCAACAACTCAGGCTTTTTCAAATGATAGACCTGTTTCTCTCAGCAAATCCCTCCTGCAAGCTACAATAACGAGTCCTACAAATGAGTCTCTCTTTAATTAGGGACTCCCTAATGTCTCCAAAGATAAAGAGCCTCTGTGTGTAGAGCATCTCAGCTCTGTACTAAGTACCTATTCCTTCTGCTGCTAGTTATTATAGAGCTAAAAAAAAAAAAATCAGTTCATTATCTCTCTGTGGCTTATTTCTGTCTGGATTCACACTATACCTCAAACAACTGTGTCAGCTGTACAACTATCCCAGACTTTATTTCCTTGTTTCCTGAGTTGATCTCAGACAGACAATAGATAAAAAGCTAGAGCCATTTTTTCAACTTTACCTACAATATGCATTGCTACATAGAAGCTCAGTTCTTGCTTCCAAAACAGAGATGATTGTCCTGCATCTGAAATTTAGTCTTTCCTCAAATCCGAATCCTTCATGTCATCTCCATCACTAGCTGCCCTTTCATGCACTCATTAACCAAAACCTCCTCCTTGCTGCAAATCTCATTAAACTGACTGATGCCACTGCACCCCATACACTCTGTGCTGGGCAGTAATATCAAAACACTTCAGGCTTGCAACACTAAGACTAAATTTGAAGGTGGGATGTAGGGAAGGATTGAATCAAAGGTCATTCAAATCAATGGGAATCTCTCCACTGATTTTCAGTCTGTCTTGCGTGACAGCAATTAGAGCACAAGTTGCTTGGACACAGCCAAGGCAGGTGCTAAAGGTGGGAAAGGAGCCACAGGGCAGCTGGACAGGCTGGACTCCAAGCTGCAGAAAGGGGCAGAGCTCCGAAGCACCACAAGGGCAGAAAGCAGCAGCTTCATGGGGACAGCAAAGGGAAAGCAAAGACACTGGCAAGGAAACGATTCTGGCATGCCACTCCAGGAGAGAGTTCAGCTATTTGTGATTAATTTAGCTCTTACACCAGAGGTCTCCAGTGAATATGGAAGCTTTGCTGTGAGCCACATGATTATTTATTTCTCTTCTAAAATGAACTGTTTCTATGAAAAATTGCAGTAAAACATGCTATATTGGAAACCATCTCTGGCCAGAAAAACTATTAAAAACCACTAACAAACTTCTTCAGTTTACTCACGTCCCATGTCAGATAATAAGAAAGTTAGGGTTAAATCCAAGAAACTTTTACTAACTTCAGTTATTAGAAGCAGAGCAGTAGCTCTGTAAACCAAGTCCTGGCTTCTTGCAGCCATGACTTTTCCCCTGAATCAGTTGGAGACAGCTTTGTTTTCATTGGCATCAAGAACACATGAAGCACAGTCCAGTGGGTGTACAGTTGTGTACACACCACCAGTGCATTTACATAATGTTTCAAAGTCCTAGTCCGATGCCTGCAATGTGATATTCACTGCCACAATATGTTCATATAGACAGCACTTGCTTTTCATAAAATAAATTTGCACAAAGGCTAATTTCCTCTTTTTTTTTCTCTCTTCAGCATAAGCTTTGCAAAATAGCCCTACAATCTCTTCTTGCTCTGTCCTACACAAATTACACTCCTACAAACCTAATGCTTTGGCAGCTATCACTGCTGCCTTCTCCCCTGCTTCCAACTTCCACCCTACAGTGCAGCCCTGGCCCACCATTCAGAGAACAGCTTTTCCTTCAGAACAGTTCATTCACAGAGATATTCAGTGATTAAATCCCTCCAGTGTCACGTGCATGTTTCCAATATACGGAGAATACTAGTACCATTGTGGTCCTAAGAAAGGTGACAATTCCAGCTCTCACTTCATCATCATTCTCTAAAACACTTGCTCCACTACAAGAAATTCTACAGATGCATCAGTACGATTTACCCTTTAGAGCATTAGTTTTAAATAAGTCACCCTAAATCATTCACAGGCCTGAAGTGTCAGACTAGACTGAGTTAAATCTCAGAATACCCAAATTTAGGTATCTGATGTTTGGATACAAAATAAAGACTTTATTTATAGTGGTGTGAATAGTTCTTTAAAGACAACATGGAGTTCATACGATTGCAGGTTTGAAACTTCATTTTTTGGAGGTGTGAATGTACATGGYTATGAATAAAATGAGCAAGGGTTGCTCTTGAAAGTGAAAATAAACATGCATAGTGTAGAGGAAGGTGCCTAAACACCCGAATTTGGAACTGTTGCCAAATACTGCCCAAAAGTGAGAAGCCCACAACATGTCACCATTCCACTTACCAGTAAAGAGAACAAATCTCCTTCGGCAACCCAGAGCAATGAGGTATTGGGGAGCTTGAGACTTAATCCTTAGTTTGCTTTTTGTACAATTTATGGATGCCCTTGCTTAAAGGTTCAGTGATAAAGTACCCTGATATCTGCATGACATCAGTGGTATAATAAATCATACCGTAGCAGAATTAAGGACACTACTTCTGACATTTTACAAGACCTTTGTACGTGCACGTACTTCCCTTCAGTGTTGCACTCCACGTGTACTACTGAGGTAACCTCAGGAAATATAGGATTACATACACACCACTTCCTTAATGCATCCATCAAAGGTTTTTATTAACAGGAGATCCTGTTTGTTCTAAGCACTTAGCAAAGAGAGTTATAAATACACTTTAAAGTGTTATGCAGGCTTCGGCAAGAGAACGTGCTAAACTGCAGCTCATTCAGAGGATTTCTTGGAAATATAATTTTAGGAAAACCATGCTGCCTTTATGAAACCCATGGGTTATGAAACAGTGAAAAAGTCACAGGAACAGCGTCACTCAAAGGGCTGCCGGATTGCACTCACTGTAGGTCAAGGGGTCTTATCTGTGGCAACCTTCCTGTTACCCCACTGCACAATTTCACCACTGGGTACCAAGCACAGCTGCCCCGTCGCAGAGGTGAAGCTTGGCTTGGCTCCAGGGGAGGGCACGTGCTGGCTTGTGATCAAGGGATAGGAGTCTTAAACACAAGAGGTGCTGGAGGGATCTGCAGCTCTCCAGGAACAGCCTTGGGAAATACTTTGATTAGGAATCATTCACAAGTCACAGTTCCTCCACCACTTCCTCCTTCCTCCGGGATAATGATTTACAGAAGTATCAGCAGCAAATTCCAACATTTCCCAATCCTGGCTAGCAACAGTTATAAGGGATATTGCAGCCCTTCCCCTCCTTGCTGGCCTGCAAACCATCTGCACATGCATGGATAGAGGGTAGATGAAATCCTGAGAAGTCCATTCCTCCTTTTGCACCCTGCATGGACCACAACCTACACGTAGTTTTCTCTGGTCTAGTCTCCTTTTCCCCATAAAATTCATACCTAGCTACTACTGTTACTTAATGGCTGGGATCCTGTTGCTAATTACTGATRTGCCATTGGCAGCACTGCATCTGTAAAAGGCTGGTGCCCAGATCTATAAAAACCATAATTTCCCAGGGAACAGCTTAGGAAAGATGTAGAAACTACAAAAATAAGGGTTAACCCGTTAAGGCACCTGGCACTCCAGGGCTGGCTGTCTCTTGGCCAGATCAGTTCCTTTGGTGCCTTCGTAGAGCATGGCAGCACAGCCACAGCACCCACCTCAGGCCACAAACTGCACCACCACGTCCAACCCTCCACGAGGCCATGGATAATATGTTTTGGCCAAAGCACAGTAAAGTGGCCAGCTTCATTCAAAAAGACTGCCAGAGGAGCTTGAAATGCTGGTATCGACCTTTCATGTAACATGCTGTTAGTTAGAGCAGCTGAGGACAGAGGCACAGCCTGAGGTGAGTGCCCTCCATCATCCTCTTGCGAAAGGAAGAGGAGCAGGCAAAGGAGAAACTCCAGCATCCACGAGGTTGTATAGAAAGGAGCATTACAGTTCTGGAGTTTAATGACCAGAGCACACACCCCAAGGGAAGGGACTTTTACATTCTGGGACTTATTGGCACAAGAAAGTGTTTCAGCATTTTGCACTGAAGACTTGTTTCATTAAACACTTAGGCCACATTAAATCTCTAAGACAGCACATGCAACTTAAAATGAACGTGTCAATACACTCTTATATTTGGTTTACTGCATCCTCTTCACAAGCCATTACTATCTCCTAACAGAGATAACAAAAAGGCAAATAAAATTAGGTATGACTTTTGTATCTATCTGATGATGTACAAGGGTCTTAAAATCAATGGAAAGTGACTTATTAAAATTTCTCGGGAAGAAAAAACATATTTCTATGCGAAAGATTTGTTGGACTACTGTTAATTAGTCTAATTACAAAGGTAATTAGATGAGCAGACATTTTTTTAAAAAGGTGTGAATTGGGGGCTACATTTAAGGCCCCATCCTACAGACGAAGAACTTTGATAATCTATTTCTTAGTAATTTATAATCTATTTCTTCATTTTCTTTTTCTTTCAGTTTGTTTTCCCTCTGCTCACTCTTTGAATATGGTCCTGAGATGAAAATCCCTGACTCTCTCCTAAGCAAGATTTCAGCATTTGCACTGCTCTCAGCTGCATACACTTGCAGATATTAACCTCCACTCTGTTTGTGCTAGCCTCGGAGGGAGATTTTCTGATAATGTGAGAAAGTGTCATTTGAAATTATTTTAAAGCAGAGAACAGTACACACTCTAACCCATTATTTTAAGTTCACACTGAATGGCAGCTATATCTTCCAAAGTGATATAATGGTTACTACTATTTAAAAAACAGGCCCATCATATAAAACAGCTGCCATGTTTATTTAGATAAGTACTCCTCTGCTCTTGTAAGTGGAGGCTGATGACAGATGTGTTTTTAAGGCAAAAATATTAACTCTAGAAATGTCAGCATCTGCTTCTTTTCAGCATAGCCTTACAGATTCACACATCATTTTTCATCCATAAAAAGAGTTTCTTTTTTTCTCATGGAGAATCTAAAAATACTGGTGTAAATTACTGATCCCGAGGCCTGACAGTTTTATTAGCATGTCACTGGTGCAACACGTGCTAGGTCTGATCAGGCACACCGAGCGGCGGGTTTCCACAGGTTCGCTCCTTGCTGGAGGACGAAGGCTGGCACTTCCCCTCCAGGAGTTTTCCACCTGACTGTTCCACTCCTGCGGATGAGTACTTGCTAAATTAAGTGATGCCGTACAAAAGCACTGTACGTAGCTCCCGAGCTTACTGGAAAGAATGGGCAAGGGAAAGAAAACTCTCTGTTGAATTCAAAACTACCATTTTCTACCATTTTCAGACTGCTAGCCTGTAACAATTCATTTTCATATATTCAATACAGTAATTGTGCTTTCARTCATCTACCTCAAACTACCAGCATATATATAGACTCAGCATATATACGTACCGTGGATTACACACTACGTATTACACCTACAAACTCACTACAAGCATTATTCACTATAAAAAGCATCGACCGGCATCACAGAGGAGCTCTGTGGCATTCACCTTGCCCATCAGAGAAATGCAAGCCATGAGAGAATGATACCCAAGCATAATTACGAGCAACCAAGCCACAAAAAATGTATGCACAGCCACAAGAAGGTGGCTGCTAACTTGGAGCAGATCAAGGAAAACCACCYTCCAATTAGAGCAAATGACCTAACTCCTATTGCGCAATTATAATCCAGCACCAAATTCAAGGATGTTTAAATTAAGTACAYGTACCCCATGTAAATTACGTACATGGGATTATGCCACGTGATGGTTTCTGCAAGGATGGACCACACTAGGTGACCCAAGCAGCCTCTTGCACAAACACACCTAGCCGATACCACCTGAGACCCTGTGAGTACCCAATACTCCACAGAATTGACAGGTAAGATAAAGTTTTATCACAGGAGACCCTTCTGGAGTGGCAGCTGGCAGCCAGAAGGGCTGCCCAAGAGCACTTAAAATGCCAACATAGAATAACTAGATGTTGTCCTATCCAGAACARTATCTGTTCTCCTCAGTCAGCTGTCTTCACCTCGAACTATGCTTGGATTGCTACCCGAGACATTTTTGGCTATACAAAAAGGTTCTGTCACATCTCCTCATTTCACATGCTGAGCTGGTTGGATACAAGACATCTTTTGCCTGGAGGCCACACTGACCTTTTAGCATGGCACTGTACCTGACACGTTACATCCCAGAAAAGGCAGACACTAAGAACTTGAAACTCTCCACATCCATTTTAGGCGCTCGCTTGAAACACCCTTGCTCAATGATATAAGATTTTGTTTCTTAGTTTCAGAGTGAGGCAATGCAGATTTTCTGCTGTAAGCAATGCATTTACATAAATTACATTAATTGAATTACATTAATCTATTTACATAGGTGTGGAAAACATCTTGTAGTCTTTCAGTTCTGGCCTGAATGATCTGCAGGTAGCTGTTTATCATCTAARCAGATAAAATAGGGGCAAAGATAAGGAATGAATGGAAAGCAGCTTGACAAAACTGCATATGGGACCATCTTGTAAGCTTTGTGTTTTCTATGCTAATGAGTTTTCAGCACGTTATCCTGCCTTTGCTCCTTAGCAAAATCATCTCTTTTTAAGATGGGTCTARAAATAGCAATGGATAGTAGAAACAGAGGACTGAAGAAGGAAAGTGTTGCCAAGAGAAGCTGCATGAAATCTCTGCAATTCTATATCCAAGCTAAATTGAATTAGAATAGCCATTGCAGTGGACTTTCTATTCTTTCCTTTTCTGTGGGCAACAAGCAGTTGTGATATTGGCTACATTTAATACTTCTGAACACTTAACTTCTATGATTAACCCAGCATTTAATTTAAAAAGAAAAGCAATTCTGTTCTGATTGATATTAAGCCAGTATTTTTAAATAATGCCAGGGGAGACTGACTGGCAAGCTCATTTTGTTCGTAATTCAAAGGCTCTACAGGGACCTTATTTTTTATAAAAAAATCATGATTTTGTTAAGAGAAAGTTTTCTTTATGAACTTTCAGATTTGCAAACCATAAAATTTGAGAAGATTAATCAAAAAAGGAGAGAAAAAAAAAGAGAGAGAGATTATTCACTTTTGGGATTCTATTTTTCCCAAAGCTTCTGTATAAATGAAGCAATAAAGTTGCCCAGATGGCAGCTTGCAATCAAATTGCCTTCCACCACACTCATTAGGACCTAGGTAGAGGGGAAAACAAGCCAAGTCTGCTCAGAAGCTTCCTTTGCTCTTCAAGAAAGAAAAACTTAATGGAGATAATTTAGAGTAGTGGAGGGCTGCCACCACCTTCCATGGGCCAGAGGTCCTCTGGCAGCATTAGCAAGAAAGGCACCCCAGGAGAGCCAACAAAGGGGGCTTCACTTGGCAAGCGCATGATACTCTTTCTGCATTAGGTAGGAGTGAACCATAAACAACAAACTAGGAATAAAGAACAATTCATATTGGGAACTTCCCCCAAAATGCTGCCTACTCTTTCCAAGACATTTTAAAAGTGCGTGTATCAGAAGCAAATGGACTGTTTTTAAACTAGAGAGGGAAGACCACCAGTCTCTTTAAATACAGCATGACAATTCTCTGTCCGCACGTGTGTGTGCCACAACTCAGTTCTGATTTAAACGAGCTGGAACAACCAATACGAAAAGGGGATTATTTTGCAATTCCACTGTCCTTCCCAGCCCTCCTCCCAAATGTGAACCACTTGCTTAGGAAGGGCTCCTCTTCAAAGCTAAATGAAATCTTCTCTGTATTATCCCTTCCATCCGTAGCCCTCTCTAACATTTTAAATTCATTTTACTGCTAGTTTCAAAGAGCAGTCCAAGTTGGCTCAAATCCCTTTAGATGACATATCAGCATTAGCAACAGAAGATATATTATTACTCTCTTTCTTTTTCTCTCCCTTTCTAAGGGGAAGCAAGAAAGGATGATCAGTCACGTTACCCCTGTAGAGAATGAGGCAACTACTGTATCCGAGTCAAACTCTGGACTCCTGGTGTGTAATATTTTTGATACATGCCCTCCTAACTTGAGAGATGCTACATTTTGGGTTGTTTTGTTTTGTTTTTCTTCTGGCAAATCCTAAAGGAAGCCATCTATTCGGTAATAATCTCATTAAGTCAGGAGAGGTCTGAATTATGTTTTCTTTTTAATGCCTTCTTTCCAGCTCGACTGCAAAGCCCACAAAATTCAACGCAAGGCTTTTCAAAAGCGCCAGGACCCGTCGCTAGATACAATGAAACTCTGTGTAAGCAAGAGCTCGGACAGGATATTTCTGAATGCAAGCATTTCTCAAGGAGAGTCTAGCAGCCTTCCAGAATAATCTAATAAGGTTTTATGGCCAAATACACACACAACATAAGGAAATGCCACTCTAGCTAAGGCCATTTGAACACAGCGAAATAGCAGCTCCTTATACGAAAGCTTAATTTCATGTAAGTGATTTTATTTATAAGTAATTACTCATTCTTTGATCCTAAAAGAGTGAAAGAAAGGCAGGGAGAGAAAAATCTACACATATGTCCGACACTCATAAGGGGGAATTCTTCTATTTTAGTGTAAATTCTTTGCAGATTTCACCATGTATTTGTCCCATTTACAAATTCAGGAAAAGAAAGAGAGAGAAAGGACTTATTCCYCAGAGTGAAACTTTCTAATTACAAACAGGGTTTCAGAGGGATGTTAAAATGACATATAATGAAACAGAAATCCAATATTTGCAGCTATTTTTAAATGAAGCAAAACACTGGAAAAAAAAGGTCTGAAGTATATGTTGAGGAGAATTACTAAAGCCCCTCACACAGCATTCATCAAAATTAGAAGAACCAAGAGCACTATAAAATCAACAGTTAACATTTTTGAAGTAAAATTTTACTTGTGAACTTTCAAAGGAAAACCAGCAGTTTCTCCTTTTTCTTTCTCCTACCAGTAATGCCCAAAAAAGAAATCTGCAACTTCTACTTCTCCGTGTTTCCACTCTGCTAAGACTTATAAAAAAAAAGTAATTCTCATATGGAGCAGTTCATCCAACGGAAGGGACTTAAATGGAATGAGACGACTAGAATAAGCTTTCTGTCTCTATTCTCTAAAATAACATTTGTTTTGACTTCAAATTTAAAAACGAAGAGAGTCACATCAAGAGATGCCATTGGGCTGCTCAACAGCCTGTGTGGCRCTTGCTTGTTTGCACTTTTTGGCATGGACAAAACTCTGATTCATCCCTTGCTGTTTTTCTCTTGGTTGAAAAGAGGGTTTTTAATGAACCCCTTTTATTTCTATGTTCCCCCTTGAAAATTCAAAGGCTACAAAAATCCCCTCAGCATTGCAAACTTGGAAGGAGAAGTTTTGCTTCTCAGACACGTCCTGAAGAGCACGGCTCACAGAAATACAAATGCAACACACAGCCCCAACGGGTCGCACCCGCTGAGAAAGGATCAGTTGTCAGCACAGCCATCCCAGCCATAGCATGGGGCTGGGCTAGCGCCGAGCGGAGACTTAAAAGCTGAGGTTTGTCACGACTTCCCACCACAACTGCTGTGCACAGATGCACCATGACTCTGTTCTTTCCCCCCTCTCTCACTTTGAGCCTTCTGCCTCTCCTTCCCCATCTCTAGGAATTTCATGGAAATCATTTTTGTCTCCTGTAAATGACCGGTGGGTTCCCAGGAAGCTTTCCAGCACTATCTTGGAAACACCCAGCTGGAATCAGAGCCCCAGCAGCACTGAGGCTGCCCCCTCACCAAACCTCCCAYCCTATGCCACCTTAGACCTTTACTTTCCCTCCCTCACCTGCCTGCTTCCCAGGAGCAGGAGGAGGCAGGACCTTCACACCACTCCATGGAGGTAAGTGGCTGCAATCTGAGGCTTGATTAGCAACAAGATTTGCTTTTAAAGAGGAAGTTTCTTCCAGGAATCTCCAAAGGGCCACAGTGATGAAGCAGGAGCTGAYAACTTCCTGACAAGGAGCTGTGCATCTGCTTTACCGTAAGGGAAAGCGAGGCAGGGGTAAGTAAGGACCACATAAGGYGCAAGCAGAGAATTCACAAAACTGCTTCTCCATGACAACAAAWGCAACAAGTAAAAGCAGCCAGGTCCCATCCATGCAGAGCAGGTCCTCCTACTCAGCRCAGGTTTCTAAGCCACGTGTGCTTTCAGTGCTGGAAGGAATGGATGAGAACATAGTTTCAATCTCGCAGAGAGGCCTAAAGAAGAGGGAATAAGCCAGCAGAGCCCTGAGTTCAGTTTACCATAAAAAGGCCTCCGTGTAACCTTCAAACATAAAGCTCATAAGAATGGTTTAAAACAGTGTCTTCGTTGYTCCTGAGCAACACATGGGAAGGGGGAGCTGCAGAGACAGGCAGCAGCAGGTACTCTGAGCCCACCAGCTGATAGCTGCCTTCCAGGCCTCATTGTAGCCAGCTGGATGTTATCCCATGCTCAGCACGTTGCCAAGGAAAAGAGACGCGAGAGCTTTAGTTAAAGCCACGCAAGGTATCTCAAGCCACCGACATCACCTGCCTCAAGCTGCTTAGCAAGTGCTCGCTGGATCCCCTCCACAGCAGTGCTCTGGAGACAGGAACATGAGCGAGAGGGGAATATCCAACAGCTGGAGATGGTAACACCTAAACCAGCACAGCTGCCTGCAAAATGAACATCAGTCTATCAGCCAGGTCTCCTTTTGTAAGAAAGAGCAAAAGCTTTTCTCCCACAGACTCATTTGGAGGCAACCCAGTTATATGCACACTCTTTAAGAAAAGACTATCCCATGTTTGTCTACAGCATAGATTARCCATACAATGGTCCATGCTGCAACAACTAGATTGACTTGAATACCTAAACTCTACTGTTGCATCAAATATACCCAAATTTTTTCTCTTTTTTGAAGTTTCAGCCTAAATGACCACAGTAAAACTAAGAGAGGGAACAGCACAGAGAGAACACTCTCTATGACTTTTTAACATCACCACTACTACACATATTACATGTATGTAGGGTAATAATGACTCAGTCCCCTCAATCTACTTTCTTCCCTGAAGAGCATGATGTAGGCTTCTTCATTATTTAACTTTTTCCATGCAGTAATTAAATAAGTTGTCGAGCAGGTCTCCTACGGGCAGACAAAGCCATTGTTTATTGACCATCTGGGACCCTCTCTGAAGCACCGCTGAGGATTTGGCAAGCCTCTTAGATCTAGCTAATCCTGCCGTGTTCACCACATCTGCCCTGACCCACGCATCATGCCAAAGGAGATGCCACCACTGCTAAAGGACATTTGATATGACACAGAAACTGCCAGCTTTAGGAAACTACCCCAAAGTGGATCTTAGTCTCAGGCCAACCCAGAAACTCAAACTATGTTGCAGCAGGAGCAATGGCAGGTGGGAACACTTGCCACCCAGAGTTTATCAGACTCTTTCTGGCCTGGAAACACCTTCTYTCATGTCTCCCAGGCATTGCTGGCTTCACCCAGCATGAAATGACGGCAAACACGGCCTGTCTCTCACTGCAGTTTATTTCACTCCAAGGTGCAATCAATTCTTATTTTATTCCAACTTGCACATTTCTGCTGATGACGTCTTCAGGCTCTCCTATTCTCATGACATCAATGAGAGATTGTCTCGCTYTTACGTGCCAAAAAAATGTTCAAGGTCTGTGTAAGAAAGGGAATTCCTGCCCAAGAACACGAGAAGTCATTCCTATACAAGGCTTTTCTTCAGGCAAGCTGTGTCAAGCTCCCTCAGAAAATGCACCTTGGCCTCTTTGTGCAGATCAACCCTGTGTCTACCCACTGCACTGCACTTGGCCTTCCCTCCAGCTCAGCACTACACAGCACCCCTCAGCTCCCCTCTCACTGATGCAAGTTATATGAAAAYGATGGCTCCCCACCAACAGGGAAAGACAAATTCAGTCATGACTTTGCCATGCTTGGCTAAATAYACCTCTGCTATTGCTACAGACAGCCTGTCCTGCAGGTGAAGCTCTGGGGGGAAAACAAAGTAACTATTCTGTTGCTGAACTTCTCAGTGTAATGATTTCTTTTCCTAATATTTCTTGTGTTTTGAGAATTCTGTGTTTCAGGACAAGGTAAATAAATCCTGTAGCTCACATGATTGTCCCATTTTTTGACAGTTCTCAAGGATATCAGATGAATGGGCAATATTCAGTATCAAGAAAATACTGTTCAAGAAAAGGGAAAAGCCATGCTCCTTGGGAAATYGTGCAGACATTAAGCGTTCCAGCATGAAATGTATTTCTCTGCTCTCCTGCTGGCTCTTTGCCTGCCTTCATGTGTGGAGAAAGGATAAGGTGTGAAGCCAGATCAAGCTTCCTCTTCTGTCTCGAACAGGACAAGCCACAACCGAGAAAAGAGCTCTTCAAATAAGCCCTGCATGCAGATGCTTTTCAAGAGAGCAGGATGGGCAGTCCCAGTGGAAGGTGAGCTCATACTTAAGCTTGGTTGGCCACAYGCCCATTTTCTCCAGCAAAGGTGTTACTTGTCCAGGGATATAGCTGTAGTTGAGATCATATGAACCTTTCTCTACTTCATAGGCTTCTTCTTCATTAGGGCTATCATTAAAGTAATGCAAAACATTTATCGCATTTTCAACAGCTACAAATAATGCATTCCCCCAATCTACAACTGATCTCAAAAAAGTTAAAATACTACTTCTAATCCTCTTTCTTTCTCTTGCAAGCAGCACATTTGCTAGAACATTTCCATTGTGTGCTTTGCTACAAGGATTCAGTCTCCCAGAACATCTCATGTTCGTCCAGTCTTCATTTGCAGATGTTTAACGCTAGCCCAATATCTGTATGTCACATTCTCTCCTCAAAACCATAAGCGCTTTTCAAATCAAAGAGTTTTTTAAGTTACTGTCATTAAGTTACTGGTCATTGAAAGACCATTCTTCCTCTTCTAKTTTTTTCAGAATTATCTCTGGTAGGCAGCCCAAGAAAGTCCTTTGGAGACACACACTGCCATGCTCTGGCTACCCTGCAAGAACACTTTGGATGGCCAGCGCTTGTGGTGAGCTTCCCCCAACCTTATCTAAGAGATAGGATCTCCCACTGCAAGAACAGGGGTCACATCACGCAGAACCAGCCTTATCAGCAAGAGAAAACAAAGGCTAAAAGAATGTGTTTGCATGAAAACATGGATTTGTAATAGTGGAGCCAAGACAAAAAAGATAAACCAAATGCATGTTTAAGCTTATATAAACGATGCCCTTCAGGTGCCCCAATATCTCAGGCACCTTTCATTTCCCTTTCAACTAACAGAATGTGCCAGGGTCTCCCCTGTGCACATAAAACAGATGCTATAGCTCTGCCCTGCACCTTCAGCATCCCTTACATCCCCATTTCTATAGTACAGTCTTCTATTTGGATTTATGCAGAACTATTTAGGGGAATTCTATCACAACTTCTTCCTGTTGGCCAGTAAAACTGGGAAGATATAGAAGACCTCACTCGGAGGGTACTGTTTTACCCTCACCAGGCAATTAAGACCAGGAGTCTACCTACTTTTAAAGGAGGAAACTGGACAACTGCAAGGAAACAGGAAGAAAAAATCACGGAGAGTTACAAAGACTCTAGAAACTACATCTGGCTCAGGAAATCCCTGAGCTTCTTTTCTTTTTTGAATTCTTTTTCAAGTTTATTCCTACAAATTGAGAATATTAGAGAACTGTCATTCTCTAAGAGGTAAAAGGAGAAAGGAACTTCTACATTAGTAAGGTCATGAAATATTTTACTAGCTATGCAGTTATGCTTAGTGCTAGTCTAATGGATTTTCCTATAATTTGCACYTCAAACACATCTGTGTTTTATCTAATGTCTTCTTTTGTGACATTCACTCCTATTGCATAAGACAGCCAATAAAAATGCATAATGATAAATATCCCACAAAATGGGACATTGGCAACACTGCCAGATACAGTTACTGAGAGAAAGCCTCTTAAAAAAGGAGGAAGACGAGTTTTCTGAGAAGCAACGCTATAGCATTTCTTCTTTGCCAGATACAGGGGTACATTTGGAAATATTCTGCTAGAACAGGAATGAGAGAAGWCTTACAGGGAGGAAAATGTTCTCCTCAAAATGAGATATAGAAAGGGAGAGAATGCCACATGGTAAAGCATGCATCATACTACTAGCACTCCAAGATATTTGGGGTCACCTAACTGTCCCGCATAGCTTGCTTAATAGAAGAACTGTGGCTCCTCTTCAGATACCCCACCACATAGCTAAGCATGCACCTGCAATCTATTTGAGCATGCAAAGTGTGAACATCTATCAAGGGCACCCATGCTTGGAAAAGTAAAGTTAGGAATTAAACAGTTTCAGAGTCCCACAGGATCCAAGGAAATCCTGAGTCCAAACTCCTGCTCARAGTGGGCTCAGCTACAAGCTCAGTCCAGGTTCAACAGCGTTTTTCCTAGACAGGTCAAGAAAACCTCCAAGGAKGCAGCCTGCACCACCTCTCTGGGCAAGCAGATGCCTGTCTGTCCTCATGGGCACTTTTTCCCCTTATATCTATTCTGAACCTTCCTGGTCTCAACTTATTCCTGCTGTCTCCATCCTTCTGGCCAGCAGTGCTGTGCAGTCTTGGCTCCATCTCCTCGATAGGCTCCCCAGAGAAGCTGGCAGGCAGCTCTCAAGCCCCACCAAAAAGCCTCTCCTCAGGGACAGAAGTCTCCAGCCCTGCCACTGCGGTGGATTCCCTGATCTTACTCTGGATTGTTCATGTCCTTTGGATACCTTTGGGTATCGAGGGGCTTGTGCTCAGTCTGCGACCTGCCAGGACCCCCAAGGCTTTTCTGCAGAGCTGCTGCCCAGCCAGCCCCTTCCCAGCACTGCTGGAAGGGGTTAATCCTCCCCAGGTGCAGGGCTTTACATTTGGCCTTGCTGAATTTCATAAAGCAAAAAGTGAATGGGGAAYTAATGGAGCATAAATTGTTTCCCCTAAAGCATCTTAGCGACTCACACTTATCCTCTTAATTATTCACCTCATGAGTGGTACCTCGTGCTTTTACTTCAAAAGAGTAATAGAGGTCTGCTGGCCCTCTGCACCTTAGGTCTAAAGGAGGAAGGATAATGGTGGCCTACAGCCTGAGAGCCAATTTTCTGCTTACAAATGTGATTACCAGTAGATCTAGTCCTGTATTTCGAGCCTTCTCCCCTTCCCTGCAAAGCTCATTTTTGCATTTAACATGACCTACAATTTAAATGTTGTCCCTATCTGATGACTTTAGGGGTGTTTAACCAGCCAGCCCATGCAGGACTGTGGCTACCTACCAATACCAGTCCCTAGCTGCTAAAGGAAATTACTCATCGACCCAGTCATTCTGTGCTGCTGCCTGAGTTTAACTCACAGTGTGGGCCCTCTTCRCAAGTCAATTTAGATAGAGAGAAGGTTAGAGAGGGTTAGCCAAGCGTTGGTTATYCTGCAGCAAAGACACTGCTTCCTGCAAACCTTCCTGAGGAGAGACRGAGGCTAAATCCAGCAGTGCTGGTAGCAGCTGCTTGGGAGGCTGCTCYGCTCGCACAGATATTTCAAAGCTCTTTGCACATTGTAAGCTAATGACTGGTGATTTCATTTATCTTCATTTCGATAATAAATAGCAATTTGAGTTTAGCACTCGCAACCAACTGGAATCCAGCTCAGCATTGCCTTTTTAATTCCCTAGCAGAGCACAACTGCATAGATTACCTTTTTCCTTATTCTCCTTTCATTTTAATTAGGCTGAAAACCAAAAGCCATATATTAGTGCCTGTCATTTTAGTATTGCAAATTTCCATCAATCTGCATATGTAAAAGTTTCTTTCAAAAGCTGCAGTGTCACCAGAAATCTAAGCCAACAGTTTTACYCTGCTCACCTCTGAGTTTCACTACCAGAGACAAGAAAAGACTATGGCGAGAAGTGAAAGCAAAGAGCAGCAGAGCTATCAAAAGGCATTGCTCAGACATCTGGGTGCAAATACAGACATGGCAACATCACGAACAAGGAAGTCAGCTCAAACACGAGAAACGCTGCTACTGCTTTCAAGTTCTAGGGAGTTTTATTTAAATTAGGTTTTTGGCTGTATGCAAAAAAATGAAGCTGATGAAATTTCCAAATATGGTTTTCATTAAGCGCTTGTTATCAGGATTAATTGTCCAGTTAGTCATCCTTGGCAATATCTCTGCTCAGGAGTTTTTGATGTTACGGAGAGCCAGCTAAGCTTCTTGCAGTACATCACCGTGCCTTTCTACCAGCAAACACAGTCAACTTCGCATGTGTCAGCCGTAACTCAGCATTAAATTTCTCTTGCTGCAGCCACATATTCTGCTAAAAATGGAGAAGGAAATACTCTTCTGCCAGACTCAATCAGCACCAAGAACAAACCTCTCCAGTCCTCACCCCATTGCTCTGCTACATGTGGACTTCCAATGGGACTTTTTTTTTTTTTTTTGATCCCTTGCCTTAATTAAGTATTTCTGATTGTGTTTAGAAGTCTAACTTTGCCCCAGAAGTGCTACCACTGAAGTCAATAGGATTATTTAATGTCTATTTCCTTTACCAACTGCTGCTTACTTTTTGGTCCTGGATTATGCAGGTACCTTGATATGACAAAAATATTTGTAAGTATGAGTGATACTGAGCACACAAGGCACTACACAACTAACCGTGCTAAATCAATATCTCAAGCAAGACAAGAAAAAAACAAAAGAAAACATAATTTAGGAATTAGGTCCTAAACCAAAGGTCCAGTTAACGAAAATTACTGCGTTCATCTCTCAGGCTAATACAGTTGGCAAGGGTTTTCTAATGCCCCCTCCTACCTAGCGCTACAGCAGGGCTCACGGTTATTGGAACTGATTGCGAACCGCTCAGGACTTCTTCTATTATTATTATTATTATTATTATTATTATTATTATTATTATTATTATTACATAGTTATATACAATTTCATAAAAAAAGTCTCAAAGCTCTGGATCCTGGGAACATAGCAACAATTCAGTCTTCATGAAATAAAAGCTTTTGGCCTGTGACTGCCTCTCCACTTTAAAAGTCCTTCTGGTCTTTTTAAAGAATCTGCAATTACAAATGCATTTTCCTATTCTTTTTAAGCTGACCACTCAAAAAGGGTCTCAACGCCTGACTAAGGGCAGGTAACTTCAGTGACAGGGTTTGATCCTTCTCCTTTCACCCACCACCACAGAGGTGCATCTGCTTTGTGAGACCGGAGAAGAAATAAAGACAATGTTGGACCTTTGTCCCTTTTTTCCCCAACACCCGAATATTATAAAGCAACACATTAAGATCTTTTAACAGCCTTTCAACATGTAAAGCAGTTAAACTATATGGTAGCAAGGGAATATGTTTCATTAACATTCCCACACTACCTTAACTCCTGCTTTTCTTTTATTTTTAACAGCACCCTGGCAAAATAAGAACCGCAGCAATAAGCCACGAAACCCTTTCAATGAGCTAACGATAAAAGCCCGAGGTGTATGGAACAAACTCCACAACCCTCCCTTCATTCTGGCCCCTTTCAAACGATCGCAAAACCCTAACGAAGCAGCACTGAGTGGCTGGCTGTTTTATATASATTTATAGGAATGCCTTAAAATATATATATAAGAAGTTATATTTTTATGTAATAAATGTGTATATGTATGTAAATATATAAGAAGAGGAGAAAAATCGCTAGGGATGAAAAGGGTGCGTTAGGAAGCCGGCGGCCGCGAGGCGCGGTGAGGGGCGCCCCCCGCCGCCGCCAGGGGGCGCGGGATGCGGCGCTGCCCGCCGCGAGGCGCGGTGAGGGGCGCGCGGGGACACGGGCACCCCGCACGGACACAGGGACACGCAAACGCACGGGAAACACGCGCAGAAATGCACAAAATGCATAAAAATACACTGAGCCCCAAGGGCAGGCTCTGCCCCGGACTCGTTTCTCGCAGTGTGGCAAAACAACCCACTTAGACGAAACTTTCCATTCTCCCTCCACGCGGTTACTCAAGATGTTTCTGTACRGATTGCCAATATTTGCTCTCGGTTATCAAAACAATAACCTAACAAATTCAGGCCTCAGTCTATCCCTGAATTAACACCACTGACATGAGCCTAATTAAGGCAGGAAACCATGCTTCTTGTAGGATCACACGGAAAACAGCCTTGTTTTTCAAAATCCAGAGATAGCGCATGGCAATCTCCAAAGGCGGCRGCCTGCTGTTTTGATAGTGCTCTAGCAGAGGATGATAAAAACAAGCAGAGGATGTAATTAGATTTCATTTTTACACCATCCAACCCCGTACTCGGATTCCATTTTTATCTGAATTTTATCATAGGAAACCACACTCATTTTAATATTTGTAATCTTTTAAGTTCAGTATTGTTTCATTCAGATAAAGGAGGAGACACCAAGTCTACATGAAATTCTGTTTAAAAGGGATGGCACAAACCTCTTCCCTAGGGCTAGGGTTTCAAAGYCAATGTTAAGTCTCTCTAACTGGAGCAAGTAGTGGTGGTATTCGGCACCGTCTTGTTTGAGGCCGTTTATATTTTAGAACTGAAAGCCAAACATCTGAAAATTCCCATCCTCTGTAATGCTTTCCATTCTTCCCTGAAATTTTGAAACCTTGCGTCCTCCAAACAAACATTTTCATTTTTGTCAAGAGACCAGGGAGAAACACCATAAGCTCTTGATAATATCCCATAGTGCTGACATCCTCACCCTGGCTTTTTGGCTACWGAAGGCCAATGGTCTCACCTATAATTTAGTGCATCAGTAATTTTACAAGCTTTTATAGATGATTCCCCTAACTGTTAACCAAACTAATGCTCAGCGTTTGGGCAACTGGGAAGAAGAGTGTAATACACTCCTAGTCCTAYGCTGCCCAGAGACTGTGTGCTTAAATCATGTTTAAAGAAGAAATATTTATGCTTAATCTGTAGCTGGATCACAAATACACTTATTGGCACTACAGATAGACACGATTCAGGCTGGTCTGACCGGGCATGTGTGCTATGTTACCTTTTCCTTTATCTCTCCTTTAGTAGGCAAGGGTCACCCTTCGTAGAAAGGCTTCCTTCCATCTCATAAAGGTTACTCTGAATTCCAGATGAGCTTCTAGAAACCAGTTTTGTGGCACTGGCTTAAAGCTGCTGCTTTGAGCATTACTTCATTCCCAAGAGCATAAATAAGGTGGAAATCCTGTACAGCAGAAATTGCCAGCTGCTGTCCTCTACGACACATCCTATGTGCGCTTCTGCACTTCAACAAGCAAGACAGTATTTAGGAAAGGACAGAGCACAAAAGGGAGGGTGGGAGGATCTATAGGAAGCTGGAAATTGCAGATTTTTATCTCCATGTTGTCTGGAGCTCCTAGGTTTTCACAGGGACAAGCTGGCACTCGACTTTGGCAAAGGAGCTCACTGACTATGAGCTGGGTAGGACGCTCCTCTTGGAGCACTCTGTGCTTTACAYGTGCCTTTTACAATCAGCATGACCCAAAATAAACAAGGGTTTTGGTTTTTTTTTTTCCTAAGCATGAGTTAGCACCTTCCTGCTAAACCCATCACATGCTAAAAAGGGACCATCCTCTGCAAGTGAAAAGCTTTTGCTTGAAAAATTGTGAAGRAACCAAAAACAATGACCAATGTTTAGTGAGCTGGTCCAGAAGAGTCCTAGGAACAGTATCAGGGGATAAGMAAGCGTTGTCCACATCTAATTTGTCATCTCGTCTTTCCATACATCTGCCTTGAGGAAAGACTGAAATAGAGCATTTCCCAGAGCCTGTTGGCCTGATAAGATGTTTAGAAGCAGAAACACAAGGCACTCGTTCCGGGAAGGGCGCAATGTCCTTTTGCTCATTAGCTCTGCTAATTGTGTCCTCATTGGCCTCTCACCCGGCCCAGAGCCRTTCTGCAAAGCAGCCTCTGGGAAGAGCAGCAAACAAGCTGCTCAGGTGGCCAAGGCTCGCCCCATTGCTGTTGTGGTGCTTGGTTCTGTTCCCATTTTAGCTGCTTCACAAAATTCTACATCAGAATCAGCTTTGCAGTTAAAAAAAAGGGAAATTGTCCCAGTAGCGGATGCGGTTCGGATGTTACAGACAGGAGATTTCACACGCGCACATCCACTGCAGAGTGCAGCTGGTGGAAGGGGAGATAATGGACGCAGGGTTCCCCTCCCGCCTGGTCCCAAACGTGCACATGCCAACCTGCTTAAGTGCAGCGCTCAAAAACCCAGACAGGGCAGGAGCGGTAATTGCAGGTACCTTAGGGAACTGAAGTAACYGAGCTCCACAGGCAGAAAGCAGGGCAGGGCAGCCGGCTGCTGAAAGCCTAAGTGGTGCATCAGCAACGGAGGCTGCCAGCAAAACCACTGCTCCCAGCCGCATTCATGCATGAGAACTYAGGCTGCAACTAGGAGAGGGGGCACAGGAAAGAACCAAGTCCTGCCGCTACCAAGAATTACTTATGTTTGCATATGTTGGTTCCTTTTCAAGCTTTTGCTGAATATTCGGGTGCAAGGCAGATGATGGTAAAAGGAATGATAATATCCTCATGGCTGAGGCCAGCTCCGCTTTTTGTTCCATGATGAAAAAGATACTCCTGCCAAGGGGACATTAGCTTCTGTCCTACTCTCAGAAAGCTCCCGGTGCTGTGCTGTGGAGAAAGAAAAGCACATGCAAGCCACCCAAATCCCTCTGGGCACAGATGCCTCAAGCATCAGATCCAAACCTGCTGGAAAGCTGAACTTCACACTTTGCATTGCCTTGGGTCTGACACCCAAGAAGGGGCAATAAAGAGATTTCCATCTAAATGATTTTAGCATAAAATATTGAGTAATGTCACTAAACTGCAGTTTATGAAACACACACATCTGCTTTCTATGGAAAATGTCAATGCTTCATTACCAATCTTCTGGCAGAAAACTGAAAACCTCTTGGTTTTTCATTGAAGCTTAGGGCTGTCAAGTTTTACAGCGTTTTAATCATGTTTGGGACAGAAGTTGAGGTGCCATCAGACTGCCTGGAAGGGAGACATACGGACCATTTCTATCTCCTGGGCTAGACACAGTTTTTCAGGACTCACCTTCGCGTGTCCTCGCCTACTGCAGCAGCTGGGTGGTAAGTCCTGCTTCTGACTCTCACCCTGGACTGCCCCAGGATTCCTACATCAAATTCGGGTACCCGCAGCATATGCCAAAGATGTTATGATGGCCTGGCTACCCGCCAGATTTTATTTCTGACAGATTAAAGGTGGGCCAGGTAAATCACTGTCACGTTTCGACGAGTTTTTCTTTTCTGTTTCCCACGCCTATTTGGAGGTCACTGAATTATTCCTCCTAACCCACTCTCAGCTTGACTAAGGATGAATTGCACAGAAAAGTTACARCCTGTCACAGTCTTGAAAGTGACACTTGCTGGATACCTTTTCATTCCCTGTCAGTGTTTGTCTTTCGTTATTAAAGCAATATACAAAAGCAATAGCATGTTCATTAATACTTCGGTGCTTTGACTCGTCGYTCTGTATCACCGCCCTTTGTCAGAAATGTTAAATTATCACATCTCCCAGCTGGAGACTAGTTATATCAGGCAGCTGGAAATTACTGCTGCCTTAACAACCTGCCRTGCTGCCAGGGCAGAACACAAAGGCGAGCTGAGCGTGCAGTGGAAACAGCAAGGAGAGTTTCAGCAGGCTGATAACAAGTCAAGGTGGAATTTGGCCTTCACACTAGGGCTCAGCGGTGATTCAGACTTAATGATCCCAGGTTTTACTATATGTCTTCTACGAAGTCATGAAGCACAAACATAATCAAAGGCTATAGAATATGGTACCCAAATTGACAGAGAGGTCAGGCTGAAGGGAGAGGGAGCAGGGAAAACCAAAGCTCCACACGTGCTGCCTCCAAACTCTGCATTTGTTGTAGCTTTCAAAAATCAGATAAAGGAAAACAAGCAGGTATTAGAAAGTTGTTAAGCCTTCTTGTGTAAATTCACTTAATATTGCATACTGAAACATCTTGTCTCAAGACAAAGAGATGCAGGCGAATTTAAAACCATTAACTATTGCTAGACTCTAACCCCCAAAGCTGTGACATCCAAGTTCATTAAAACTGCAAAGGTGACATGCATAAGAGCCAAGCACTCCTGCTAGTCCCAGCCTTCCCCTCCTTGCAACACCCGCCAGAAGGTGCTTGGGCTCCTCAGAAAGTGCTTCGCAAGCGGAGGCCCTGCTAATTGACAAGCTATTGCTTTTACTGCTTCCTACCACAGCTKGTGGGAATCTCTCAGACCGAAATCAATTCTGCACACAAGCGTTCCCAGGAGATGCCACCCGCATTCTTTCGAAGCCACTTACAAGAGGCGCTGCCGCCGCCTGACACAAAACCCTGGTGCTTCCCGGGCACTGCTCAAGCCCCGGGCAGCCCTCACAAGCCCCACTGTCCGACAGGTTTTCTGTTTGTTTGTTCGCTTATTTTAACCAGCCTCCTTGCTTTCTGCTTTGTTTTCCCTCCAAGAGAGCGTCTGGCCATTCCAAGGAGTGAGTTATGGCATGGATGTTTGCAGGCTTCATTGCAGCCCAGAAGCAATAAAACACAGTCTCTTCATCAGAGGCTGCCTGTTAACAGCCCTCCTTTATTGTTCAAGCTCTGTGTACTTAATTCTGCTTTGTCAATAGGAATGATCAAYTGCAGCCTGTTAATTAGGAAAAGTTTAAGGAGAGTGGGGACAGACACCTCGCAGCATAGGCTCTCCACTCCTTTGCTATCAAGAGCTACCAAAACCTGCCCTGGAAGAATAAGCCTTTATTATCATGATTTTAAAACGTTCAACTTTATTTGTTCCTTTAAATGCTTTAGGAATGCAAAATACACCCTGCTACATGTGTTTGTTTTCTTTAAATGACAAGAAATACTGGCCACTTYTTTTCTCTCTGCTGCAAAAGGGTTGTTCATGCAATGCACAGCCAGGAGGGGCTGTTAATCAGAATTTATTTGGGCCCTTCAGGTGCCCAGGAAGTTTTACTAATCTTTCAGGTCTTCTAGTATCACCTAATTGATCAATTATCACATTACCATCTTGGAATATAAAACTGCAAAGGCAGGTTTTACCTAAACAAGACCTGTGAAAGGGCAGGGCCCTTTCCTCCAACTCCTCAATGGTTCCAACTATCCCCTCCTTTCCAGTCAGGAAAAATTCCCAGCAGGAATCTATAAAATGACCCATTAGTGTTTGTTCATAGTCTCCTTCCAAACTCTTGTCTCATGGGGCCGGGAAATGGGTAGCCGTATGACAAGAAGCACAACGAGCACTGACCCCCAACTGTTTTCCCTAGGTGCCATCTCAGAAACAGTGACTGGGTAGTCCTACCTATATGACATGATGGAGAAGAAGGGATAGAAAATAACAGAGGTAGATGTGCAGGACTGCACAGACTGGAACATGGAAGTTTGAACCGAATCCTGAGGGGCAAGCCAAGGACTTTGAAGAAGGAAGCAATGTGAAAAGGTGCTGCATGGTCTGGGCTCAGGACTCCTTAGGAGTCCTCGGGATCTTCAGGAGGAGGAGGACGGGGCTGGTTAAGGCTTCTCAAAGCTTCCCCCTCCAAGGATGAGACTTTTCTGTGCAAGATGCAAAGCCCCATGGAAATATGCTCAAACTGGGGCATGGTCCCTCTCAGCACCAAACAACAGCTTCACTCCTCGCCAATATGAAAAGTATGACCCAGGCTTTCCATACAAGAACAGCCTAAGCTAGGAATGCACATGGTCTAGGACAGCTGAAAGATTTGGCTGTAGAGGAGCTGTATAATAAAACTGAAATATCTACAGGGAGAGAGAGGAATTCTTGCCACAAAAAAAGAAGAAAAAAAAAAAGAAAAGAAATGCTTTCTCTAGCCTGAGATCTCAAGTGCTTGTAAATAGGAATCATTTGCTCTGAATAATTATGCTTAATTATAGACACTCACCTCACTACTCCAGAGGGTACTTGTATTTCAGGAAAAAAAAAAAAAAGGTAACTTTCCTCTTTACTGTAACTGTTAAGCTATAATTTTTCTCCATTAAATTTTCTCCTCTATTAAAACTATTTTTAACTATTCGAAGAAACAATTTTTCAGAAAAGGGTATCAGATATATTCTCCGGTCAACAATGTTTCTTGAAGAGAAATGAAAAGAAAGCTTACAAATGGTTGAATGGATATTTCAACACAAGAAAAAGAAAACAAAAATCCTTCAATGTGTTCCTTTTTTAAAAAAATTAAATTTAAATTTAAAATAAATTTTTAAAAGTTGTCGACACAAAAAAGTTGTGCCAAAATTAGGTAGATTTTGGACATGGCACAGGTAATGTACGATCTCCATGAAAGCAGTTGTGCTTTCGTATGACTGAAGAAAATCAAGTAAAGAACAACTAAGCAGCAGGACCTTGGCTATGGTTGTGTCACGTTATTTTTCTTATGGATGTTAGATTCACTCCAAGTCCCTGTCCCCCCACACAGCCACACTTCTTCACCTAGCTGGAAGAGTGGATTTGACTAGGTTAGCCAGAAACCCAAATTTTCAAGATATGCAAAAAAAATGCAGAAAACGTTCTGGGTGTGYTCCCAGAATGACCCGGTAAGTATCCCTCCATAGCACATTTCTTTCAATGCTTCCTGCTCTCCAACTTCATTCACTTAGAAGCCAATAGTTTCAATAGTTTCTACTTAYGTTACTAACTTTAAGAAACTGAACACTACTCTTACCAGAAGACTAACCCATTGCTTTTCAGCTCCTGACTAAAACTCTCAGTTTTTGTTTTTCAGCCCCAAAGGTGACAACGTCTGCTGGAATTTGGAGCTGCCTCACAGCACTCCAAGGACACGGAAATTCAGGAAGGTCGGCATTCGGCCCTCCACCAAGGATGGAGATGCGAGTCCGGACTCAACTTCTGTGACCAGCCTGACCCAGGACATGGTTTGTTACAGGCTCTCCAGAGCTTTCCCAGCAGACCGGAGCCCTTCTGGCTAGAGAAGCTCCTCCGCCGTCAGCTGTTGCAGGAACGCATTTCAGCAGCTCCCAATATCTGATGGAGGCAAATTTCTAGGACAGCAGCACTTCATCCCCGAGCTGCCAGCGGGGGCGGGATCCCTCCCGGTATCCGCAGCCATCTCCAGGCTGAGGGAGCAGGACAGGCTCTCCCTGTAGCTAGCAGGGCAAGATAGGCATCTGCGGAGCGATCCATCCCACCCACGTCTCTCCATTCACCAAAGAAGAGCCCAGATAAGCAGCTTAGACAAGACACATTATTGTTATGTGGCTAAGGTTAGACAAGACGAATTCCACCCTKGGTGTCCCAAACACTAGCACATGTAGCTTCTCATTACTTATCACTGCTGCAATGTCTGTTATTCATCACTTTGGAAACGGATTCCATTGGTGTGATTTCCTTTTCCTGGTGCAAAACTTCCATTATACCCCCCCCTTTTTTTTTTTTTTTTTTTGCATCCCAGCACTCGGGAAAACAAATGACATTTCCGTCACAGTCCCGAGTCTGCACCTGCAAGCCAGGAGGCCGCCTCGCCACGCGCGTGCTTCCTGGAAGGCTCTGAATCCCTGCCGTTCGCTTTCAGAYGTTTGAGTTTCGCTGCTCTTTAACCACTTTGCAAGCCTGGCTGGGAGAGGCCGCCATGGGCCTTTGCAGAACGGCTAACCCGGCTCCCGCTGCGTCCTTCACGGGATGACCACGCTCCGGCTCCTCCGCCCCCGGCGCCCTCCCAGCACGGCGGCACCGCTGCAGGCCCCGAGCCAGAGCACCCCGTGCCCAGGGTCCRGGTCAGAGCGCCGGTGGCTCGGCATGAGCCGGGATACTGCTGCTTAAAGACCAGCTTYGCCACGGTAGCCCTCGCACAAGGTCACCTCCCTGCCCGGCCTCCCCTCCGCTCCGGCTCTCCCTCCTTCCCCCTGCCGAGAATTTTTTCTTTTTCTGATTTTTTTTCCAAACGTGCTACATCAAAAGAGTAGAAGGAAAACATTCGGGATAATCACAGTCTGGCTGTTTTAATGCAGACTGGAGGGAAGGAGGCACGCAAGCCAAGTGTTCACACTGTGCAAGCAGAAACACACTCTCGACCCTCATAAAAGTAGTATCTGAGAAATAACACTTGATTAAAGCATCCAGCCCTTCACTTAAGTAGGTGCTTATGGCAGGGAAAATATCCAAGGTTTCTCTGGAGCACTCTGCTGGCCTATAGAGAACAGCAGGAGCRGGCTCGGCAGACGAATTGCTGCGAGACAGCTGGGCTGGGGCCGAGGTGAGAGGAGATCCTGGGTATCCTGCCCGCCTCTCCTACCCAAACGCCTCCCCCCAGGGAGACGGCGTCGTTAAACGGCAGCTCGTTCGCTCCTGGCAGGCGACGTGCACTGAGTGAGGGGCGATACCTTCTCATTCTCAGCACGAAATCCTAGTTACCCCGAGGAGCGGGCTGCTCGGGAAAGCGCCAATGGGACAGGGAGCCTTTCACCTCGGTGTCACCGCCGCGAGAGCGGCCTGACGCGGCGGCAGCCCCCGCTCCATCGGCTAACGGCTGCTCCAGCGACCCGCGTGAAATGAGTCCGGGGGGCTGGAGCAGTGCRCGGCGCACAGGCACTCGGAGCACAAGTGGTGCTGAAGGGAAACCGCGTCCSCAAGTTCCCTGCGTGGATAAGGACGGAGCGAATTCCCCGCGCGTCCCCAGGCCGCCACTTGCTTTATGGCACTGGGATGAGGAACGCGGAGAAAACACTGCCCCATTCTGCCCCCTTCCCATGTCGCTCCCCCTACTCCCTGAGGTCCCTAGCCCCATTTGCGAACATGATGCACATTGGAAACAGCAGCAAGAAGTCACTTTAACACCCAGTTCACACGCTTCTCAAAGACGGGGGCCTGTCAATTCAGCCTTCTGATATGCACTGAGTTCTGAGTGCATGACTTTGCAAGCATAAAATTCCCTATGGTAAGTAACTCCTCATTTTAATGGATTTAGCAAGTACAGCACAGCCCTGTATTTCTCAGGGAAAAGAAACCGCAAGTAAAGAAACTCTTTACTTTCTTCCTGTTTAAAAGCTCCCTGCCTGAGTTACACTGAGGACAGCAATGGCCTGTGGAGTCCAGGATAATCCATTATTAGAAAGGTTGGCTCCTAAATAAAATCCAGAATTCACACCAAAATGAGATCATTTGGAATCTTTATGTCGCCTCCCCCAAAAACACCCCGGCAATAATTTTGGTCACTTCCTCTGCCATGTTTCTATAAAACACTAACTTTTAACAGTTACAACCTCAAGTCACAGAAGAAATAGATTTAGGGTTGAGTAGCTACCCACTGTCTCCTAAGGTCTGCACATGCTACAGTATATCACACACAAGTCTGTTCCCATCACACCAGGTGACCAGATGGGTATCTCTAAACAAGATGCCCACCAACTGCTTAGATCAGATTCACTGCAAACCCATTCCCAAAAGGGAAGGGATGTAGAGCAGGTGGTAAACTGCTATCATAGCTTTTAACATAACCCCACCGCTCGTTTCCAAAGCTAACTAGGTGGGAAATAGCATGGGGCCCAAGCTTTGAAGGAAGCCATCAACAGTCCTTCTCAGAAGAGGAGCTGTAGAGCAGGGGAAGCGAAGTCAGGTRTGACTTGCACAGAGATGGGCTTCCTTTTGCTATCTGTAAGACTCAGAGCTAGAGCTGGGCTCTACACAGATGTCACTAATATCCAGAACTGTCATACTCCCTTTCTTGGAAAGGATCATTAAGCCTCTTCCTTGAGGCTTTAAATCTCTTACCATCAGCAGCTGATGCASTTCCTTCTCTAACATACCAGGGACTGGTTACTGTCAAAGAAGGTCCCTCAGGTCTGAACCCGCTTTCCTGTATTTCTTTATCTTTTCTCCCCCCAGATATCCCTCCCCACTCTGCTCTTTCAGGCACAGTTGCTTTTGCTATTTRGAGAACAAAGGAAGGTCGATCAAGGAGATACTGGCACACCGGTCACTGGGCAAGAGGTAATAGCTGCACAGCATTAACCAATGAGCAAAGCACAGCCTGAAAAGGTTCCCGCACCTCTCCACGGCCTTCTTGCCCATTCAGACCAGCCCTTCCCTCAGGAATATCACGCTGGAGTTGAGAGTAAAACTAATTGGGGTGATAAGGGGACCCATAGAGCACATGCAGGGCAGCCCTCCTCAGCATGGTATAGAAGGTGTTCAGCAGAACAGGGGCCCATGGCATATACCATCATGACATGTGGGTCTGCATATTTTCATTATTACAGGATTTAAACTTAAAAAAAAAAAAAAAAAGAAAAAGAGCACAATGGAGCAGCCTAACTCACCACAGGAGCGGTAATGATTTAATATAAGGTGTTGKTTTTTTTTTTTTTTTTCTTTTAGATTAGCAGGATTTTCTGCCTCAAAACAGTTCAAGTTCTCTGTGGCACCTTCATTGAATGTACCTGTGTATGTGTATAAATATATATCCATGCTTCAATTTTATCCCTTCTTCTCTCCACACCATTTTTATTTTAAGATACCGGAAAGCTGTGTCTGGTATCAACAGAACTGTGTGACAGTCTACTGAAAAAATTGCATTTCCCAGAATTTGCATTCTCTACTGCTAGCCCGTCCATCAATAGAAATGTAAGCAGTGATTTGAACCTCACATTTCACTGGTCTCTCAGATCACACCACTGAAGTCGGAGTTATTGGCCAAAACTCATACAACATTTCTCTCTTAATTTAATAAAAGCAAAAGAGAAGCCTGTGTTCCTTACCCAAAGGATGCAATTATTCCTTCCTCTCTATATTGTTGCTAGTCAAGGATAAAATCCAGGATATGACTTTATCATTAAGCGTCAAGCCAAATTTCACCTGGGATAGCCTAAGGAAGCTACACTCACCCTTTCACGTGGTAAATCAGAGCAACGGCCCTTGCTGCATACATCTCAGAGGAAGCCTTATGACAGATCAGATTTAGGAAACAGCTCATACATGTTGATCGACAGATGAAACCTGATTCTCATGTTTCATCGCCAGTATGATCCCACCACAAAAAAAAGCATCACTAATTCAAGGCTTCAAGCCTCTCCCAAGCATAGTGCTCTATCTGCACACAGTGTGGTCACAAAAAAAGATGATAAAGTGAGGATMTGAGTGATATATTAGCACAGTAAAGTCTTCACTAGCAATCTGAACTCCAAGAGGAGAGAAGGATACATAGTAATGCTGAAATCCATATATTCTTTGTTTTGCTATGAGAATAAAAATTTGCCCTTTGAAGTTCATACAGGGAGATACAATGCCAAAAGGCAAATACTTACAATACAAGAGCACTTAGTGCATTTGTTGCCTTCAGGCTGAAATTCTTCTCCTTCATTGTAATGTCTCCCTTCAAATATACAACCTGGAAAACAAGAGTTTGACTAAATTCAGCTCGAGATAGCACACTATCTTTTCACTATAACACATTTTACAGTAGGACAATGGGAAAAAATAAATTATACCATCCTCTCTGATACACAACACTACAAAAGTGTGCATAAAGTCCTTGAGGACACCCATCTAACTTGTGGGAGAAAGCAAGCATACTTCTAAATGAAGTCAAGGCTAAGTCAGGTCTTCCATTAAAAGTAGCTTTGAAATATTTTTATCATTTTTCTCTTTCTTATCATTTCTTGTACTCTGAGTCTATATTAGATGCTGGCAGAAAATGCAACAAATTGAATATAATAAACCTAATATATCACAACAAAAGCAGTGCTTACGTACAAAGCTGATGTTAAATACAAATTAGCCTACAAAAATGAGTTAATTTGCTGCAGTTTTTCACAAAGGCAACCCACTATCATCACCCTAAACAAACAAACAAAAAAAAATTTCTTTCCCTCATACTTCCCAACAAAATCCAAGAAAACACAGCTAACAGATGCTCTGGAAAATGACGTAAATGTACTTTAAAAATAAGAAATAAAAGACGCTACTTCCACAGCCAGTTACTTCAAATGTTTTCCCCATGCATTCCCACTCTGTAAATCCTCTATTAAAAAGCTCACCCTGTTATGATATTCGGTACGTTACGTGCCACCRACCCACACTGCAATACCTTGGCAGGTGGAATCAGATAGTGGAATTAGACGCAACCTCGCAGGAAACGTGAGTTATCATTAGAAATACCATTGATAGAGTTGACACAGAGCAGCATCCTCTCCTGAAATCTTACCTGGGCACACAGGGCAACACATTCCTGGGAGCCTGGAAGGGTTTTTGCAATGAACGACGCACTGTACCTCTGACTCTATTATCACTCCTTCCTGAAAAAGAGCAGATTGGGCGTGTTTGTTACTGCTGTGGCTGCTTTAAGAAGTAAAAATCCACAATCATGAGAGAGGCACAATTATAACACGACCAGGCAGCACTGGGTTTCGAAGCCTCTTTTCTCCCAGTTGGTGTTGCCACCTGGTATCAGGGTTCAGGTTAATCCACAGTCAAAAGATCCACTTGAGTCTCCYTGACTCCAGACACAGGATTTGCCTTCAAATGCATCAGGTAAGAAACCAAGCACCTTGTTAAGAGAAGGAATCCTGCTTTATCAGGGATCCTTAGCCTTAGTAATCTGCCATGCCGCTTTGGTGGAAACAGACCAAACACAAAGCAATCTCTTCCCTCTCTCCTTGGAGGAAAAAAGACTTAGAAAGGAGATAAAAACATCTCGTTCTGTATAGGGGAGCCTCTTATCTTTGATGCTGCTCCTGATAAGTATTAGCAAATTAACATTTCCTGTACTTCTTGTTCAAGAAGTCCTCCTGAACAAATCTGAAGGCAAGGACCTGTGCACAAAGGGCTGTTATTCTTTTGCTCCTTGCACCTTTGCATTTGGAGGCAGGGAAAATCTGTTTAAATRTGTGCATTTAGGGTTTTACCCATTTAGGGTAAACGGGTTTGCATTTAGACACTGAAACAGACAGGAAAGAAATGCTACTTTTAGGTAACTAGCAGTGATCAGAGTATTCAAGCTTTAATTATACTTCCATTAAGTGCAAGGATACAGAGTACTGCTGCTGCAACTTAATTCCTCTCGTCTTTAAAAATGTGGGTGCATTGCACAGAGGAATATCACAGAAAAGGAAATACATTTTAGATCCCTTTTCCTGTATTTGTAGAAGCTCTTTAAACTCACACAACTCTCCTATTTCTAATAGCTGTGATTCTTAGAAGGTGCTTGATTGCAATTTGTTTGCTTACATAATATTTTGGGCCTGTAAATCATATGGTTGCACATAGACAGGCTACCAAAAAATCCCGATCCACTTCATTAACAGGGAAGGAGCACAGGAAAAGAAAAAGGTTGCTTGCGGTTTCCTCTTAAGAGCACGCTCTGTAAAACCCATGCACAAACACACATAAAAAATGTCTAACAACTAAAATAATAATTTGCATCTCATGAAWGGTCCAGCATGCTGAGAAAAAAAAGTGGAATTATTTCCAAGGTGAGGGTAGCAGGAAATGACTACTCTGCACCACTCCATCACAAATGTTTGGGTATGGCAGTACTCAAGACATATAAAACCCGTCCTTCTGAATGTCTGGTAATAGCTAGCCACATCTGAAGGGGTTTAAGCTACTTTAAATGCAAAGCTTCTCTGTGTTGTAGACATAAAATATTTAAGGTTATTTGGTCTGGATAAAATATGCTCAGAATTTCAGAGGAAAAGCTCATGATTCAATTTCTGTGGCACTTACAACATCTTACCTGGCACTGATACGTAATGCAGGGATTGGCCGGGAGGTGCCACTTCATGGAGCTGTTGTACGTAATCCCCCCAAAAGTGCAATCTGGAGAGAGACAGACAGACAGAACCAGGTCAGCCTGCTGATGGGGAGACTTGCAGAGCAGCATCCCTCAAGCCGGCTGCATTTGGGTGCTTCACTTCTGCTTCTTTATGCGTTACGCAATAACTTTGTTACCAGAAAATAGGAAAAGTCAGTTCATCCAAGCACAGCATCAGTAGAAGAGCTGAAATGCATTCCTCAAATGCAGGCTTTTTCCTTTGTTAAATGAAGTTTCATCCAAGTATTTGGGTAGGAAAAAAAAAAATAATTTCACATTTTTATAAGCTGTTCCTACAAGTTTCCTTCCCACTTTTTCGCTTTATTTTTTCTTAAATGTTTGCAGAGGGAGCGCCAAAAGGGAGCACCAAGAAAAGAATTAAATACCTCACTAGAAAAGCAAAAGTACAGAAAGATACAAAATAAAAATAAAATATKTCTTTAGAAAGAGTTTGCTTATTAATGCAAAATTGTTTCAATTAAAACTAAAAGTTAGTTCTTTGGAAAGCCAAAATGTTTCTGACCCACAATTTTATTTTTAAAGCAATATACTCTACGGGAAAAATGCCCATTTTCCATTTACCGCTTCTAAGGATTTTTTCCTAGTCGATTTTACTCAAAATGGGCTTGATCCAAGAGCCCATGAAATCAACAGGAGACCTGCCAGAGACTTTGAATGACAGAACCATCTACACCCGTCACACAGCACAAAATTGTAAAATCCATCACGTGCCACGGAGCCGTTCTCCTTCCAAACCTCACCTTAGCAGCTACTCTAACAGTCACTCTTTGGTGTTCAGGGTGCACTGTTCTGAATTGCTTTTGGATATGTTTTGCACCCTTCTGAAAATACAGACTTTTTTAAAATTTTCATATGTTGCAAGTTTTAAGTACTGCACCAGTACTGCACCCAATAGAAAAGATACCTTTCAGTCACAGCTCTGAACTGCTGAGGAACCTCAAGCTGCAACAAAATAATTTTGTTTTCAACCTCAAATGTAATGGGAATCTGGTATATGAAGATTGTTTTCAAATTTATTAACTGCYTTTGGTTAAGAGCTTAAAAAAAACCTGAAAACTTTGCTTCAGTATTTGCAATATTCAGATTTTTTTCTAGAACAAGTAAAGAACAATAGCAATACAAGAGAGTCCTGTAGATGCTTKGGCAATTTCACTTACCTAAGCTGAAACAGATACATTTTAAAAATTGTTGATCACTATTATAAGAGCTGGTTATGATAATTYCATGTTTGACCGAGATTCAAAGATTTAAAGTATATATCTGAACCTCACTTTTTTTTCAAGTAGCACAGCTATGATGGTGTTTTGAACATCAAAAAAGTGTTTAGATTCTCACTGTGTTAATAAAATTCTGTGTGAGCTCTTACACACACAGGCTGACATTTCAAGAGAGGAACCTGTGGTCCTTGATCCCTCTTAAGTATTTTAAAGTCCCATTCTGAAAAATACAGAGATAATCTCGCCGCAGAGTCTCACCTTCTGCAAACTGCAAGCCCTGGTAAAACAGCAGCTTGATCAGAGAATTTCCATTGCTCAGGTTGCAGAAATCAGGTCATCCCGGGACTCGGGCCCCAGTCTGAAAGCGATGTTAAGCATCTKCTTAGCTTTCAAGCACTCAAAGCAGAACAGTCATCTGTGCTGTTAAATATACATGCGTGTGTTCTACTGGAGAGGTTTGAAATCTTCAGCATCTTGCAGGATCAAGGCTCCGTTTGGAAACTAGTATTGGCAGTAAAATACMTTACATATTTGTCCACCGATTGTGTGCTTTAATTTGAAGGATTTTCTCTGTAAGAAAGCTAATGAGCCCCAGGCAAATTTTCCTGTACAGATGTGCATTTTGGACTGATATTTTCGGTACAAGGATYAGCCTGGTTGAGAAAGCACGAAGGCAGAAGGCAGTGCAGCCATGCAGCCACCTCACTGTCACTTGATGCACGCACCCAAGCTGCACCATGAAATCCTTGTGCCTGCAGCACTGTCCGTTGTCACCACGGCTAGCACCTCACTGTGGTTTGCAGCAAGCGGGAGGTTGATTTCCACCTGCCTGCAAGCCCGGGTGTTCTCCGCACTGGGGGACAGCACAACAGAAGAAACTACGTCAGGGAGAGCTTGTGGCAACAAAAGTTCACTATATATAAAAACCAGGATGGGAAAGTCTGCAGAAGACTTCAAGATAGAAATACCACTCCAGAGCATTGGCACAGGCCAATAGGTAGAATAAGTGAACAGGAGCATCGTCACACAAGCACCAGCTAAGGTGTGATGGAGCTGGGTGTCAGCAGATGCTCGGCTGAGGACAACAGTATGAAGGAAGGGGAGAGCTAGCCAATAACATGGACAGGCTTGGCCAGAGACAGGGAAGGACTGAGTGTCTGACAGACTGARGAGAAGGCAAGAAAGCAGGTGCTCTTCAAACCTCTGGGTGGTATTTTAACCTGCCCTTGACCAAAGGTGTTCCCTGCTGCTCTGCCTGCCCTTTGAACACCCCAAAGCTACACCCACAACTCATTCTTCAAAATGAAAAGAAAACAAAGSCCACATACCAGCCAGTTTTTCTGAACCTCACTTTCAATGCACAAATCTCTCAGCTGACACATGCAAACACAGACCAGGACTTTCCTAACCCAGCTAATCATAGAGTGGAAGTCCATGGGCCTCGCTGAAACCGAGCTGAGTGAAGCCCTCCTGACGTAGTGCACTTGTCTGGTCAAGCTTTCCTGAGGAGCCCATGGCTAAAGGTCCACCATACCTGGCTCGTAAAGTAGCGCTCAGTGCATATCTCATGTCTACTACTAAAGGCCCCGGTGCCTATTTCTACAGTGGACGGTGGCCGAACAYACTTCATGTTCCTAATAGACATTTTAGTTCCCTTTGGAAACAGCAGTATATTAACATACTGTCTCCATCCACCACTGGAAAAGGGGGAGCAGGGGAAARCAGTAAATCAAGAAAGATCAGAGCTTAGCACAACCTCTTAAGTATATAAATGTCAAGGCACTAATTTCTGCCTAAATACATACTGAAAGCATAAAGGAAAAGGCTGGAGGGGTGGTTATCAGGGGCAAACTCCCAAATAGTTTTCCTAAGGAGKTCATGAAAGGTAACAGCAATGAGTCAGCATTAACTTAATGAGTTAACATTAGCAGGTAAATTTGATCCCATGATATACACCCATCACAAAAATCTTCAGGATTCCACATACAGAAAGAAGTTAAATATCACAGATTATATAAAATTAGTTATAATACAGCTAGCTTGATTCCKATCAGCTAAGTAGGGTGCCTAATTTTTTTAGGCCTTCCTACTTCTGTCTTTAAGGACAGCTGGTGTTTTATTAATGTAAAATATTAACTTTCGGTTAGTTGTAGGTTTTGTTCCTATAATCTACCTCAAACCAAACAGTTCAAGATAAGTCCTGGATCAACATGCAAGCTTAAAGTCACTTATCTGAATCAAACCACACCACTGAATACTTTGAAGTTGGTCAGTTATTGTATATACAGTGGAAATTTTCAYTAACTTCTCGTCACCTCATAAAGGTAATATGATTCTTCAGACTTGAATCATTCTTGCACAATAAATTAAGGTAAAAATGTTATATCACTTCTAATTTACTAATTTAGCTCYTTTAATTCAATACTGTGCATACCTTATTTGAGCACCCTAGTTYCAAACAGCAAAAAACAACTTTTAGCGGATTTAATTTGAAAAAAGATCAATTTAATTCCAAAATAAGCATCCTTACACAGACTTAGACTRAAATAACAATAGATGCAAATTATAGCAGATTTAGTTATTGGCATGTGGGCAAGCTGACAATCAGGAAGTCATTTGTCATTCCAAAAGCAGTAACATTTTTAAATGAACTTTTTTTTTTCATTTTTTTTCTTTTATTTTTTTTCCCCAGACACCCCAGCACAGAGCAATATCATGAAAAGGGGGAAAYTGACTGGAAAAGACAGCTTAATAGTGCTAAAGCTCAACCAGTGTCCTCAGGAGTTCATTAAAAACAAGCCATTATTACTCAACTTGACATTGCCTAATAAGATTCCAGAAGAATTTTTTGCTTATTTTAGACTAATGAGAATTTTATAGACAAGTCATTTCCGTATTCTCCCAAGAGAAAGTAATAGATTGGCGCACAATAGACTGGCTCCCCATCCCTCATTTCTTCAAGCATCTTTTTTCTCCTGTTTGTCTTTCTCTTGCTTTCCCTCCACTTCTATTTAAAAAGGAACCTCTCTATTGGCATGGAAAATAAACATCAGGAAAAAGAAAACAGTCACAAGACATGTTTTATTTAGTATTTGATAAATTAATCCTCTGGGAGGAATCCAGGCATGTTAACACTAAATACCAGTTCTAGCAAAAAAAGAAAGAATAGGAAACAAAACAAACAAACAAAAAAAAAGCAACTTGCAAATTCTGTAGTATTTCCCTGACATTAAATCTGTTGGCTAAAATAAAAGAACTGTGAAACCCGTATACACCTATTATTAAATATATTTCCAAATGTTTTAGCAACACTAGAGTCATTTACATTTCCTAATAAACTAAAGATGCAATTCAWCTTTTGTGGAACTTTCATATCAGATGACCCAGCTCTTCCTTTGTCAATGCAAAAGGATAAAACACWTATACAAAATCCCCCATGCTAAGACTATCTCTAAAAGGTTGAAAATCCAGCTTTTTCTCTGTAACTAAGTGCAGGCAAACCCACTTGCAGCTGCACCATTGCAATTCCATCACCCAAGGGATGCGAGGTGCAGAGGCCATGCAATGCATGTAGARCACTTTAAAGTGTACAGCACATTAAAGAAAAGCAAAGCTTTGGGAGTGGGCTATGCCTTGACTGCAATATTTTTAGCATATGACAGTATTCAGCTTATGTTCATGGAGCAAACAGCAGCAGAGATCAAGAGATTGTCTCCTCCCCGTGGTTCCTTGCCCCCTGCAATATCSCCAGATTATATACATATATGTCCCTCTGCCAGATCCATAAGAACTTTGCAATGCAAAAATATACGTAGCTAGAGTTGCCATTAATTCCTGACCTGACACCCTGAGTGCTTGTCAAGATGAGCAATTGGAGGGCTGTGACCTCTCATGGCTGTGAGGGATGTTGTGAATGACGTTGCCTGGTGACACCACTACTTGTCATCATGCCTGATCTCCTCGCAGCAGCAAAATCATTTGCAATAATGTCAGTGTATCTTCCAGCTTCAGAGTGAAACACTGAAAGAACTTCTTATTCCAGGCATATGCGTACCAAACTTGTTTATTCTGTGGTTCCAGGCAAATGTAACACATGAAAGCTATTTGGCAAGACCCCCATCTTGGTCTTCAATTTCCTTTTACTGGACAGAGTGTCCACGCACAAGCTGTCAGTACATCTGCATATTACCACAAATGTCTCGTGTTGTTTTCTAAGGTAAGCCCGGGAGAACTTCTRTGTGATCTCAGAAGTCTTGGTAACTGATGTTTGGCTGCAAAAGTATTCAGGGCAACATGACATGGCAGTTCCTGAAAGCTTCTCACACAAATGGGGAATCATAGTCATCAAGGGAAGGAAAGGAGTCAAGGAAGGGAATCTAAAATTTGAGGCACAATAGAATATGCCTRTGTAGACAGTATACACCAGATATTGAAGGTGTGTAAAATATATAGTGGTGAGAAGGGGACATTTTCACTCTTAGGCATAACCAGTAGTGATCAAAACTGATATCGTAAAGTGTTGATACTGCCCTTACTGGCTACACGTCACTGATTCAAAATCCTTATCTCTATTGGAAACAAGGAGCTACAAACCAAGCGAATGTCAAAACGAACCCAGCCTCAAAGAGTCTCCCGGTTCAGAGCTGGAGCACATTCCTGAGAGGCAGGGAGAAAAGGCCAAACGCAAATTTAGACTTTATTTCCTTCCTGAACCATCTCTTCCCACAACCTGTCTCTGACAAAGGCCAGGACTATATTATTCAGGTGAAGGTAAAACAGATTTTAGTAAAAAAATATGCAATTACCTTCCCATCTCTCCACACTCATTAGGTCTGACGGCCCTTGGGCACCCACAGACGTGCTGCAAGTTACAGTGATGGTGCCTCATGAGCGCCCCGAGCAAAGCAGCCGCCTGGTCGCCCTTGCAGCAGGGCACCAAAGTCACATTGCCGGTCTCATAGAGCAGGCAGAGCGCCGGGCACACGGCTCTGCAGCGCGCGGGGAGATCAGCCCCAGCACTGATAAACTCGTAACCTCCCTCTGACTTCCTCCGCAAGCCAGCCCTAAGAGTTGAAATTGGCTGCAGTCCTCAAGCATAATATTTGATATCCTTCCCAAGAAATGCACAATTAACTCCGACCGCTGTGGATATCCAATATGCAGGGGAACGAGTCCTGCTGATGCCTGGGCTCTGACTCCCTTCTCTGGGAAACGCTACGATTTTCTTCACAATAGAGCAGAGCTTATAAACCTCTAAGTTCATTAATTAAAAGCGAACAAAAAAGTAACTCTCAAAAGTTAACAAGCACACAAAAAGCAAAACTGCATGTTGGAAATTGCATATGATTGCAAATCATACTTACTCTGACAAATAACCCCACTTTATATAACCTTGAGCCAGTAATGTCACTTCTTCAGAGAGGAAAAACATTATTAGAGGTGTAGAGAGCTCTACATCTGAGTGACATGTCTCCATCCAACTAAGTAAGAAAATGCTGCCAAATCTATTTCTATAATCTCAGTGATCTCATATGTTTTCATTAAACATATTAAATATAATGAGAGATGAAAAGTGGAATATTTCTCCTATGCTAAAGTAATAAGAGGGCTTAATTTTTTAATTCTTTCAGAATGAATGGTATACATTTTATAAAACACAAAAAGTATCTGTCAGAATAGTCTCATAGAAAGTCCTTGCCATTATGCTTAGTTTTTTGCTCTTTCCTTGCAGCAGGGAGCCATAATCATGGGCCCACATTTGTCCATTCCAGACTTTGCATAAAAACAAAAAACAAAAAAAGTGCCTTACCCCACCAACTTTCCCATGGAAGGTCCTATACGCTTAAAGTAAGGAACAGTGTTAAAACATATTACTTCTACGAGGGGTTAAAATATAAGTAGAGCAAAATCTTCTTATATGAAAGGGCTAACACAATATTTCCATCACAGTGAATATCATTCTATTTTTTTCTTTATGATTGCAAAAACTCTTCTTTATCTTTTCATTTATTATGAAAAGGGAAGGCGAGGGGTGGGAGAGGGAAGAAGTGCTGGAAGTTGTCTAGGTACCTTGCAAATGCCCAAACAGGAGTAAGGGACATACGCTCCATTACTGCAACCATTTGCAAGAAAACTTTCTGCAGACAATCCAAGTTCTCCTGTATGCAACACTTTGAACAAGGGAGCTTAGCAGGATGCGCTGTTGTGGGCATATAGAATTTCTTAGTTCAAAATGCTTTATGTTATGTTGGACCTGCACACCTGGCCATGAAGCCTTCCTTATAAATAAAGTATCCTGGCAGCAGTGTCGCAAGTGACTCAGAGGGGTGGTTTTCTTCCTACACAAGCCAGTTCTGGAAATGTACCCTTTGGTGTTGATGTTATCAACTGTACTCGAATGACAGCAGCCATTCATTTATTTTTTCACAAGGTAGGAAGACACGACATTATCAAAGAGAGATTGCACTAGCCCTTACAGCCTGATTAAGCATTTCCCAGGGTTTGGGAATTAGGCCAAGAAAAAAATCCATCAGATTCTGGTGTCTTTTCTTCATAACGTTYTGTTCAGGTTTAGATGAAATATAACCAGTAAAAATCACTGTTTCTCTTTTCCTGCTTGTGTTCCCTATGGGCATTCTGGCAGCTTGACAAAATAGTAACTGAGAACAAACGTTACAGGGCCAAGTCTCAGCTGCAGCTGAACTCTGCACTGAAAGTGTCAGAGAACTGGTGGGACAGCAAAGGGAGCTGAACTGGTACACAGGTGGCTATATATGCCTCGCATTGCCACTTCCCATCCTTGATCCTCAAAAACTTCCTACAAGACACCCATTTTGGGTTTTCATAGAACCACAGAATGGATGGGGTTGAAAGGGACTTCAGTTTACTGATACCAAGCCCTTGCTCAAGCARGGTCATCTAGAGCAGGTTGCCCAGTTGGGTTTCACATATTTCCACAGATGGAGACTCCAAAATCTCCCTGGGCAACCTGCTCTAGTGCTCTGTCATTGCCACGGTAAAAAGTGTTTTCTTGCATTCAGATGAATTTCCTTTGTTTCAGATTGTGCCAGTGTCTCTTGTCCTGTGAGCAGGMTCCAAGGAGAAGAGTCTGACTCCATCTTCTTTATACCATAGCCTTAGATATTTATGTTCATTGACATGACTTCTTGAGCCTTCACTCCTCCAGACTGAATGCTCCCAAGACTCTCAGCCTCTRCTCCTATGAGAGATGCTACAGTCCCCTAATCATCTTGGAGATCCTTCACTGCCCTTGTTTCAGGAGCTCCATGTCTTTCTCGTGCTAAGGAGTCCACACCTGAATGCAGAACTCTAGATATGGTCTCACCAGYGCCAAGCAGAGGYGAAGGTTTGGAATSTCAAYCTTCTGGGAACCCTCTTCCTAATGCAGCCCAGGATACAGCTGGCCTTTGGCCCAAGCGCACAATGTTCCACTTGTTCACCAGGATCTTGTGTATCAGCCACTCCACCGTTTTGTATCATCTCCAAACTCCTGAGAGTGCATTTGGTTCCAGCATCCAGGTTGTTACTGAAGATGTTAAAYGGTTTTGGCACCAGTCTTGATCCCTGAGGGACACCACTAGTATCTGGCTTTCGGCTGGACTTCATGCCTCTGATCATAGCCATCTGAGTCTGGTTGTTCACCCAGCTTTCCATCCATTTCTATGTCCAATTCTTAGCAAGCCCATCTGCATCAGTTTGTCTAGGAGGATGTTATAGGAGACAGCATCAAAAACCTTACTGAAGTCAAGGTAGACAAAATCCACTGCTCCCTCTCTCATCCACCAAGCCAGTTGCCTCACCATAGAAAGCTTCAGGTTGATTAATGGGRTTTCACCCCTCCTAACCCTATTCTTGCATGCTCAGACAGTGTAGCTATATTCCTCCTGGGTTGTCTTCCACCTCTTGTACACTTCCTTTTTATGKCTGAATATTCAGACATGTCAGGAGCTCCTTGTTCTTTCTGTAGGCCTCCTRCCCACTCGTTTCCTGTTGGGATAGACCATTCTTGAAACTTGGAGCACAACGTCCACCAGATGTCTTGGAGAGAGCCAAGGCTGTTCCCAACATCCCCAACCAGTTCTTGCTTTTTTTGTAGAGAGGAGGTCCAATCTCCCTTCATTGGCTTCTGAACCACTTCTTGTTAAGAAGTTGATCATCAGCGCACCCTCTCCAGAAACCTTCCAGATTGCCTGTGTCCAGCAGATATCAAGGTCCCCCATGAATACAGGGTCTGCAAACATGAAGCTTCCAATCCCAACTCACAAGCTCTCAGCTGCTCGCAGGRCAGAGCTCCCTGATCCCACTGCTCTCTCATGTAGAGGGTAACCCCAAATACCTTCCTGTCTTGTCCTTCCTAAGGAGCCTGTGTCCATCCATTGTAACACTTCAATCACGTGAGCTACCCCAGCTTGCCTTCATGATCCCAATAAGACTGGAGCCCTGTAACTGTACACGGATGACTTCTGCACAGAACAGGAGCTTCCACAACACACGAGACATCAGGAAAAAAAACCCAGCTTCCCTGAAAAGTGAAGGCCAGCCTCTCCCCATGTCTCCAGAGTAGCCTGGTGACAACGTGTGGTGTAGGGGCTGCTGTAGTTATACAGACAAATATCTAGCTTTACCATTTACCAAATTCACCATTTACTTGGCAAAATTAAGCTCCCAAGACCTGGTAATGCTGAAGTTTAAATTGACCTTGCTTCTTAAGTCTATGTTTAAGCATTAGTTTAAGGATATGTTGTAAGGTGTATCTCTTGCTACTAATGTTGAACCTGCCACCTGCTGTTTTTGAATCATGTGATGTAGTTATTATTCTGAAGGAGAAGCTGAAAAATCATTTCCTCTTCATCTCATCCAGGTAATTCRTCATTTTATAAATGTCTGGAATATCCGTTTCAGCTGATGAGTCATAGGTATTTCTTGAAGGGAAGTTATGCCATTTTTTATCATTCCTATTGCTCTTCTCTGCTCTGCAGTTCTACATTAGCTTCCAGAGAGGCAGAAGGTAGAACTATATGCAGTATTTCTGACGTGGGTGCACAACACAGAGAGATAGCAGAGTGGGGAGTTTCATTTTGTACTCTACTCCTTTCCTAAATTGAGCATTGAGCCGCAGAACTGTTACTACGTTGGGAATGAGTTGTGAACTGGTAATCATCAGCTCAGAGTCCAACATTATATATGAAAGTTTAAAACTGCTTTATCCTGTGTGTAACCTTTTATATGTGCATCTACACTAATTTGCTGTTTCATCAGCAGCTATACAGTGTCATAAGAACAATCTGCAACTCTTCACAATCCTCTTATTTTAATACYCTGAAAAAGTCATTACCAGCAAACTTTGTGTCACTCTTCATCACTTTTCTAGATCACTTTTGAGTAAGCTGACAGGTTAAGATCGTTGCAAGATCCTTAACTTTTTGTATTAAAAACATAACCATTCATCTCTACCTTCTGTTAGTTATTTATTGATGAGAAGAGTTTCTCTATAACCTCAGGGCTGCTTAGTTTCTTTGGGAGTTTTTGGCACAGGATCTTGTTGGATGCCTATTAGAAATCCAAGATAACATCAGCTGGATCTCTGTCAATATGCTTATTAACATTGTAAAGGACTGTAGTAAGATATAATTCTTTCTCAGTGTATCACAATTATTCATGTGCTCCCTAATTCTGTTTTTAATACTTTCTACTAATTTTTCTGTTAGAGATGTCAGGCATACAGATCTGGAGAGCTCAGACTCAAGCCTATTAATAATTTTCTGAAGATACTTCCTACAATTCAGGATTACCTGAAAGCCTTAGAATGAGACTGAATCAAACTGATGATAGCCCTTAAAGCCTGATTTCTGCATGCTCAGTTGCAAAGCATAAATTTTTCCTTCCATGTAGAATCATTATGTTTGTACATATGCGTATACCTTTAAAATACATTTAAAAATTTCAGGTGACTAATACATCCTTTATCAAAATGGAGACTCAACCTCCAACCTAACCACACTAATGCTTAGGAATCTTTTGCTATAAAGTTGATGCGAAACAGAATTTGACAAGTAGAATAAATTATGTTTCATTTATGTGAAAGCTGTAACTACAGATTCATTCATACTGTAGGTACTACTTGCAGGTTTGTTTTTTGTTTTTTTTTTTTTTTTTTTAATGTCAGCCTTCTAGACAAGACTTTGTATTTGGGCTTGCCATGCCTACTCTGAAGTTGCCCCATAGAAGCTAAACATGAGCAGACCAGACAATACATCTCTGCAACCATCCAGGAAAACTGCACTTCCAACATGTCTCTTTCATCTGAATTTCACTGCAATCTATTTTCTTGCACTTATGTTTCCTTCTAGAGGGCAATAAATGCTTTTTACTGTTTACTGAGAAACTGTATTTCCCAACAGTTCATCCTATCCTGTCTCCTTCTCAAAACCATTATATCTCCAATGGGTAATTAACAACAGGGGAAAAAAAAAGTTTTCTGAATTTGACATTCTCAACTAGTAATTTCTGAGCAAAATTACAGTACTTTATAGCTTATACTGTATGAGTATAAAAAGACTTGTTTTCAACTTAATTTACTTACACTTTTCTCACATGAGTAAATATGGCAATTATATAATAAGCATGTTAACAAAATCCATTTTTTAATTATAATTAGCTCAAAATTCTCAAGAATTCTAAAGAATTCAGAAGATAGCTTGTTGGTCAACTAATAAATGTATAGTGCAGATCATTGCCCATTTTAGTTTTAAGGAAAAATTCTAATACATTATTACTTGAATCAGGAAACATTTAGTAAAATGGATAAATTTTTATTTGCTTGATTTTAGCATGGAGAGAATAAAAAAAAGTCATAAATGATTACTATGYCCTCTATTAATAGAAAGTATTATTTCTATTTTGTCAAACTGCTGAAGAAGCTTAATGACCAGTTACTACTAGCAGACTGATTTTGACCCAAAATATTCATAATAGATACATTTAGAACAGGAGATATCACTCAGAAGTCTATCAAAATATCAACGAAGCAGAATAAATACATATTTCTAAAGGGCTGAGATTGCTCCAAAGCTAATAATTACAGAGTGGATGTTATCATTTTATGCATGCCCATCAATTTTGGAAAAACATTAATTTTAGTTGTGATTGCAGTCCTTTTGAAGACTCTAGTGACAGCAAGTCTCACTTGTTGAAGACTCTAACTCTGCCCCCAAAATAGAATTGTCAGAGAGAACTGACAACATTTTAAAAAGAGAGAAACTACAGGAAAGGAACTGCACCTTTGCAACGCTCACAGCAAGCTCCTCTCTGCTTAATGACGAGAGCACAGTCCTTGGAAAGCACTGGGCACTTCTCTCTTTTGCATGTCACTTCCTTATTCTGGAAAAAAAAGAACAATAGACAAGAGCTACTGTAAGTAAACCCAATCCAGGGCTCAGTTTCTTGCAATTCTATAAATAAAATGGGAGGCTAGCAAGCTACCCTCTTGCTTGAGAAGAGGTCCTTGTGATTCAAAACAATTTTCTCCCCTTGGAGGAATGTAGTAGAGGACAGTCCCTAAATTATGCAGGAGTCCAAATAAACGGTAGACAGTAATTCATAACCACCACATATAACAGAAAACACGTTCCGTTGCAGAAATCCACTTATATGGAAGGCTAGTTACACGATGTGCCTGTTAAAACATCCTCAGTGTCTTGAGGTGTCACCTCCKGAACCGCAGTTTAGAGATCGCTTCTCATAGCGACGAAGAGCAGACAGCAGAGGAAGAGGCAACAATCCCAAAGAAAACAGTTCTCTCCTGCAGTCCAGAAAACCATTCTGGCTACCTAACTATGCAGAGGTCCCTCAGAGGGGACAACTATATTTCACCTCTTTGTCCCCAGAATGCTCAGAATCTGCAAAATGATACAAGCAGGTAGAGTTGCTGTACATTATAGTATCATCTTGCAGTGGCAGAAGGCCGGTAACTATCAAGGGCAATGACCTCATTGATCATCTTAAGGAATGTCAATGCAGGAGTGCGAAAATGGACAGAAGAAATATTTCATTTATAGCCTGGCATTCCCCTGTGATGTCAACCGTTCTGGTTAACCTTGTCTTTGTATAGAGAAGAAAACACTTTTTTTTTTAATTAAAATTTTGGTACTTGAAATTCCTGACTGAAAGTAGCCCTCTGAAGTGAGCTCCACCTATAATTAGTAGCTAAGTTCATTAAGTGACACAGGTGGCCATTTATTAGATGTAAGCACCCACCTCRTCCAGTCTTATGACTTAATTAGAGACTAAAAAAAGTCAAAGGGCTAGAGAAATGTAAATCATAAAACTAAAGGAAAAGGAACCATGCTTTTCAGCCTTTTGCTCCCTGTGGCCTTATTCAAGGTGCCTGTGAAGGATAACACACAGCTTTTATTACACTCCAGCCTCTTTGTCTAAAATCAGAGTGGTTTTTTTTTTTTTTTTCCAAAGTCCCTGCCTGATCTGATGGGAGCTATAAAGGCACTTCAATCTTATCAGCGTAGATGAGGAATAACTCTAGCCAAGGCAGTGTGAATCAGTAAATGAGGATCGTGCCCTAAAGTTCTCAGCTAAACTGCAGCTGCAGCGACACAAACGACTACTGTAAAAAGACAGGCCATTGCTAGTTGCTGATACACGTGCTGGCTGCTTTTCATCATTCCAGCACTGCAAAGCAACCATAAATGCAATTTTACTGGCTAGTTAAGCTGAATTTATGACAGTTCTGAAGCTCTGGATTGGCACAAAGAAGCCAGAGAATAGCAGTGAAACTGGCTCAACAACTTCTTTTTAGAGCTCTGGATGAAATTCTGATTTCCTTTATGTGAACACAGTGCCCTGACTTCGGCTCATTTCAGTCTCAGTTAGACGTGCTAAAAGGCAGCAAAAACCAAGTTCACCAAACCTACCAAAAATACAGCCCTACATTTCAAAGGATTCTGCTGAGATCTGATTCTTCTCAATGAGATTTTTTTTTTTTTAATGGAAGACTTAATATCTACCGGCCCACAATAGTGGGAAAGACCTTTGGTATGTTAAAATGGGTTTGAGTAAAAGGCAAAATCCAGTAGTGTGTTCCTTTGGAGAACATGAGTCACCTGAGACATGCATCAAGGGATTTTGTGGCACACAGTGACTTTCCATGGCAACCCACCCATTTCGKCAGCCTCACTGGGCACATACCCATTAGACTCCCTCATCAAAGGAAATCATTATGGTAGATGGCAGAGGAAGGAGAGATAGGTAAAGCACAGCTCTGTATTTTTTCTTGCTCCCTGATTTACCAAGGCATTCCTGTGGCGTATGTCAAAGATAGTCCTATTTCTTAGCAGCCTTTTCCCCCATTTCTCCCAAGCAAATACTTCCTGGCCATCATCTGGCTCTCTAGAAAGAGCTTTCTTAGCTGGTGGTACCATGTCAGCAGTACAGAATAATCCTAATGATGACCCTGACACATGCATTTCAAACAAGAGGTATCTAGCTTTGGAATAAATATGTCCTCTTTGGCCCAGATCACTTAAATCAGAAATGACTGAATCGACTCAGAAGAGAGGGGAGGGAGCCGAATTCAAATCTTATTTTTTTCCACGTATCACCAGCAACCCTGGCGGCCAAATCTCAGTCTCAGGACTTGCACTACAGGTGAGGATGGAAGCAGCAGGAAAGAAAAATCAAAGCTGAGCATGGCTCTGCAGCCTAGTGGCTGGGAAGTTCTCCTGGGAGGGAATATTTTGGAGTTCACATTCCCGTGCCAAGGGCTGTTTTACATTAGGCAGCTGCTCCATGTAAAGTATATTAACAGGTCATGGTGCAGTGGCTAGAGCTGAGGAGCCCTTCCCATTGGAGAGGATCTCAAGTGGCAGGCTACAGACTCACATTTCCTTTCTTCATCCCCACGGACCTTCAACTACTTGCTGCTCAGTGGCCCTGCAGCCACTGGAGGGGCTTGTTCCTCACAGTTCCCAAGCCCACCAGTCCTGATCAAGAGCACTTTTGTGGGGAAAGCGGGAGATGGATCTTGGATTTGCCTCTGGAGGTGGAGGGCACCGGACAAACAGCTCCATCTCAGGGGTGAGTGCACCAGTTGCTACAGCATGGTGCTAAAAGGTGTGGGAGGAGATGCAACATGTACACTATGCTTATAAATAAATAAATGAATAAATAAATAAATAAAATGGGAGCACCAGTAGCTCTGACCTTTGAAGGAGAAGCCTGCAGGAGCAGGTCTGTGCATCCTGAAGCAATCCTTTGACATCATGATTAGAGTGTCTAAGTCTTGATGAGAGGTGGGATTTACAGAGCCAACGTCCTACATGGTCTTATAGATGAGGCCCTGAAGCTGCACCTTGATGTGCCTAGTTCCCTGTGCCTGCAAGACATGCAGCCTAATACAGGGACTGAGCTGCTCTTCCCAGTGTCTAGCCACGACTTACTGAGATGCTCAGAGGTGCAGCCCCTATGGCTCTTCTGGGGGTCTTTTTGCTCACCACACATACAGTAGAGCCACAGTCAAGTCATACCCTCTCAGTGCTGTGCTAATGCCAGAACCTCTATTGAATTAAACACAGATGAGTGCAACTCCCTGCAAGTGTAATGAGGTTCGCCTTGTTTCTTCTAAGACTGAATTTAATCTTGAAATTCTTTCTGGAAATGCTGTTCCTTTATCTCAGCTCTGCCTGTTTTGGAAAATTAGGCCAGAAGATGTGGAGGAAAGGGTTAATACCACACGATCAATCATATGACAGGAGCAGATAAAGCAGGGCTGGTAAATCATTGTTTAGTCTATTGCAGTCAGGCATTATCCAGCGCAGATCTCCTAGGCCCATAGGGTGTAAAAGTACGAAGATAAAACAAGGAGCAATTGTCACCAGGAACGTTTTTTTCCACCCTGCAGTCCAAAGCACTGCTTCTAACGTGCACTGTCAGTCTGCCTGTTCCAGTTTTGCTGCCTCCTTCCCTCCCATTTCACCAGGCAAGGAGAGAGCAAATGGACTTTTAACAACAAATCCTTCCCTTGCAAAAACATCCCCTCCTACCCCCAGTAAGCATAACATTTCATTACTTGTCCCAACCATACATTTAAAAAGTTGTTAAGTAGCTGCATGCAGGAGAGCTGTATTACCAAACCTCCATCTGCGTTGTCAACAGTGTCTCAGGAGCTGCTGAAAGCTCTCGGATGCTTTGATTTTTGCTGTTCTTCAGAGAAAACTTCTTAGACGGCAACATTCAGAAGCCAACTGTAATGGGAGGGTAGGGGATTTTTCCCTTTTGTTTAAAGGACACGCACTCTGGCACTGAGAAGTGCGGAAGAGACACATGGCTCATAAATACATAAGCCATTTGCTAAATCAGAAACCTGGGAGTCAGTCAAAATCCATAATAGGATCCCAAGATTCATAATAAATAACTTTTAATTATAATCCTGCACAACAGTTATTTTAAACAGATGGTTTATAGATTCACATCTGGGATTTTCTTTTTTTTTTTTTTAATTTAGTGCTCAGGCACACACACAGAAAGTGAGAGAACATCACAAGACCTCAGCTAAGTTTTTAGTTAATGCTGGAAAAATATATTATTTTTAACAGGTCGAACTGATCCAGAACGATGCTGCCACATCTGACGCAGCTCCCCAGCGGACACACGGCAGAGGGTTCATGCGGGAATCTCAGACTCCCTTGGAAAGGAAAATTTAGGGAAGTGCTAGATAATCTCCCTGGACTCCTCACTGAGTCTGACTGCTTTTTAGCACGCTTGGGGAAAAAACAGACTATTTTGTTGCTGCCCTCTTCTCTCACCTCTCCACACTTTGCCAGCGGGAACCRGAGCTCCCATCTCTAACACAGCGCAATGTCAAATTCCTGTGCAGGAGAGATACATTAACCAGAGCTATTACTGGTGTTATTGCCTCGTGTTACCTTTATTATAACCTTCTCTCAACACAATTTGTTCATCCTCCACACACACCTCGTATTTTTGCCTTCCGTCAAAGAACTCCACACAAAATAGCCCATTGCAGTGACAAAATACATCAAGACTAACCATCTTAGGCTCATGTGGTACAGTTAAATAAAATGCCAACATGAAAAGAAAAAGAGAGAGAGAAAAAAAAAAAAAAGGAGAAAAGAAATCTGAATATTTGGCAGAGATCTTGGAGAGGATGTGAGCCAAACCACAGCTTGGAAGCCACAGCCAACTTTCTACAGGGCTCCCCACTGGGCTCCTGCCATCTCACACATAAGCTGCTAGGAGGATGGCGCTTCTCAACCTGGACTTGGCTTGCAGGAGAGAAAAATCAGAAGCCCATTTTGTTTCCTAAGGGCTCCATCAGCAAGGGCCTCAGCAAACACTGCTGCGAGCCCCGTGCTCCACCGTCAGCTGCASGATAGACCTGGCTGGGGTGATGCTGCAGGTGCGGGCTCTCGGGAGGGGAAAATTTCCACTGGGAAATTCTGTTCTTTTTTATGGATTGAGAGTGCTGTCAGGAGACTCACGCTGCTTTTCTGCTATCCTGGAGCTATTAAATATTTATGCGGAATAGGAAAAAATGTTGCCTAAATTTTCATTTAACCAATAAAAGGCTGTAGAGAGAGAAATAGTAAAAGCAACAGGGGCAAGTTAAGTAGGAATATGAACTACTATTAATGGCTAATCCTGACAACGCTCATTTTCGACCATTATTCATCGCAGTCCTACTATTAAGCTCATCAGCAACTGTCTGACAGAACTCCTCCCAGAGTTCAGAGTGTCTCTGCCCCTGCAAGGAGAAGCCCTGTGGGATCAGCCCACAAAAGAGTAACAATTTTCAAATGATGGCGAAAGTTGCCCTGGGGAATTTGGGATGGAGCTTTCCAATGTGCATGTATGACCTTGGTAGGGAAAGAAAAAAGAGCCATTTGAAATTAATGAGGCAAGCACTCAAGCCACTTAGGCAGCCTCCCCACCGCAAGGTGTAGGGCAGGCTCAAGCGCAAGTTAAAGCACGCGGAGCATCATGACCTGCCTGCTTCCCCGCCGTGCTGCTGGCTCCTTGCCCAGGTATCCATCGTGGCCAGAGCATCCCCTCAGCGTTCGTGGAGCCGTGCGGAGTGCAGCCAGGCCTCAGGAGCGAGGGTTYGCCCGGCGCTGGCATCCACGCTCTGCCCCTCGGCACGGCTTGGGAGCACGGATCTGCGCCGGCGCCTTGCTTACGTGCATGCAGCCGAGGCACCGGCCAGCTCCACCTCGAGGACGGGCTGAGACACGTGTGCAGCTCGTGGTCTAGAGACGTCCTGAGGCGCTTGCTGAAAATACTACCCTTACTCCTTTGGCACTCTTGCTTGGAACTTACTGTTTTGGCCCGATTTACAAACTTTGCTTTAATTAGTGGGGCTGATGCAAGCGAGCAAGCCCTACTAAGTACTGTGAGATTGCTGTCCCCARTGCATGTTCTCCTGCCTCAGTAAGAGCCGCACAATTTGGCCTCAGGGAGGAGACACTACTCACAAAGGCGAGGATTATGAAGACCCTTCAAACCGCTAACAAGAAGAAAAGGGTCACAATTCCCTTGTTTCCACTTGTTTCTGAAGTTTCTCCATGCAGAAACAAACTTTGTGGGTTCAATGTCAAAAATGATTTAGCACGCTAGATGGAGTTTTAAATTCAAGCTAGAAAAGTGTTTTACTTTGAAACAATGTCTGTTTTCTGCAAAATGATAAAGTTCTCTCTGTTACAAAGCCACAAACATTGATGCGCATGCTTCACGATGCTGAGAGAGAAGCCCTATTAATTTTAAAYGTGTCTTTAATTTTAGTGGGACAACTCACATGACTGAAGTCAAACAGATGCTTAAATACTTGCAGGATTAGGACCTTGCCCATCACACAACATGACTRTGATGTCAGCATGAGTTGCATTAGACACGTGCAAATGACACTATTCTGTCATGAATAAAATATGCCGGTTCAGTCCACAAAGTTTCTCTCTTCTCCCTTTTTTTGAAAAGGGCACACACAGTAGCCTCTGATTCACTCCCTTGTCCTCATAATCTCTTTAGCTCCTCTGCCTGCTCTGCTCAAAGCAGCAGCGCGTTGCTGACACCAGGCAGGGATGGGGCTAAAGCTCMGCTCGCTGCAGCCCTTCCCGGCCAATATCCACGACCACCCTTCAGCCCAGGCTATCCCCGCTCCCTGGGAAACACAACKGAAACCAAAGTCTTGCTTGCTGAAAAACGACACCAGATTTCACCACAAGTGGGGATTTGCCACCACTGTGAGGAACACATTAGTATGTGTAAGTCGCTCAGGACACATCACTCACAACCCTTTATAGCCTTTTTTCTTTCTTTTTTTTTTTTTTCCTGTGTGTTTAATGATGTTCACCAGCATGAGGAAAGTGACCTCTGTGGCCACCTTCGCTCCTGATTTTCCCTGACAGCAGCCCGCTGCACTATTATATAGTGAAAAGAAAGCACTTCCCTCTCATATTTGTTTGCATTAAGGCGACTGCTAAGACTGCAGCTGGCATCAGGGTCCCATTACATCAGACATCGCATAAGCACATGCTAAGAGTAAGATCCTCTGCTCCAATGAGCTTACCATCAAAGTAGACAGACAGAAAAAATGACCATAATTGCACACTCAGTCGGTGAGAAAGCCAGAACAGGATCCAGACCTCTTAGCTTGCAGTCTTGCTGCCTCCACTTCACCCTTTAAGTGTGATTTAGGGCTAGAATTTGACCCTATAAAGTTAAAGGCAAAGCTCTTCACCTTTCAAGAGAACAGCCTACGACAGTCTCCTAACAACAACAGGCACGGGCTCCAGAAGTCCCCTGCAGTTCACGCTGTAGACCAAAATATTACATAAAAAAATGCCAGGAGTTGTGTTTCAGGGAAAGGSCACACATCGGGGTGTTAGTGGGAGATCACACCCCTGTATTTCATGGCATGCATGCATTTAAAATTTCCAKTTTTTTCCTTCAAGTTTTAGCCCCCCAAATTAATGGGCTTTCTGTCTTTGGTGAAGAAAAGAGCTCATGTTATTTACTAAAAAGCCAGTTAAATCTGGTGACGATAAGCAGTCTGACAAAGAAAATGGTAGCGACCGGCAAACACTGTCGGTTTGGAGTTCAGAGCACCAGCACGYGCTGCTGGGAGAGGTGATGGCTCCCCATTAGCTTGCAATTTGCCTCWTGCTAGACAGTGCCAGTCACCCAGCTCAGCCAGTCGGATTTTCTGGATGGTCTCTACCCAGCTCATGGTGAGCAAAAGGAATGATGTGGACAGTCTCGTCCAGCCTAACCTGTTTTATCCYGACTGAAGCAGAGAGGGAGAATCCATGCATGCAATTCTGAGAGGAGATAGGAATTTCCTAGAAAAGAAAAGGAAAAGGCAGCTGCGGGCTGTAAATCTCCCGCTACCCTAGTTAGATCCAGATCTACACAGCCTAAGCAAATGAATGTGAAATATTGTTGCTTCCCCAGGTGTATGAGCTTTTGGAGCACGCYGCTCAGCTATTTGAGCTCCGCGTAGTGCCATGGCCTGAGGAAGATAGGTTTGCTTATATCAAACCCACATGCTTCCTTAGCAGCACTGGCATGAAAATACTCTAAGGAAATTGTGTCCTGAAAAAATGTTGAAGCTTGCACTGCTGAATTATCACATTGATTTCTGAAAGAGTAAAGCGGATTGTGCTGAACATTTAAAATAGGTGATAAAATCATTTGAATTCAATTAATTTTCTATCAAACCATGATTTCACATTTTCCCGTCTCAGAAATTATCATTAGTTTTTCATCAAAAGATTATCTCATCAAAAGAGCCTCTTTACAATGCTCCCTTTTGTTTTATCACTATTGCCATCCTGGTTCAATAGGCTGCATTCAGCTTACTTCCCTACGGACTTATTGCCAATAAGAGAAATGCAAAACGATGAAATCTTTGAAATATGCATCAAAATATGGCCAAAATTCCCAATTTCCAGATGAGACCACCACATCATCTACTACAGGCTGAATACCAACAGTCATTTCTTTTCTACTTATGTAAATGAAAACATCATTTCACATTTATTTAAAAGCGATGCATTAACTGTGTTTTTATAAAAATCATCTCATCATATTTTGATGTCATAAATTCACTATCCGAACAACACGTTACCTCTCACCRTATCTAAGAGACCTCTTTATTGCTTTCTCTGCCTGAAATCTGCTTATTCAACCTTTACACTGGAGATTTAGGTAGTGGCAAATGGTCCATTTTGGGGGCTTGAGCCTGTCCTAAAAGCTTTGAACAAAGCAGCCCTTGAGGCCATGTAGTTTCTAAAGYGTTTAAAAAGCCCAATGGGCCTCCTAACTTGCTCTGCAACAAGTCATATCCCATGAAGAAATTCACTTCTGTACAACACAAAAACAGGGTTAGATTAAAGAAAAGGATAGAAAAAAAGCAAGGTCCCCCGCTGYTCTGTCTGGCCAGAATCATGTCTTTTACTGCCCATATCCTCTAAAGAAACGATGCTCTGATGATATATTACTCTAATACATCACTGAGTGACAGCTTTCTCATGATACTGTATCCTCAAAGACGTGATGCATGCCAGAAGCAGCAACAGGGAATCTTGGTGGGGGGTAGAGGGTTGCCTTTTTATTTTCTTCCCTCTTTTTTTTTTAATCTTCAATTTATTTTTTAATGTTATTTTGTCTGGAAAATCCGTGTCAATCCCAACTTCATAATCCAAAGGCCTCCTAGAAGTTTCACAGGAATAGCACTGCTTTAAAACTGGAAAGGACCAGAAAGCAAACAAACAAACAAAACCCCTCCTCATTTAATGAAGCAGGTTTTGAAATAGAACCAAAACGCTCGAGGAACAGCAACCGAATAAAAATAGTAGCCCAAAAGAAAGTAACACAAGTCTGTTTTCTATTAGAAAAATTCTATTCTATTTCTATTTAGGCAAGAGCCTTCCAGGCACTGCTGTTTCAATGTGCGTGCGAGTACAAGGCCGAGCACTGGCCCCGCTTTTGTTTTCTTAAGTGATCTTGTCTTTTGTATTGTGAAAAGGAAAACCGTAAAGGTGAAGGTTGTTCACGGCAGGCTGCTGTGAGGGGAGGCAGCACCAGCTTCTGTGTGTGTCTGTCTGCCTAGAGAAGCTTGTGGAGAGCAAGGGACGAGAGGCACCGGCACCTCAGACAGGGCTTGTGAAGGAAGCAAGAGCCAGGAGCTGCCTGGGTCCCACTATGCCCGCAGGATCTCACTCCTCTGCTCCGGCGCCGCGCTGGTGGCACCTCGGAGAGGCAGCTGGTAACCTCAGCGTTGCAGACGGTGCCAACGGGAGGAGGTTSCAGCCACAGGAAAACTTGGTCAGAAAAAGCTACAACCAAATGACGCTTTATTCGACACCACATCTCATGTCTGTGTGTTTCTATTTCCCATCCACTCAGGCCCCTGATGGATACAAAGCYTCAGGGCTGCGAGAAAGGGAAGGGGGATAAACTCCCCTTTGCCGTGATCGATGGTGGTGCCAAATTAGGCTGAGATTTTGACTTCCGAAAGCTTCTGCTCTTGGGGAGAAAAAGTGTATTTTGACTCATGAACTAAGCAAAAGCAGTAATGAAAGTCATTGCAAGGAAAGGAAAAGCCAAGGCTGTCAAAGGCACTTTCGCAAGGCCCTAGCTGACTCTGACCACATTTTGCGGCCTGGCCCTTGCTGCTTTTGGGTGAGATGCAGCAGCCCTCGTTCACAGCAGCAATCGCCTCGCCACCTGACACTGCCACTGCAGTCAATGAAACCACCCASGGGCGCGTGGAGGTTCGCGCCGAGCTTTTCGGCTAAGCGGGCACACACACAGTGCCCTGTGTGCTGGGTAGGCTGGGTTAATTAAGCATTTTATTTTTAAATGTCGCYCTGGAGAGGAGCTCGCCCTCCCAAATAAGCAGCTAATATTGCACAACCACTTTCTGCTTGAAAAATCCAGTGGTTAAAAACATGCTTTTGCATAATCTCAGCCCTGCAGGGACAGTTCTCACTTCTGCAGAGCAAATTCCCGTCTTTCTGTTTTGCACATGTACAAACAAACAGATCCTGGAGCGTCCCAAGCTCATGAGTCTCCGCTATAATAATGCATTGAATAGAAGCAACTCAAAAAGATTTCTCACAGCCTGTGTTCCCCTCGCGCCTTCCTTTCCCCTGCCCTGCTTGCACTGCTGGAAGTAAAAGAAAATACCTGTTCCTGACAAGTAAATGGAGCTGACATTAGCGCAAAGCTATAAGGTGAATGGGGTATGCACAAGCCATTTGTCATCTTGACAAAGTGATTTTCAGTCACCACTGGGACACCTTAAAGACATCTGAATGGTTGGCCTTGACCACCAGCATTTCTCACAGCTCATAAGGGACCCTGGGGGACTGAGCACACAACCTGCTTTTGGAAATGACTCCTGCCGTGGTACCTCTTGGTAGATGCAAAGGGAATGTGATATATCAGGTGCCTTTTAGATCTCTGCGAACAGATTATATTTACCTAAGTACGGTGCGCAAATAGCATCTTGTTAACCCAATTAATAAGACTCAGATGTCAGGAAAGGGATTGCTCCTGCCTGGAAGTGCACAGCCCTAGACAGGCAGCCAAAGATGATTTTGTTGTGTGGGACAACCCTGTTGTCTTTGAAGAGCAAGGACTTGAACAGCAATGCTACCTCTGTGACCAGGAGGGAAACCCCCAGGAAACGAGGAAAGGTGATTTGAAAGCCAAAGTTTTCATACCATTAGCATAAGAAGTGCTTTAGGAGTTTATGTTGAGATTGCTAAGGGCCATGTAAAAATGAGACCCTCCGTTGAAGAAAACCAAGAAACATCCATCAAAGGACTTAGGAAATTAAGTTTTGGTTAACTTCACCTCATTCCATAACAATAAACTATAACTGAGGGCAGCGCCTACCAAGAGATGGTTACTGTGTCCTGGGTGTGACTCAGACCCTTAGCATTTCATGTCTGCAGGCATCGACCTTTGCTTCAGCTCGTGAGCAGTTTGATAGTCAGATCCTGCCTGACCCAACCCTTATACAAAACCCCACCTGAGGTGAAGGACTTCATATTTGGGGCATTTAGTCTCTGCTGAAGCATGACTGGGGAAGAAGCTACCATGAAAATCACTCTTCTCTGCACAATGTAGGGCATTCTGTCCCGTATGGGCACCCTTCTCAAGAGGTCTTCATCGCCATTACATCTGCAACGCCTTCACTGCCAGGCCTCGAAGAGAAACACTTCATCTGTCTCATCAGGGCTGCTGCATTTTGCATGGACTATTTCAACACTCTTTGCTAAGAGAAGACCAAGATCTTTCCCGAGAAAGACCTTTGCATCCATGACTTTTGGCATACTGTACAATGACCTGATTTTCTCTCATACTCTCAAAATATTGAGCTACATGGAGCTCAGTGGAGACACTAGTATCATCCACAAGTGACTGCTACTAAGACAAGGCTCAGACACTGAATTCCAAAAGCAGGTCAAAACAGCAAACTCCAAATCACACAGGGTAAAGTACTTGGTCCTAAAGCAGAGAGAATTTTAGGGTAAAGCCCAGCATTCAGCAACTCCTGTCAATTCTCTGCTCAGCATATTAGTTGCATGAAATCCTTATCCTGAACTGAAGAGACAAAACAGTTAACAGGGACTGTTTGGGCCACCAGTCCAACCTGAACACTATCTACTGAGTTAACTGAAATCCTCTGAGGATACCTTAGGGCCACAGTCACAAGCTGTCCACAAATGCACGAGACCAATAATAAGTCTCTAGGAGATGGTTAAATTCCTTTAAAACCTCTGGTTCCAGACTCATACTTGGCTTTCCTAGAGTCAAGTCACATCTGTGACCTGTCAATTAAAGCYGCATCTCAGTATTTTTTGTGCTGTCCTGCACATAAGAAGTAATGCCCAGCAAACAGATGGAAGCTACCGTTGCATCTGTCCAGATGGCTGCACTCCAACAAACCTCCCTTTTGTTGTAGATGATTTGCTTTCTTTTCCCCTTTTGGCTCCAACGTTTGTACGTTTCCATATGTGGGCTGGTTAATTATGCCAAGAAACCTGATGATATCATAGATATTCTTTTTATACTAAAATAATTATATACAGTTTTAAGCACTAAATACGTCCACTACTTGTAACAACAAGTACATAAAGCCCGTCCAATTTCTTACTATCATGGCCTAGAGTTCTGGATATTTTTAAAAATTTCCACTCCAGACTGATTTTGGGTCAAACAGTCTTTGCTTGAGGATTAGCAACCTTGCCAAGTTTGAATTGGACATATACAGATATTTTTCCAGAAGCCATATAAATTGCAGGCTTCTTCAATCTCCTCAGCATTTTCATGTTTAAAAGGCTGTGATTCAGCGTAGGTGCACTATGCTACTTGCTAAATGGCTGCATCAGCAAGTTTATCCAGAAATGCTTAATGAGCTTAGATCATAGAGAAAGCAGACTTCTSTTAAAAAAGGGTATTTTTCTTACATTGTTCCATTGTCAGCATTTTAAAGCGTAACAATTTTAATTGTCTAGCAGTCTTTATGCATCACTTGTAATGACAAGACATCGACCAACCGTTGGTTTCGGGTCTAAAAAGCTTGCCCTTTTTTTGCATTTTGACATATTTTCTTCATTTATTATTCATTGACATAATTTTCTTCATTTATTTTAATCAAAAGCATATGTCAGATCAAAGAATCGATCCACCTAACCCGGTTAGCTGCCCTCGCTGTCATCTCTCACTGAGTATTTGGGGAGGAGGGGTGCCAAATATGAAAATGATCCATCATGCACTGCCACGTAGAAAACAAAATATGATCAACAGCAAATGATCACCATGTGGCATTCAGAGGGTTAGCTGCCCTATCAGTTCTTTGGGTCACACAGGCAACCCTCTAGCTAATAGCCTTATCTGAGACCTCTCCATCCAGTTCTTTCCCTCGCCAATGATTCCCAACTAGCACAACCTGGAGGTGTTTCGCTAAGTGGCAAAATCAAATCACAGCCATTATGTAGCCACACAGCAGTTGTTTATCAGCTCTTCCCCCTCTCTCCCAAACCATGCCTCAATTACACATAACCACTCAGACAGAAAAAAGGAGGAGGAGACAACCTCAGGACAATCAAGGTCTGTAATTCTTCAGCCACTAATAAATCATAAGACAAACCAGAAAAACAGATGCAAATGTTGCAACCAGAAAAACAGATGCCCATCAAAATAAATTTCAGCAGTTCAAAAACTTTGTGATAGATCCAATTCCCATTGAAGCTACTTAAAGTAATGAATTAAAAAGATGCCAGGGACCATTAAAAAAAACAAACAACAACCTCCTTCAGACACAATTTTTAGGCTACAAGTTGTCATAAACCTGATCTGTCTGGCCAGTGCTCTAGGAGACATGGGTTCATATCCATTTGGGTGAGAAGAAACATGAAACTGCTTCCATACCTGAAGCAAGTCCTTTGGGTARGGAGGAGACAGGAAACCCAACCAGGTACCAAGGAAAAAGCAAAAGCAGCAGCCGGCACCACATCAAAGAGGCAACCCGCACACTTGGCACACACTGGGCTCACACATRGTGGCAGCCCAACGCTGAACAAGCACTACCTGGTTTCTGGATTTTGGTGCAGAGGAGAAACGACGCCATTCAGCTTCTCAGACCTAGGGTAGTTATGGACATTCTCGTCAATGTGGTGCACAGAAAAGTTTAAAACTGGAAGGAAAGGGCGCTGGGAGCTGAGGATTTTGCATTGCGTATCCAATGTGTGGGAAGCTTCAGCATTGCCGGTTGGGTTTATGCCCCTGCATGGCTGCTGAGCACAGTGTCACCGCTGTAGAAAGGCCAACGGTTGCCTAAGTGAGCCAAGCCYGCTCCCAAGCAAACGGACACGCAGACGTGTCAGTACAGCTCTATCCCCTATCAGACTCCATATTAACACTTGATAACATTTACTAAGACTTGGCCTACTCCTCAGCTTTGAAGCCTGGGGAAGACGTTAACTTAAAACCAGGAATGAAGGAAATGGGTGCCTCGGATGGTCAGTGAAAATTTCGGCTCTTTTGTATCCTTCTCCTGATTGCCATTTGAACACATGCCCGTGCTTTGTGCCTGCAAAAACAAACAGATCTCCAGCCCTAAGGCTATTTAATAGCACTGCCTGTTGCTGCAGCACAAAGATATAACGCTTCCCTCTCTGAAATGTCTAAACTACAATAAAGAAAATGAGAACTGCAGATAGAGGATTGTAGAGAATTAGTGAGGAAATGTATGTAACAACAAATGAAGAGGATGGAAATGATAAATGGTGCATGAAGACACGTTATTTTTTCAGTGAGGTAGTGGGAAAGTGCACAGTCCTAGTTTAACTGGCCATTTTTGTGCACTAAGGGGATTCCAGATACAGAGGGGGAAAGATGGAAAGAAACAGGGACTCCAAGAAATAAATCTGAGAGTCAGGAAAAAAAAAGAAAAAAAAAAGGAAACCACAAAGGAAATCAAGATGTTTCAGAGAGAGAGAGAAGGTCAGCTCTTAACAAAAAAGCACAAGAAGGGCTGAGCTCCTCACTGCTCTCCAATGCGGAGCTCAGCAGTTGATTTAGCCGGATGCAAAATGTGGCATGGGGCTAAATCTGACAAATGGTCAGACCAGGAATGTTTTAGCTGCAGCTTAATGCATAAGATGAAGAGGCCAAGAGGCCTCAGAGGAAGTAATTACTGCAGTTATTAGGTACAATATGAGCAAGTACCAGTACGATAGTCATTTTAATAGTAGTAATACAGGTAAAAGCTTTTATACAATATTGTTTTTTCTTCACAATGGCCTTTTATTTGACCATAAGCTTAATATAAAAAGGTTGCATTTTCATTTGATTTTTGGTTGCTGCTTAATATTTTTCTTCCCTCAAAAATTTCTATTAAAACATGATGAGGAAATAAAACTAGATATTTTGTGGGGGGAAAAAATATCTATTTTTATATAGCAGCACAAAGCAGAACACCAGAAATACTGACATGGTGAACCACTCACTCACAGGACCATAATTCTTAAAAAGACTGTTAACAACTCAATGGAAGAAACTTGAAAGCTAATAAAAACTATATACAGGTAACCGTATGCTTTTAAAATGCCATTTTGATATTGGACCAGCTCTTTAATAATGTTTTTCTTATTGGCAATAAAAAGGTGCTTTAACTTAGAWTGATCCATTTTGCACTTATTGTAGATACATTCCAAAGACATTGACAACTTATATTACAKTTTTCCATTTAGTTCACGGCATTTCTGTGCCCTTCATACTTTTTCCATGTATTATTTATACATTTTAAACACGTACTTCTGTATTTGAGCTTTCTGATCCTTTAATTATGCCAAAGAAGACCTCACTTCCTTGCTTGATGCACTGGATCCTCATCATCACTACAGTGTCCTATCACCAGCTCTCTTCCAGCAGCATTTTGTCAAGACCTATAATCAGTTCAGCACTGCGTGCATATTTATATTCACACAGTGCAGCTGCCTCTACATTAGAAATGTGCAAGTGGTGAACCCTTCACTATCCCATGTGGTCGGAGAGGGACATGAAATAGCTTCTTCAAGCCTGCAGATTTCCCGAATGGTTTAATCGCAAGCTGTCACATATGACTGTGCTACAGGTCTCCGAAACACATGTCACGAGGCACATAAAGCACAGTAGACCAAATGCAATCTGCCATGCCAATCTCACCCACAACGCAGAGCACRAAGCTCCTCTGAAGCAGACTGAGCGGCAGAGAGCTGGGCACAAGGGAACCCAGGAGAGCTGACCTGGCAGTCCAAGTCTTTATAGAGGCTGGGGGACACTTGCTTGTACTGTTTTGTAGTACAATAGTACTGATGCTCTAGTACAGGCCCAGTGTGCATTTTGAGATGGTTTACTTTGGAATAAGGCTAGCCTGTTTCTTGGACTGAACATCCTGTAGGAGCAGGAGCCCCTCTTCCAGTTAAATTTAATAGAAACCATGGAAATGTTGGATGGAAAGGACCAACGGGCAAGCCTACTGCTTGAAGTGGAACTGATGCCAATACAACACTTTGATCTGGGAGAAACGCTGTCTGTCTGCTCTGAGACCAGGGTGGCCATGCCTGTACATGGGACTAGACTGACCAGAACGTTGCCCCAGTGCTGCTGCTGATGGAAACTTAGAGGATCAGTCTAGAACCACCACCTTCTGCCATGAGTAATTTAGGTCAGAAAGACTAAAGCCTTGACTTGCACACAAGTACAGCATGAATTAAGAAAAAGTACAACGAAATGAACATTCARCTCATCCTTCAGGAGAGACTACCAAGGCAGATCAGTTCCAGAAGAGGCAAAAATAACCACCTCCAGCTCTTGATTTGATTCAATTCTCACTTACAAAACCATCTTTGTACACAGACACACACACACAGAGATACTTGGTTTCTCTGACAAAGCACACATGGGACAGCCAGCTGCACCAGACACAGAGTTGTGACTGTGTTTTCTTTTCCGGGCCTGGGGTTGGATATTTTTTTCTTCAGTTAAGAGATGGCATGTACATCTGTATTAAAAAAAAAAAAAAAAAAAAAAAAAAGGATAAAAACTAATAAAACCTTTCATCATGTAGGGGCATGTTTGTGTTCTAGGATCCCTTCAAACACTGATCAAAACAATGTTCCCTTTTGCAGTAACAAGGAGGCGAAAACTACCAGTACACTACTGTATCTTTGGCTTTTTTGTCTCTTTGTTATTTTTGTGAGTGAAGAGAAAGCTGATTATATTATACAGTCATAAAGACCAAGAATATTTAAATTGAAAGAAGATGCAGCCTTGGTAGTTTCTGTAGCTGATGTATGCAATCTATTGAAATTATATTAAATAAAATAGGTATGAAAGAATTGTTTGATGGTTCTTTTTTTTTAATATGCACTAGTCCTCTAAAAGTCATCTGGGCCACATTATACCTTGACGCAACAACAATTGAATCCTGATGCACTAAAACATTGCCATCTCCACTGAACATGTGTCAAACACTTGCTCTCAGGCTAGCTATACAATTTCAGCCGTCTACTGTGCCACAAGAACCAATTTTGTGATGTGAATATACTAAGGAGTAAGGAATCCCTAAAAATCCAGTGGCTTTCTTGCTTCAGCTTCCAATGAGGAGTGGGGTTGTTTGAGCGGYACATGGAGGGCAAAGGGTAGAGAGGTTTTCTTCCATTTTTTGTTCTGYTTGCCCTGGTTTCCCTACTCATTTGGTTCAAGCTAGGTGGAACACGAGATCTCATAATTCTAAATTTAACATATTTTTTTTTTTATGAGTAAAGGTCAAACTCTACATTGCACATTTCGATTTAAAAGCGGAAATTTAAACTACAGAATGATGTTTCATGCTGAATAAAACTCATGCCAAGCAAAGCTCTGATTTCTAGTTTCCCAAGCCCTTGTCTCCAAACTTTTCTCAGGTTTCCAACACTTGGTTACACTTTCTGGCTCACATTTATGTCCTTCTGTTCTGGATTTAGGTGATAAAAGGTTGAGACATATGATTACCACTCCTCAGGTGCAGTTGGCAAGGTTGAGGCACAGGCATGAGGGCAGGGTGGGGGAAGGAGAAGAGGGGGAAATAGCCCTGGCTTAGATGTGGTTTTGTCACCACTGGCTTTTATCAGCTGTTTCATGACACAACTCACTTGTTCTTATGCATTTAAAAACAAATTAAAAAACAAAGCAACAAAAAAACTTATTTCCCGCAAAGATCACACCAAAAATAATGCCCTGCAAAACAAGTAAGATAATTTTCTGCCAAACKAAGAAAAGCCCATTCTTACCTAAGGTGAAGTTACCCATATCATTGTAGGTGCAACAGGCCAACAGACTGGCTTCTCACCTATCCCTTTCAGACAGCATTTTTGGTCCATTYGTTTTAAAACTACATCCACCCCTAGCCAACGAATGGGTTATTCTTGGATCCCTGCTTGCTTCTGGCAAGACRTTCAGGGTTCATGCAGATGGTGATAAATGAGAATGAAATTACCTAAGTTCCCCTCAGCACCACCAGCACTACCACCCATCATCATTGTCGCTGCTGAACTCATCTCACCTTCAAAACACTCAGCACTCAGAAGTTTAAATTGGGCTAAGCTAATTCGGTAGAGTTCTAACGCTTTTGACCTATAATTATGCACAGGTTCTTATTTCACCTATTTCTGACAGRCTATAGCATTTTTATGTCTTTTCCACCCTTATGCGGAGAATATATTTCTTGAAATCAAATGCCATAATATCAGGTGCGAGTCTACTTCTATTTCGAGTCTTAGATACCTTCCAGCCAAAAAGCTGTACCAACAAAAACTCTGCTCCACTTGGCCATTTACTGCACTTGTACCAAAGCTGGACTTAAAATATTCCATGCCCATTTGAACTTGAAATATTCCATGCCCATTTCATATGCTGACATCTAACCAAAGGTTCCCCCAACATTCTGCTAAAAGCATTTTCCCCTTAACATGTCAAAATACTAAACATCTATCTGTGCTACAGATAGTCTTGTTTGTGGTACATCTTCATGTTTATGAACACAAATTCAGTCATGCCTCCATTACATTCAGCCTAATGCTTTCACATATGAAATATGTAAGATCTTAATCTGTTAGACATGTTTCAAATCTTCTCAAACTGCAAAGGTGCATAAAGTGCTTCTAAAGATGGAAATAAACTTGCTTTTCGCAGACAAGTGAGAATATTTTTAGAAGGGATTTTTTGCATTGGGTAGGTACAGTTATAATCCCTAGTGGTCTTAAAGCTTTTAATAACGGGAATAAAAGAATCAGTTTCTCAGAGTGAACCAATTTAATTCCCTTATGAATGTTATGAAGATTATGCATCTTTATCAATAATTACCATGCCAACCAKAAAAGTCCTTTAAAACACAAACATTTTTCATTCAACCTGAACCTGAACAGTTTCACTGCTTTGATTTCATAGCCCAGGAGGACATTAGATTTTCTTATTACCAATCATTAAATTAACAGAAAATAATTTTACAATGGTATTCAGTAATGTGGTCTGCAATTTTTTTTGTATTGCTAAGGATCTTATCCTTACTACAATTCTTGCCTTTTTTGATAACTTTATTTTTCTTCATGGAGTTGGTGTATTTAACCCTTGCTGCTACTATTGGCCACAGCTGGAATTCCYGCTCAGCTGGGCACCACTGCCTTTCAGAGGGAGTCCTTTTCACCTCTCTTTTGGAGAAGTCCTTGGCTACAACCACGGTCGAAATGGGTCAGCCCCTCATAGCATACTGCACTGGCACTTCACRAGCAGGTCTACCTGCAAGTGTYATCCAGCCTAGCTTAGGAGCAACARTTTCCAAGTGTGAGTACTGTGGATGCTGGTGCCTTCTCCAGCGTTTGTGTTTAGCTGAATACCAATGTTTAACCAATATCAGTAACCAATACCAGTGTTTAACCAATGTGTATRCACAAGGAAACAGGTACTTCCAATCACCCTCAGCCTGCTTTGTGCCATGCCTGTGTCCCGAGTCCTGTGGGAACCCAGATGTGTTTCAGAGAAATCAAGTCCCTGGAGATGCAGAACCACAGACATCCAAAGTCAAAGTGGGCAGGAGACACAAGCATACGAGCCCTAACATCATTTCTCAGAYAGCACCATCAAATCTCCATTATGGTTCTCAAAACCTCTGGATCACAAAGTCAGCTTAATCTGCCTTTGGTCATCTATGTCTTAGAAAATAAAAAAGTTTAGTTGAGCAGCCACTTCAAAAGTCTGCTATCAGTGCAGCCTGCCCGCTGTCAGAGAGACAAAAAGAAAGCAAACGTGTTAATGCTGTGACTGTTCTACATAGAGCCACTCATAAAGCAAACGCTAGTGAGGTGAAAAGGGATGGTTTTGTCATCAAACCAACAGAGCAGGAGTTAGGAGGCCTGAGCTTTCATCACAGTCCTACAAGAATTTCCTTGTGCATAAACCGCAGTCTCTCCATGACTTTGATGTTTTCCTCTGCAATAAATATGGTCATTTCTTGCGGTCAGCTGCAATTAATGATCAGTTCTTTGCCGATCAAGTTCATCCGCRTTTATCAAGTGCTTACAGAATACTAGGTGGAAAGACAGAATTGCTTAAATGTTATAATTATAATAGTTCACATCATAACTATTTGCTTATAGATGCTTAAAATGATCACTTTTATGGTAATCATTATGACCAAAACTTGGAGGCACATAAAATACAAATTAGGGATCTCTAAATTTTACCTGTCAGAACTTATAACAATGAGCAATCCTGTCCAAAATGCAAAAGCAAGCGGAGCTTTATCAGTCCTAAATAAAAGGTAAAATCTTGTAGACTTTTTTAGCTCTTATGTTTGCTATCCAAAAACCTTTTTAGGTTGTGTGTATTCATAAAAGGTTAACACCACAGAGTTCAATGGACCCTCTTGTCTGCCTGCCTTTGTATCACTGGCCATAGACTTTCACTCGATTAGGTCAGTGCTGACTCCCATGCTCAAACCTGACGCACACTTATCACTAAAGCGTCATGTTGCATCACTCAAAAGCGTCACACARTGCAAAATCCAACACTATCCATAGTGACTTGCTCTGCTGCAGTTCTTACACATGGATCTTCAGCATATTTTACACATAGGCACACGCACTCACATGCACACCTTACCTCTGTATCCTTATACTAACAGCAAATACCAGTTTTGTCCTGCATACTCCAACAAATTTCAGTTTAACAAGTGAGGAGGTCCAAAATAGACTTGTTTCATAGTGGGTGCAGTGCCTTTTTTTATTAGAAAAGCCTTTCCTATACACTAGAAATGAATGATTTACTACGTGCGACATGAAAACTCCAGCACCTGTCCCCGGCCTGAATTTCCCTATCATGACTTCTCTCTCCACACCTTGCAGCAGACGAACTCATCCTGTCTGCTGGTTAGACTTGGCTGTTCCTAGAAGATCTCCACCAGTACCACTTCTGTACTCAAGATTCACAGTTCTGTTTTATCAGTAACTCAAAAAGACAAAACAGAATCTTTCATGTAAAGTAGCCCAAAACCCCAAAACACAGGCTCTGGGTTTTTTCTTTTTTTTTTTCTGCTTTGCTTTTATTCATTACCACGAAACTCAGTCTACCCTATCACTAAGAACAGGCAAATTTGGGGTTTGGTCTTTCTACAGAGAGTTCTCAGTGATGTATAAGGAATTGCATTCACATCTGCAGCCTTTGCTGTGTATTGCAACGTGCTCATGGCCTGCAACTTGCTCTTTTTTAGTGCAYCTGCTCTTGCAGCACCACCTCTTGCTTTGCCCTCCCAACTGATATATCCAGGGAAGAGAAGGGAGTGGGAGATGGCTTYGCTCCTGCTCCCTCCCTTGGGAGACGCATCCCCGCACTCAACAGGAAAACCTCCACAGCTCTCTCAAACTTGCACGTCTGCAAGACGGTGAAAGACCTGGAAGGATGTTATTTAGATACTCCTCTTCTTCCCAGGGCCATTCAGATAGCTTGTGCTACCTGACAGCTTGCATTTCTGCTAAATGTATTACTACTGCTAAATGTATTACTGCTAGCGGAGCTCTGTCCCAACCCAACCCAATAATTCAGTTACTTGTTTTACAGTTGTTTCCAGCACAAGTGCCCTTTGTTGAATTTTCTGTTCGTGCTCGGACACCAATTGCTTCCTTCCTGCAGCAGCTGACTAAGCTTTCTTGCTAGTTCACTGCTCACTATATGAGCATCCATCAGGTTTGCCCTCGTAGAGGATGAACAGCCTTCCAGAGAAAGTTCCTCACTGCATGGCTATTAAACAATCAATATTTCTAGTTGGGTAGAAGGAAACCTGGTTCTTTTTCCCCTCCTGGTCACAAATCACCRCATTGCTTTCTGCTCTCCCCAGACCTCCTGTAATTGACCTTTTCCCTTGTGGYAGGCCTGACAAGGGGTTCAGAAACCGGCTGTCCAATAAGTCATTGCTTCGGATGCTGCACAGTGTTAAAGTCAGTATCTCCAGATGTGTTCCCTTCTCCTCTACCAAGTTTCCCAGCTTCCATCTCAAGAAAGAGAGATCACTTTTATCCTTTAACAGGATTAAAGAAAAAAAAAAGGCAATAACAACAACAACAAAACCAGAGCATATCCAGTGCAGGTTGCTCCAGCTGCTCCCTAGGCATCTGTATTCTTAACAGCATGTAGTATCCTATGAGCATAGAAGGGAACCAAATGTCCTCATSTGCTGCTTCCCACAAGCGAACCTTTCAAACCACACAGATTTCTTACATTCCACTTTTCTTGCAGTTCTTCATGTTCATACACTAAAAGGGTGCTCATTGATTTAATAAGCCAAAGTCTAGAGAGATCTATAAATACAAGTATTTTACCCTGATGCATTATTGCCCTGATGCCCAAGACTGAACTTCTGCTCCTTCACAGATAAATTGCTTCCTCGCTGGTTAACACCAGCTTCCATTAGCAAGAGTGGTGGTAGACATATTTAGGAAGGTGATCCATGATAAAACACAGCTTCATTTCTTTTCTTGTTTTCCCTTTGATTTCTTTACTCACCACATCCCATTCCCCTCCTTTTCCCACTCCTCTCTACTCAGAAGAATCAATAACTTTTTCTTTATCACTACTAGCTAAAAAGTTATCACCAAGTCTCACTTAAAATCTRCTGGAGTCAGTGTGGGGACATCCATCAACTTCCAGGGGCTTAAGATCAGGTTCATTGTGKTTTGTTCCTACACTTGTCAAAATTGCCTTCCAAAGGCAGCCTGAAACAATCCTTTAACTCCTCCATASAGTTAAAATAGTGATGGCTTTCTGGAAAGGTTAATAATATCAATAGCACTAATAGAATTTCTTGATAATATTTCAGTCCTAAAGCAGAAAACATTCTGTAGATCAGCTAGTGTCTATCTTCTAAAATGTGAACCAAAATGTAGCGATTTCATCTATGTTTCCCTTTGCATTCAACAGCAAATTAAGGTTTATGGCTTTCTCTTAAATATATTGTGAAAAATTTTATTTAGAACAACTATTTTTCAATAACCCCTAGGCCTTGGCTTCCGGAGCTGAACTGTTTCCAGAACGCTTTACTCTGAAGCATTCTGGCAGAATATTTCTCCCAGAAATGTGTATCAACCAGGGACATTATTAACTGCTGAATTCCCAGCACGAGAGGCAGTGTCATCCCCGGAAGAYGAAAGCATCACTCGTGCTCTCGCTGCCCTCTCCCTGCAATGGGGACCGTCCTGCTGCAGCCTGACCCCTCCGCAGCCGCCGGCTCTTGGCACTAGGCACGTCCAGGCTGGAAGCGGCAGCRTTTCCCAACCTCTCCCTTTCACCCTCTTTGCTAGGCGAAGTGCAAAGGCTCTCGGGCGCCGGAGCACCTCTGGCTTTGTGCAAACCGTTCTCCCGCCCTGACTTCACATCGTAAATGCAGTTTCACAATGTCACACTTAACGTCGTGTGCAACTTTGTGCCCGTGAGTTCTGAAGTCAGGGAAATGACTGCCAGATCGCGGATTGGATTACTTTCCATTAGCTCAGCACCGAGATAACCCCGTGCTACATAAAGGCAACAGAAGGACCCAAGATTTGATTAGGTAAAACGGTCCCCTCGCTTTGTGTGGTTGCTCTTTAGCACAGGCCCGAACGTCCCTGTTATCTGAAATCCCAACTTACCAGGCAAACGCACATTATACAAGGGTTGTCTGTGATAAATGGTATCTGCAGAACTTCCCCTTCATTTTCACATTTTGCAACAGATCCTGAAAGAGAAATAACGATTCAAATTTCAGTTTTATCTCAATTCCCCCGTTTGGTTTCRGAAACCAGCCAGGCGGCTCCGTTCCCAGCCTTCAGCGTTAACGTTTGCCTCACGGTGCCTGTTTTAAGCCACGGAGGATGCTGGGCGCTTGGGTGACCTGCCGAAGGGCTGGCCTCTCACCGTGGCACAAACCTAGACTTGCCTTGTGCCTCCGCTGCAGCCGCGGCAGACACGTCTGCTCTGCTCGGACGGCGCGTGGAGAGGAGCGAGCGCTCCCCGCAAAACGGGGCTCTTCCGCAACGGTACGTCCGGAGCTCGCAGGAGTCACTAGGGAACTGTCAATTGCACGGGTGGGTTTGGACCAGAACGCCCGCACGGCGCGAGCGCTAAGCCGAGCATCCTTTCTGGCACGCGGGAGCCCGCCGGCAGCCGAGCCAAAACGAGCAGCCTGGCTGTCAAAACGCATCACCTCGGGAATCCCTTTATGGCCCTACGCCGGGGGCAGCCTGTGCCTTGTCACACCAGCACGCGCCGAGGAACCCATCACTCCTCCGCCAGCGCTGGAGACCCACCCGGCGCTGCCCTGCGCGCCCCACGCGCCACTAACACGCGCCGCGGGGGGAAGGAGCGGCACCGTGCCCGGCGTCCCCACCAGCACCGCACGGAGGAAGCCCCGCGGGGCGGCAGGGCCGGCGGCAGGTGGGCGCCGCGGAGCCCACGCGTTACCTGTGAGCAGGGAGGAGGCCAGCGCGGCGGGCAGGCACAGGGCGCCCAGCAGCACCGCCGTGGCCGTGGCCGTGGCGAGTCGCGGCATCGCCGGGACGCGCCGTCGGGTGGCGGAGACCGGCAGCCCCCGGCACCTACCGGCGGCGGCAGGAGGAGGAGGAGGAGGAGGAGGAGGAGGGGTGGGGTGGAGGAAGGGAGACGCTGCCCCGCCGGGGAGTCCCGGCCCACGGCGGCACCGGGGGAGGGGAGGTGCCGCTGCGGGGAGAGCCGCTGCCTGTCAGCGCCGGCCCCGCGCCCCCTCCTTCGCGTCGCCCCCCGCCCCTGCCCGCATCCCTTCTTATACCTTCCTCGCCCCATAGTCCCTCCTCCGGCACCCCCCGGCCCGTGCCTCCCTCCCCCCCACGCCG